>JASTWF010000270.1:0-242500 GCA_030390025.1 Squalus acanthias
GATCCAGACAGCTCCATTCACAGACACAGACAGCACCATTTACAGATTCAGACAGCTCCATTCACAGACCCAGACAGCTCCATTCACAGACCCAGGCAGCTCCATTCACAGACCCAGACAGTTCCATTCACAGACTCAGACAGCTCCATTCACAGACCCAGACAGCTCCATTCACAGACCCAGACAGTTCCATTCACAGACTCAGACAGCTCCATTCACAGGCCCAGACAGCTCCATTCACAAACCCAAACAACTCCATTCACAGACTCAGACAACTCCATTCACAAACTCAGACAGCTCCATTCACAGACCCAAACAACTCCATTCACAGACTCAGACAACTCCATTCACAGACCCAGACAGCTCCATTCACAGACCCAGACAGCTCCATTCACAGACCCAGACAGCTCCATTCACAGACCCAGACAGCTCCATTCACAGACCCAGACAGCTCCATTCACAGACCCAGATAGATCCATTCACAGACTCAGACAGCTCCATTCACAAATCCAAACAACTCCATTCACAGACTCAGACAGCTCCATTCACAGTCTCAGACAGCTCCATTCACTGTCCTAGACAGATCCATTCACAGACCCAGACAGCAACATTCACAGACATGGAAAGCTAATTTGAAAAAAAACAGACAGCTCATTTCACGAACAGATTTAGACAATTAATTTGACAGACCCAGACATCTCCATTCAGAAACTCAAAAAGCTCATTTCAGACACACAGACAGCTCCATTCAAAGATCCAGACGGATGACTTCAAAGACTCTGGAAGCTCAGGTCACAGACCCAGTCAGCTCCATTAACAACGTCAGACAGCTCTATTCACAGACCAAGACAACTCCATTTTTAGACCCAGACAACACATTTCACAGATCCAGACAGCTCATTCAAAGACACAGACAGTTCCATTCACAGATACAGACAGCTATATTTACAGACTCAGAGAGCTCCATTCACAGACCCAGACAGCTCCATTCACATCACAGACAGTTCCATTCACGGATCCAGACAGCTCCATTCACATAACCAGACAGCTCCATTCACAGAACCAGACAGCTCCAGTCACAGACACAGACAGTTCCATTCACAGACCCAGACAGCTCCATTCACAGACCCAGACAGCTCCATTCACAAACCCAAACAACTCCATTCACAGACTCAGACAACTCCATTCACAGACCCAGACAGCTCCATTCACAGACTCAGACAGCTCCATTCACAGACTCAGAATGCTCCATTCAGAGAACAAACAGCTCCATTCACAGACAGAGACAGCACCATTCACAGACCCAAACAGCTCCATTTACAGACCCAGACAGCTCATTCACAGACACATATGGCTCCATTCACAGACCCAGACAGCTACATTCACAGACCCAGACAGCTCATTCACAGGCACAGATGGCTCCATTCACAGACTCAGACAGCTCCATTCACAGACACAGTCAGCTCCATTCACAGACACAGACAGCTCCATTCACAGACCCAAACAGCTCCATTTACAGACCCAGACAGCTCCAATTACAGATTCAGACAGCTCCATTCACAGACCCAGACAGCTCCATTCACAGACCCAAACAGCTCCATTTACAGACCCAGATTGCTCCATTTACAGACTCAGAAAGTTCATTTCAGAGACCCAGACAACTCCATTCACAGACTCCAAAAGTTTATTTCACAGATCCAGACAGCTCTATTCACAGACCCAGAAAGGTCCATTCACAGACCCAGACAGATCCATTCACAGACCCAGACAGCTCCATTCACAGACCCAGACAGCTCCATTCACAGACCCAGACAGCTCCATTCACAGACCCAGACAGCTCCATTCACAGACTCAGACAGCACCATTCACAGACCTAGACAGCTCCATTAACAACGTCAGAGAGCTCTATTCACAGACCCAGACAACTGCATTTTCAGACCCAGAAAGCACATTTCACAGATCAAAGACAGCTCATTCACAGACACAGACAGTTCCATTCACAGATCCAGACAGCTCCATTTACAGACTCAGACAGCTCCATTCACAGACCCAGACAGCGCAATTTACAGTCCCAGACAGCTCATTCACAGACACAGATACCTCCATTCACAGACTCAAACAGCTCCAATCACAGACCCAGACAGTTCATTCACAGACACAGACAGCTCCATTCACAGATCCAGACAGCTCCAGTCACAGACACAGACAGCTCCATTCAAGGACCCAAACAGCTCCATTAACAGATCCAGACATCTCCATTTACAGACTCAGAAAGCTCCATTCTCAGAATCAGAGAGCTCCATTCACAGACTCAGACAGCACCATTTACAGATCCAGACAGCTCCATTCACAGACCCAGACAGCACCATTTACAGATTCAGACAGCTCCATTCACAGACCCAGACAGCTCCATTCACAGACCCAGGCAGCTCCATTCACAGACCCAGACAGTTCCATTCACAGACTCAGACAGCTCCATTCACAGACCCAGACAGCACCATTTACAGATTCAGACAGCTCCATTCACAGACCCAGACAGCTCCATTCACAGACCCAGGCAGCTCCATTCACAGACCCAGACAGCTCCATTCACAGACTCAGACAGCTCCATTCACAGAGCCAAACAGCTCCATTCACAAACCCAAACAGCTCCATTTACAGACCCAGACAGCTCCAATTACAGATTCAGACAGCTCCATTCACAGACCCAGACAGCTCCATTCACAGACCCAAACAGCTCCATTTACAGACCCAGATTGCTCCATTTACAGACTCAGAAAGTTCATTTCAGAGACCCAGACAACTCCATTCACAGACTCCAAAAGTTTATTTCACAGATCCAGACAGCTCTATTCACAGACCCAGAAAGGTCCATTCACAGACCCAGACAGATCCATTCACAGACCCAGACAGCTCCATTCACAGACCCAGACAGCTCCATTCACAGACCCAGACAGCTCCATTCACAGACCCAGACAGCTCCATTCACAGACTCAGACAGCACCATTCACAGACCTAGACAGCTCCATTAACAACGTCAGAGAGCTCTATTCACAGACCCAGACAACTGCATTTTCAGACCCAGAAAGCACATTTCACAGATCAAAGACAGCTCATTCACAGACACAGACAGTTCCATTCACAGATCCAGACAGCTCCATTTACAGACTCAGACAGCTCCATTCACAGACCCAGACAGCGCAATTTACAGTCCCAGACAGCTCATTCACAGACACAGATACCTCCATTCACAGACTCAAACAGCTCCAATCACAGACCCAGACAGTTCATTCACAGACACAGACAGCTCCATTCACAGATCCAGACAGCTCCAGTCACAGACACAGACAGCTCCATTCAAGGACCCAAACAGCTCCATTAACAGATCCAGACATCTCCATTTACAGACTCAGAAAGCTCCATTCTCAGAATCAGAGAGCTCCATTCACAGACTCAGACAGCACCATTTACAGATCCAGACAGCTCCATTCACAGACCCAGACAGCACCATTTACAGATTCAGACAGCTCCATTCACAGACCCAGACAGCTCCATTCACAGACCCAGGCAGCTCCATTCACAGACCCAGACAGTTCCATTCACAGACTCAGACAGCTCCATTCACAGACCCAGACAGCACCATTTACAGATTCAGACAGCTCCATTCACAGACCCAGACAGCTCCATTCACAGACCCAGGCAGCTCCATTCACAGACCCAGACAGTTCCATTCACAGACTCAGACAGCTCCATTCACAGAGCCAAACAGTTCCATTCACAAACCCAAACAACTCCATTCACAGACTCAGACAACTCCATTCACAGACCCAGACAGCTCCATTCACAGACCCAGACAGCTCCATTCACAGACCCAGATAGATCCATTCACAGACTCAGACAGCTCCATTCACAAACCCAGGAAGGACAGGCAGGAAGGAAGGGGAGGTGGGGTGGCTATGTTAATAAAGGAAGGAATCACTGTAATACAGAGTAATGATATTGGGTCAAAAAATCATGATAATGAAACAGTTTGGGTGGAGATAAGGAATAATAAGGGGAAAAAACACTCGTGGGCGTAGTCTATAGGCCTCCGAACAGTTGCAACTCTGTTGGACGGAGTATCAATCAGGAAATAGTTGAGGCATGTAATAAGGGAACATCTATAATTATGGGGGATTTTAACTATCATATTAATTGGACAAATCAAATGGGGCAGGACTGCCTTGAGGATGAGTTCATTGAGTGTATTAGGGATGGGTTTCTTGAGCAGTATGTAACTGAACCGACCAGGGGGCAAGCAACCTTAGATCTGGTCCTGTGTAACGAGACAGGATTAATTAAAAATGTCCTGGTAAAGGATCCCCTTGGAATGAGTGACCATAACATGGTTGAATTCCATATTCAATTAGAGGGTGAGAAGGTTGGATCTCAAACAAGCGTGCTAAGCTTGAATAAAGGAGACTATGAAGGTATGCGAGCGGAATTGAGTAGAGTGGATTGGGAAAATAAATTAAAGGGTAAGACGACACATGATCAGTGGTGTACATTCAAGGAGTTATTTTACAACTTCCAAAAAATATATATTCCACTGAAAAGAAAAGGGTGTGAAAGAAAGGACAGTGATCCGTGGCTAAGTAAAGAAATTAAGGATAGTATTCGACTAAAAACAAGGGCATATAAGGTAGCGAAATCTAGTGGGAGGACAGAGGATTGGGAAAACTTTAAAAGGCAGCAAAAAATAACAAAAAGATTGATTAAGAAAGGGAAGATAGATTATGAAAGTAAATTAGCAAAAAATATAAAAACAGATAGTAAGAGTTTTTATAGTTATATAAAAAGAAAAAGGGTGGCTAAAGTAAATGTTGGTCCCTTAGAGGATGAGACCGGGAAATTAATGTTGGGAAATATGGAGATGGCAAAAACACTGAATGAATATTTTGTATCACTCTTTACAGTAGAGGACACTAAGAATATCCCAACACTGGACAAACAGGGGGCTATAGGGGGAGAGGAGCTAAACACGATCAAAATCACTAAGGAAGTGGTACTCGGTAAAATAATGGGACTCAAGGCGGATAAATCACCTGGACCTGATGGCTTACATCCTAGAGTCTTGAAGGAAGTGGCGGTAGGGATTGTAGATGCATTGGTAATAATTTTTCAAAACTCCCTGGATTCCGCTGAGGTCCCGGCAGACTGGAAAACTGCTAATGTAACACCCTTATTTAAAAAGGGCAGTAGACAGAAGGCTGGTAACTATAGACCGGTTAGCCTAACATCTGTGGTAGGTAAAATTTTGGAGTCCATTATTAAGGAAACAGTAACAGGACATTTGGATAATCATAATTTAATAGGACAAAGTCAGCATGGTTTTACGAATGGGAAGTCATGTTTGACAAATTTGCTGGAGTTCTTTGAGGAAGTAACATATAGAGTGGATAAAGGGGAACCAGTGGACGTAGTGTATTTAGACTTCCAAAAGGCATTTGACAAGGTGCCACACAAAAGATTATTGCTTAAGGTAAAAAATCACGGGATTGGGGGTAATATTCTGGCATGGATAGAGGATTGGCTATCCAACAGAAAGCAAAGAGTTGGGATAAATGGTTCATTCTCAGACTGGCAATCAGTAACTAGTGGTGTTCCACAGGGGTCAGTGCTGGGTCCCCAACTCTTCACAATCTATATTAACGATTTGGAGGAAGGGACCAAGTGTAACATATCAAAATTTGCAGATGATACAAAGATGGGAGGGAAAGTAGTGAGTGAGGAGGACATAAAAAACCTGCAAGGGGACATAGACAGGCTAAGTAAGTGGGCAGAGATTTGGCAGATGGAATACAACACTGGAAAGTGTGAGGTGATGCACTTTGGCAGGAAAAATCCTAGAGCAATTTATTATCTTAATGGCAAGAAACTGGAGAGTACTGAAGTGCAAAGGGATCTGGGGGTCCTGGTGCACGAAACTCAAAAGGTTAGTATGCAGGTGCAGCAAGTGATTAAGAAGGCAAATGGAATGTTGGCTTTCATTGCTAGGGGGATAGAATATAAAAATAGGGAGGTATTGCTTCAGTTGTACAAGGTATTGGTGAGACCGCACCTGGAATACTGCATACAGTTTTGGTGTCCTTACTTAAGGAAAGACATCCTTGCTCTCGAGGCAGTGCAAAAAAGGTTCACTCGGTTAATCCCGGGGATGAGGGGGTGGTCATATGAGGAGAGGTTGGGTAGATTGGGACTCTACTCATTGGAGTTCAGAAGAATGAGAGGCGATCTTATTGAAACATATAAGATTGTGAAGGGGTTGGATCGGGTGGATGCGGGGAGGATGTTCCCGATGACGGGTGAGACTAGAACTAGGGGACATAGTCTTAGAATAAGGGGCTGCTCTTTCAAAACTGAGATGAGGAGGAACTACTTCACTCAGAGGGTGGTAGGTCCATGGAATATGCTGCCACAAAAAGCTGTAGAAGCTACAACATTAATTAAATTTAAAACAGAAATAGACAGTTTCCTAGAAGTAAAGGGCATTAAGGGTTACGGGGAGCGGGCAGGAATTTGGACATGAGTCTAGGTTCGGATCGGTCATGGCCCTGTGGGTAGTGGAGCGGGCCCAGGGACCGTGTAGCCTGATTCTGCTCCTATTTCGTGTGTGCAATTCTGTTAGATGCAGGAGATGGTTCTGTGATAGATAGTAGATTGGCGGTTAGGATCAGATCAGCCATGATCTTATTGAATGGCGGAGCAGGCTCGAGGGGCCGATTGGCCTACTCCTGCTCCTATTTCTTATGTTCTTATGTTCTTATGTTCAAACAACTCCATTCACAGACTCAGACAACTCCATTCACAGACCCAGACAGCTCCATTCACAGACCCAGATAGATCCATTCAAATACTCAGACAGCTCCATTCACAGTCTCAGACAGCTCCATTCACTGTCCTAGACAGATCCATTCACAGACTCAGACAGCAACATTCACAGACATGGAAAGCTAATTTGAAAAAAACAGACAGCTCATTTCACGAACAGATTTAGACAATTAATTTGACAGACCCAGACATCTCCATTCAGAAACTCAAAAAGCTCATTTCAGACACACAGACAGCTCCATTCAAAGATCCAGACGGATGACTTCAAAGACTCTGAAAGCTCAGGTCACAGACCCAGTGAGCTCCATTAACAACGTCAGACAGCTCTATTCACAGACCAAGACAACTCCATTTTTAGACCCAGACAACACATTTCACAGATCCAGACAGCTCATTCAAAGACACAGACAGTTCCATTCACAGATACAGACAGCTATATTTACAGACTCAGACAGCTCCATTCACAGACCCAGACAGCTCCATTCACATCACAGACAGTTCCATTCACGGATCCAGACAGCTCCATTCACATAACCAGACAGCTCCATTCACAGAACCAGACAGCTCCATTCACAGACCCAGACGGCTCCATTCACAGATACAGATAGCTCCATTCACAGACCCAGACATCTGCATTCACAGACACAGACAGCTCCATTTACAGACTCTGGCAGCTCCATTCACAGACATAGACAGCTCCATTCACAGACCCAGACAGCTTCTTTCACAGACCCAGACAGCTCCATTCACAGACCGAGTCAGCTCCATCTACAGAATCTGGCAGCTCCATTCACAGACCCAGACAGCTCCATTTACAGACACAGACAGCTCCATTCACAGACTCAGACAGCTCCATTCACAGACCCAAACAGCTCCATTTACAGACCCAGACAGCTCCATTCACAGACCCAGACAGCTCCATTTACAGACGCAAACAGCTCCATTCACAGACCCAGACAGCTCCATTTACAGACACAGACAGCTGCATTCACAGACTCAGACAGCTCCATTCACAGACCCAAACATCTCCATTCACAGACCCAGTCAGCTCCATTCACAGACCCAGACAGCTCCATTTACAGACTCAGAAAGTTCATTTCAGAGACCTAGATAGCACCATTCACAGACACAGACAGTTCCATTCAGAGACTCAGACAGCTCCATTCACAGACTCCGAAAGTTTATTTCACTGATCCAGACAGCTCCATTCACAGACACAGACAGATCCATTCACAGACCCAGAGAGCTCCATTCACAGACCCAGACAGCTCCATTCACAAACCCAGACAGCTCCATTCACAGACCCAGACAGCTCCATTCACAGACCCAGAGAGCTCCATTCACAGACCCAGACAGCTCCATTCACAAACCCAGACAGCTCCATTCACAGACCCAGACAGCTCCATTCACAGACTCAGACAGCTCCATTCACAGACTCAGTAAGCTCCATTCACAGACCCAGACAGATCCATTCAGAGGCCCAGACTGCTCCATTCACAGACTCAGACAGCTCCATTCACAGACTCAGTAAGCTCCATTCACAGACCCAGACAGATCCATTCAGAGACCCAGACTGCTCCATTCACAGACTCAGACAGCTCCATTCACAGACCCAGACAGTTTCATTCAGAGACCCAGACAGCTCCATTCACAGACTCAGATAGCTCCATTCACAGACTCAGACAGCTCCATTCACAGACTCAGACAGCTCCATTCACAGACACAGACACATCCATTCACAGACTCAGACAGCAACATTCACAGACATGGAAAGCTAATTTGAAAAAAACAGACAGCTCATTTCACGTACAGATTCAGACAATTCATTTGACAGACCCAGACATCAACATTCAGAAATTCAAAAAGCTCATTTCAGACACTCAGACTGCTCCATTCAAAGATACAGACGGCTGACTTCAAAGACTCTGCAAGCTCAGGTCACAGACCCAGACAGCTCCATTAACAACGTCAGACAGCTCTATTCACAGACCCAGACAACTGCATTTTCAGACCCAGAAAGCACATTTCACAGATCCAGACAGCTCATTCACAGACACAGACAGTTCCATTCACAGATCCAAACAGCTCCATTTACAGACTCAGACAGCTCCATTCACAGACCCAGATGGCGCCAATTACAAACCCACCAATATCCTCAGCTCCTCCCCACCCCACCTAATATCCTCAGCTTCACCCACCCCACCTAATATCCTCACTTCACCCACCCCACCTAATATCCTCAGCTCCTCCCCACCCCACCGAATATCCTCAGCTCCTCCCCACCTCACCTAATATCCTCAGCTCCACCCCACCCCACTTAATAACCTCAGCTCCTTCCCACCTCATCTAATATCCTCAGCTCCTCCACACCCCAACTAATGACCTCAGCTCCTCCACACCCAACCTAATATCCTCAGCTCCTCCCCACCCCACCTAATATCCTCAGCTACTCCCCACCCCACCTAATATCCTCAGCTCCTCCCCACCCCAACTAATATCCTCAGCTCCTCACCACCAACCTAATATCCTCAGATCCACCCCACCTAATATCCTCAGATGCTCCCCACCCCACCTAATATCCTCATCTCCTCCCACCCCACCTAATATCCTCAGCTCCTCCCCACCATCCCTAATATTCTCAGCTCCTCCCCACGTCCCCTAATATCCTCAGCTCCCCCCACCACACCTAATATCCCCAGCTCCTCTGCACCCCACCTAATATCATCAGCTCCTCCCCACCTCACCTAATATCCTCAGCTCCTCCCCACCCCACCTAATATCCCCAGCTCCTCCCCACCCCACCTAATATCCCCAACTCCACACAACCCCACCTAATATCCTCAGCTCCTCCCCACCCCACCTAATATCCTCAGCTCCACCAAACCCCACCTAATATCATCAGCTCCTCCGCACCCCACCTAATATCCTCAGCTCCACCACACCCGACCTAATGTCCTCAGCTCCTCCCCACCCCACCTAATATCCTGAGCTCCTCCCCAGCCCACCTACAATCCTCAGCTCATCCACACCCCACCTACAATCCTCAGCTCATCCACACCCGACCTAATGTCCTCAGCTACTCCCCACCCCACCTAAAATCCTCAGCTCCTACCCACCCCACCTAATATCCTCAGCTCATCCCCACCCCACCTAATATCCTCAGCTCCTACCCACCCCACCTAATATCCTCAGCTCCTCCCCACCCCACCTAATATCCTCAGCTCCTCCCTACCCCACCTAATATCCTCAGCTCCTCCCCACCCCACCTAATATCCTCAGCTCCTCCCCACCCCACCTAATATCCACAGCTCCACCCCACTCCTCCTAATATCCTCAGCTCCTCCCCACCCCACCTAATATCCTCAGCTCCACCCCACCCCACCTAATATCCTCAGCTCCTCCCCATCCCACCTAATATCCTCAGCTACTCCCCACCCCACCTAATATCCTCAGCTCCTCCCCTCCCCAACTAATATCTTCAGCTCTTCCCCACCAACCTAATATCCTCAGCTCCTCCCCACCATCCCTAATATTCTCAGCTCCGCCCCACGTCAACTTATATCCTCAGCTCCTCCCCATCCCTCCTAATATCCTCAGCTACTCCCCACCTCACCTAATACCCTCAGCTCCCCCCACCACACATAATATCCCCAGCTCCTCCGCACCCCAACTAATATCCTCAGCTCCTCCCCACCTCACCTAATATCCTCAGCTCCTCCCCACCCCACCTAATATCCCCAACTCCACACCACCCCACCTAATATCCTCAGCTCCTCCCCACCCCACCTAATATCCTCAGCTCCACCAAATCCCTCCTAATATCCTCAGCTCCTCCGCACCCCACCTAATATCCTCAACTCCACCCCACCCCACCTAATATCCTCAGCTCCTCCGCACCCCACCTAATATCCTCAGCTCCTCCCCACCCCACCTACAATCCTCAGCTCCTCCCCACCCGACCTAATGTCCTCAGCTCCTCCCCACCCGACCTAATGTCCTCAGCTCCTCCCCACCCCACCTAATATCCTCAGCTCCTCCGCACCCCACCTAATATCCTCAGCTCCTCCCCACCCCACCTAATATCCTCAGCTCCTCCCCACCCCACCTAATGTCCTCAGCTCCTCCCCACCCCACCGAATAACCTCAGCTCCTCCCCACCCCACCTAATATCCCCAGCTCCTCCCCACCCCACCTAATATCCTCAGCTCCTCCCCACCCCACCAATTATCCACAGCTCCACCCCACCCCACCTAATATCCTCAGCTCCTCCCCACCCCACCTAATGTCCTCAGCTCCTCCCCACCCCACCTAATGTCCTCAGCTCCTCCCCACCCCACCTAATATCCTCAGCTCCTCCCCACCCCACCTAATATCCTCAGCACCTCTCCACCCCACCTAATATCCTCAGCTCCTCCCCACCCCACCGAATAACCTCAGCTCCTCCCCACCCCACCTAATATCCTCAGCTCCTCCCCACCTCACCTAATATCCTCAGCTCCTCACCACCCCATCTCATATCCTCAGTTTATCCGCACCCCATCTAATATCCTCAGCTTCACACCACCCCACCTAATATCCTCTGCTCTACCTTTGAAGTGTTCGACCCCCTTGGCGACAGCAATGCTATGTTCATCAGCTTTCTCTCCTCTCTCATATCACTTCCCCCTCACAACACCAGCCTTTTACACTTTCTATCTAACTAACTGTTTCCAGTCCTTTCTCCCTTCCTGCCCACCTGCCCTGACGCTAAAAACACTCTTTCAGATAGTGAACCACCAGCTGACCAGCCTGTCTCTCAGCCTGCCAGTGACAGCGACACGCCAGGGGAGGAGGAAGAGGAAGCCGGAACCTCACCGCCTGCGTCTCCCAATGGCGACACTTCCGACACAGGGGCCAGGCATTCCCTGGAGGGTAGCAGAGGGTTAGCATCTGATGTGGGTGAAGATCCGGGATCCAGAGGGCTGCAGCAATGCCGTGGGGGAAAGGAAGTTCGAGGGCCATCTCCACGGGTGGTGAGTGCATGCACGAGTTCGGCTGCACAGGATTCGGATTCGGACGCCGATATGGCGACCATGAATACACAGATAATGAGCATGCACACAGAGCTCATGGGTGCAATGGAAAGGATGCCCGACAGCATGGATGCACTGGTTAGGAGCGTTGAGGAATCCGCCACCAGCACAGCTGTCATCTGTGCACAAACCCTTGAACCCATCCTTGCCTTGTTGTGGAGGATGGCTAAATTGCAGGGTGACCGTGGGGAACCAGACTCCATGCCGTGTGTAATAGGTGAGGTGGCAGGATCTATTGCAGCACAGCCCGAGGCAATGCAATGGGTTAGTGCTGCATTCGAGTCATTGGCTGGTGCCATCCAGTCTCAGACTGCTGTCATCCTCGCTGGATCGCCCACAATCCACCGGGGATCTAATGGTACCACTTGGCCAGCAATCTGTGCTCGACAAGTTTGCTCCGGAGGCTGATGTATTGCCCTGGGGGTGTGGCAGTGTGTCGGTCGAGCAGGAAGGTGCTTTCCTCTCTCAGGATCACAGCATTCCTGCTCCCACCACTGCCACTTCCCCGTTGCAGTTAGCATGGCCTGTAACAAAGCCAGCCGAGACTGCTGCCACCCATTCAGAGTTAGTGCATTCTACAGCCGGGCTCTCCAGGCCCAGACTTGGTCGAGGGCGTCCTTCAAGGGCATCTGCAGTCTCCGCATCCAACATTCAGCAGCCTTCCGCCAGCCTTGCTGCAGCCACTGGGGCCACATTACGGAGCAGTAGGGTGGGAAGTGGGGAAGTGTGCAGTGGATGGAGATCATCCTCGAAGGCCGAAAACTAACCATTATGAAATAAATGGGGGGAATGTTTGTGGGAAAGTTTGATGTTCATCTAAATATATTGGTTTACTGTTTTTACGTTTATCTTGATGTGTCAAGAACGAGTTTTGTTCGTTTATGAATTGTTGTGTTTGTTTCTAATTGTTTGTCCTGAATAAATAAGACACAGTTTCTTATATAAATAAAAACATTAATTGGAACTTTACAACTTTGCTGATTTGACTCATTGGAGCTTTGCCCGGTAACAGGGGCTGCGGGATGCTTGTGATGATGTCCTTCTTCATCCCAGAAGGCATCTTCTCTGTCATTCGTCAGAAGTGGTGTCTTACCAGGTGTTCTTGCAGAGATAACATTGAGCGCCTCCCTCCCATGTTATTGCTGCTGATCCTCCTCTTCATCCTCCACCTCCGCCTCCTCCTCCTCTCCATCTTCCACCTCCTGAGGTGCTGCACTGGCAATGGCTGGGTCCTCATCATTGCAAGGTTGTGAAGCATGCAGCACCCTACAATTAAATGCGAGACTCGCTCGGGAGATTACTGCAGGGCTCCTCCAGAGTGGTCCAGACACCGGGCCCGTTGTTTCAAGACGCCGATCGTCTGTTCAATGATGTGCCTGGTGGCGCTATGGCTCTCATTGTATTGGAGCTCAGCAGGAGTGTTGGGGTTACGGAGTGGTGACATCAGCTAGGTGCAGAGTGGATAAACCTTGTCCCCGAGGAGCCATCCACGAGTTTGTTGCGGTGGTTGGAAGAAGTCTGGGACACCAGTCTGGCGCAGGATGAATGTATCGTGGCTGCTGACAGGATAGCGGGCATTGAGGGCGAGGAAGCGCTGTCTCTGGTCGCACACTAACTGGACATTCAGAGAGTTGACGCACTTGCGGTTTCGGAACACCTCTGCATTCTCATGAGGTGACTGCAATGCCACATGCGTGCAGTCAATGGCCCCCTGAACCATGGGGATGGCCGCTAGCCGAGCAAAGCCACATGCGCGTTCGCATTGTTTGTCCCGGGTCATGGGCAAAGAGATGTACTCCCTTCTCCTTTTGTAGAGAACATTTGTGACCTCCAGGATGCAGCACTGGACAGCAATCTGGAAGATTTTCGCTATGTCCCGATTTGAAGCTTGGAATGAGCCGCTGGCATAGAAATTCAGAGCCACCGTCACCTTCACTACCACTGACAGAGACGCCCTGGTCCTGAGCTGAGGCTGCAGATCTGTTTGCAGCAGGTGGCAGAGCTCAGTGACCACCTCCTTGCTAAAGCTCAGTATTCTGAAACACTGCTCCTCAGAGAAATGGATATGGGAGAATTGCTCCCGGAATACCCTGGGAGGGAAAGGTCTCCTGTGCAGAGACCTGTTGGCCCCCCTCCCTCTGGCCACGTTTGCCACTCTCTCTCTCTCTCTCTGCGCCACTGCTGCCTCCGAAGATGAGGCTGGACGACGACGCCCCAAGTTAGCACAGCCCGCATTTAAAATCTTCTAAATGTGGTAAACACGAAGCTCAGAGAAATAGGAATCTGGAAAGTGTTGCTCAGGACCCAAACTCCTTCGGAAAGCGTTAAATCTCTCCAGACGTCTCTCTCTCTCTCAGCCTCATAAGCCGTGGCAGTAGTGTATAGCGCCCCCGCAAAACGACAGGTCTGTTTCGTGAGCGGGGCTAAAATCGCTGCGCTCGGGCACTAAGTTCCTAATGCCTCATTAGCACCATTCAAAGTTGCTAATGGGAGTCACTAAACAACCTATGTTTCCCCCCTTTGACTCTTATTTTCCAAGGAGTAGCTAGGCTCCTTATTCCTGCTACCAAAATGCACCACCTCACACTTACCCATATTGAAATTCATTTGTCATTGACATGCCCATTCTGCAAGTTAGTTTACGGTAGAATTATTTAATTTTTAGTTGGTCATGCACAAACTCTATTTGAATAAATACTTGTCATAAATGACTGGGATATAAAAGAACTGCAGAATAATAAATTAACACTTCAGAAACGTCACTGAGTTATACGGTTATGGATCGACAAACAACCCAATAGCCCACGGTGAGCTGAATGAGGCATATCTATTCGTACAATTTGTATTAATTTTAAAGTTTTCAACGTATTAGTCCATCCCTCATGTCACTATAGCAGTGGCTGCACAAGCAGCAGGAGCAGGGTCTTTCGTGTTGTACGTCCAGATATGGAAACAGAATATTAATCACAATACAACCAAACAACCAACAAATATAAAGTGCTGTAGTTCTTTAGTTCACAGTATTAAAAAGAATTGAACAAAAACGGGTATCCGTATTGTCAACTTCAATCGCTTCCATTAATAAACGTGGTCTGGTTGAACCAGCACACCGCACATGTAACATGTCAGAAATGCAGCACTTATTCACAAGTGCAGAAAAACACACACACAATTTGCGTCACTGAATTAAATCAAAAAGCAGGGAAAACTACGATTTAGCACAAATAAATATTCATCATTATTCCTGGACAAGAGAACCAATCAGACTGACTTGGAATGTTTACTAATATGTTAACGTTAAGATGTTAATTTACAAATGTCGCTTCCAATGTTTATTCTCTCAAGCATTCTCCACAATATTAAACCCTGCTCTTGTCACGAAAAGTGTTGAATTATTTTAGGTACTTCCCAATTAAATATCAGGAAACAAACTTCATTTTGCTCTCAATTTTCAATCTCCTAATTCAAACATTTATAGCAAATAGAAATTGTACATTATCAGTTTAATCAAAGTAATTTGTGTGTCTTTCTCAATAAACAAATAATGGTTTCTTCTAAAGTAGCTTCTTGCATTTTTCATACATCAGTACAGAGTTCTTGTTTCTATTAACGCTCCACTAAACATTTAAGAGGAAATCTATATTTACATTATTTACATTATTCCTGCGACTTGTTCAGACTATAGAACGACAGACACAATGAAATCATTCACAATAGCAAAATACAGCGGATGCTGGAATCTGAAATATAAACAGAAAATGCTGGAAATACTCAGCAGGTCAGGCAGCATCTGTGGAGAGAGAAACAACGTTAACGTTTCAGGTCCGTGACCTTTCGTCCGAACTTGAAAAAGTTAGAGATGTAACATATTTTAACCAGGTGCAGAGGGCGGATTTAACCACTCCTGCCTTCCACCATATCACAGACCATCCCTTGTGTTCCTTCCTCCCCTCCCGCCTTTCCCTGCCTCTGCACCTGGTTAAAATCTGTTACATCTCTAACATTGTCCAGTTCTGACGAAAGGTCACAGACCTGAAACGTTAACTCTGTTTCTCTCTCCACAGATGCTGCCTGACCTGCTGAGTATTTCCAGCATTTTCTGTTTTTATATTATATAAAATAAAATGGTTTGTGTTTTTCTCCTTTTTTGGTTCTCTTTCTAAACGTCTTAATGATATTTTTAAAATGTCAATAAAAAGTAATATGTAACTCCTCCAAATCCATCCCTGCCATTCCCCTCCTGAACAGCATGGTTGCATGTTTGTGTGAAGCTACTCACTTCAGTCGATCGTTCAAAATCAAATATTGAGAAATGTCAATTATAAAATGTTTTAAGCATTTCAGAGCCTCCTTAACAGCGTTCGGACTTCAAGACCCACTTGAAACTTGTTTAGACGAAGGTAACATTGATTTATCCTTGTTTCTCCCAAAATCATACCAGAAAATTAGGGTGAGAAAAGTGTTTATAACGTTAATTTTTTGTGAAAAGTTAATTAAAAATCTTTAAATTCTTTCTAGTCTCATTGCAGCTTTGACAGAAGAAGTTGCTCCAAGTTTCTCTTTCCCTCTTCAATGCTGTCGCTAAACATGCAACAATAAAATAAAGTAAACGCTGACTCCAAACGGAGCTCAAATCAGAAAGTGAATAAAGTGATTAAACTTCCAATGAAGGCGGTGAGGTTTTCTGTCCTCAGCCTTGGCGATGATCTGGGATCAGTTCTGGAGAAGTTGTTTCCTCTATTTCTGCTGCCGTTCCCTCCGTTTCTCAAAGACTCGGAGGAACAAACGGGGAGACAATCTTTTCCCCCTCTCCCAATAACATTATAAAATAACCCGAATAAACTATTTCAAAAAAGGGACAATTTCTGGCAAAATTTAACTGGAACTTACCGCGGGACATTCAACATCACTTTCCCGTATTTTTTGCGGATTTAAGTAATTTTCCGATTTTTAAAAAAACTTGTTTGCTTTCGCCTCCTTCCAGCAGCCCTTGTACATGTGCTGCACCTCCACCTTTGTTGTTGTAAGACCCGGCTCAGTCCCCGCGAGTGGAACACATGATCCTGGACCCTCAGCCCTCTCTCTCTCTCGCTGTGTGCCCCCTCCCTGTCCCTCCCTCTGTTTCAGTCTCTCTCGCCCTCTATCCCTGTCTCTCTCTCTCTCAATCTCCCTCTGACCCAGTCTCTCTCTCTCTCTCTCTCTCTGTCTGTCTCTCTCTCTCTCTCCCTCTGTCCCTGTCTCTCTCTCTCTCAATCTCCCTCTGACCCAGTCTCTCTCTCTCTTTCTGTCTCTATCTCTCTCTCCCTCTGTCCCTGTCTTTCTCTCTATCTCCCTCGCTGTCTCTCTCTCTCTCTCCCTCTGTCCCTGTCTCTCTATCTCCCTCTATCCCTGTCTCTCTCAATCTCCCTCTGTCCCGGTTTCTCTCTCAATCTCCCTCTGTCCCTGTCTCTCTCTCGGTCTCTCTCTCTCCTTCTGTCCCTGTCTCTCTCTCTCTCTCACCCTCCGACTCTGTCTCTGTCTCTGTCTCTCGTGACTTCCCTCTGTCATTCTCTCTCTCTCTCTCCCGATTCTCTCTCTCTCCCCAGTCTCTCTTTCCCACCTACACTCTCACCCTCTCCCAGTCTCTCTCTCCCTAGTCTCTCACTCTCCCCAAGTCTCTCCTTCGCTCTCCAGTCTCTCTCACACCCCAAGTCTCTCCCTCTATTGTCTCTCACTCTCCCCTAATCTCTCTTTCTCTCTCCCAATATCTCTCTTTCTCTCCCCAGTCTCTCTCTCTCTCCCCAGTCTCGCTCTGTCTCTCTCCATCTCCAGCCGTCTCTCTGTCTCTCCCCAGATTCTCTCTCTCACAAGACTCTCTCTAACTTCCCCAGTCTCTCTCTCTCTCCCCACTCTCTCTCTCCCCACTCGCTCTCTCCCCCACTCTCTCTCCCCCCTTTCTCTAACCCCCCAGTCTCTCTCCCCGTCTCTGTCTTTCCCCGTCTCTCTCTCGCTCCCCAGTCTCTCTCCCTCTCCCGGTCTCTCTCTCCCAAGTCTCTCTATCTCTCTCTCCCACTCTCTCTCTCCCCAGTCTCTCTCTCATCCCCAGTCTCTCTATCACCCCAGTCTCTCTCGCTCCCCAGTCTTTCTCTCTCCCTATTCTCTCTCTCTTTCTCTCTCTCAGTCTCTCTCTCCCCAACCTCTGTCTCTCCCCCTCTCTCTCCCTCTTCCCGTCTCTCTCTCCACAGTCCAACTCTCCCCAGTCTCTCTCTCTCTCCCGAGTCCCTCTCCCCCTCCCGGTCTCTCTCACCCCAGTCTCTCTCTCTCTCCCCAGTCCCTCTCCCCCTCCCCTTCTCTCTCACCCCAGTCTCGCTCTCTCTCTCTTCCCTCTCTCTCTCACCCCAATCTCTTTCTCTCCCCCAGTCTCTCTCTCACCCCAGTCTCTCTCGCTTCCCAGTGTCTCTCTCTCCCCAGTCTCTGTTCTCCCCAGCTCTCGGTCTCGCTCCCCAGTCTCTCTCCCTCTCCCCGTCTCTCCCTCCCCACTCTCTTTCTCCCAGTCTCTGTCTCACAACCAGTCTCTCTCGCACCCCAGTCTCTCTCGCTCCCCAGTTCCTCTCTCTCTCAAGTCTCTCTCTTTCTTTCTCTCTCTTCGGCTATCTCTCTCTCCCACTCTCTATCTCTCCCCCACTGTCTCTCCCCGTCTATCTCTCCCCAGTCTCTCTCTCTCTCCCCCTCTCTCTATTCCAGTCTTTCTCTCGCTCCCCAGTCTCTCTCTCTCTTCCAGTCTCTCTCTCGCTCCCCAGTCTCTCTCTCTATTCCAGTATCTCTCTCTCTCCCCCACTCTCTATTCCAGTCTCTCTCTCGCTCCCCAATCTCTCCCTCTCTTCCAGTCTCTCTCTCGCTCCCAGACTCTCTCTCACGAGTCTCTCTCTCTCTCTATTTCACTCTCCACGTCTCTCTCTCTCACCATTCTCTTTCTCACCCCTCTATCTCTCTCACCCCCAGTCTCCCTCTCTCTCCAGTCTCTCTCTCTCCCCCCTCTCTCTCCTAGTCTCTTACTCCCCAGTCTCTCTCTCTCCCCCTCTCTCTCTCCTAGTCTTTCTCTTTCCCAGTCTCTCTCCCTGTTCTCTCTCTCCCCTCTCTCTCTCCTCCATCTCTCTCCCAGTCTCCATCTCTCCTCAGTCTTTCTCTCTCTCCACCTCTCTCTCTCTCCTAGTCTCTATCTCCCCAGTCTCCCTCTATATCTCGTCCGCTCTCTCTTCTAGTCTCTGTCTCGCTCCCCAATCTCTCCACCCGCCTCTCTCTCCCCGTCTCTCTCTCCCGCCAGTCTGTCGCTTTCTGCCCCACTCTCTCTCTCCCTCCAGTATCTCTTTCGCCCAGTCTCTCTCTCTCCCCACTATCTCTCTCTCTCTCTGTCTCCCTCTCCCCAGTCTCTCTCTCATACTTTCTCTCTCTCCCAGTCTCTCTCTCGCAATCTCTCTCTGC
This sequence comes from Squalus acanthias, assembly GCA_030390025.1. Lineage (NCBI taxonomy): Eukaryota > Metazoa > Chordata > Chondrichthyes > Squaliformes > Squalidae > Squalus > Squalus acanthias. The sequence continues at coordinate 19,404 of JASTWF010000270.1, forward strand.
AGTCTCTCTCCCCAATTTCTCTCTCTCACCTTCGCTCTCGCTCTCGCAGTCTCTCTCCCGAGTCTCTATCTTTCTCCCTCTCTCTCCCAGTCTGTCCCTCCCCAGTCTATCTCTAACACCTTCCTCTCTCTCCCTCAACAATTTCTCTCTCCCAGTCTCTCTCTCCCCAGTCTCTCTTTTTCACAGTCCCTCTCTCCCATTCTATCTCGCCCCGTCTCTCTCTCTCTCAGTCTCTCTCTCACCCTCTCCCTCCCCAGTCTCTCTCTCCCCAGTCTCTCTCTCTCCCCAGTCTCTCTCTCTCTTTCCCCAGTCTCTCTCTCCCTCTTCCCCCACTCTCTCTCTCCCAGTCTTTATCTCTCTTCCCACTCTTTCTTCCCAGTCTCTCTCTCTCTCTGCCCAGTCTCTCTCTCTCCTGTAATCTCTGTCTCTCTCCCCAGTCTCTCTTTCTCTTTCACCCCAGTCTCTCTCTCTCTCTCCCCAGTCTCTGTCTCCTCTACTCACTGTCTCTCCCCCCAGTCTCACTCCCTGTCTCTCTCTCGTCCAGTCTGCCTCTCTCCCCACTATCTGTCTCTCTCCCCGTCTCTCTCATAATATGATTGAATTTTACATTCAGTTTGAGAGAGAGAAGTGTGGGTCCAAGACTAGTATTTTAAACTTAAATAAGGGCAATTATGAGGTCATGAAAGCAGAGCTAGCTAAAGTGAACTGGCAAAATAGGTTAAGGGATCGGTCAATAGAGTTGCAGTGGCAGACATTTAATGGGATATTTCAAAATTCACAGAATATATACATTCCATCAAGAAAGAAAAATTCCAAGGGGAGGACCCAGCATCCGTGTTTAACTAAAAAAGTTAAAGGTATTACACTTAAAGAAAAACCATATAATTGCGCAAAGATGGGTGGCAGGTCAGAAGATTGAACAGAATATCAAAAACAGCAAAGAATGACTAAAATATTAATAAGAGGAGAAAAATTAGAGTACGAGAGAAAGCTAGCTAGAAATATAAAAACAGATAGTAAGTGTTTCTAAAGATATTTAAAAAGAAAAGATTTAACAAAGTGAGCATTAGTCAGATAAAAAGAGAGTCTGGAGAATTAATAATGGAAAATAAGGATATGGCAGTTGAATTGAACAGGTATATTGCATTGGTCTTCACTATAGAGGACACAAGTAACATTGCAGAAATAGCTGTAAATCAAGAAATGGAAGGAAGGGAGGAACTGAAGAACATTATAATCATCAGGGAAGTGGTACTGAGCAAATTGTTGGAGCTGCGGGCTGACAAGTCCCCGGGTCCTGATGGACTTCATCCTAGGGGCTTAAAAGAATTGGCTAGTGAGATAGTTGATGCGTTGGTTTTAATTATCCAAAATTCCCTAGATTTGGCGAAGGTTCCATTAGATTGGAAAATAGCGAATGTAACTCCTTTATTCAAAAAGGGAGAGAGACAGAAAGCAGGAAACTACACGCCAGTTAGCTTAGCATCTGTCCTAGGGAAGATTTTAGAAGCTATTATTTAAGACGTTATAGCAGGGCACTTCAAAAATTTCAAAGTAATCAGGCAGAGTCAACATGGTTTTATGAAAGGGAAATCATTTTTAACCAATTTATTGGAGTTCTTTGAGGAAGTAACATGTGCTGTGGATAAAGGGGAACCGGTGGATTTACTGCACTTAGATTTCCAGAAGGCATTTGATAAGGTGCCACATCAAAGGCTACTGCCGAAAATAAAAGCTCATGGTGTAGGGGGTAACATATTGGCATGGATAGAAGATTGGCTAGCTAACAGGAAACAGAGAGTAGGCATAAATGGGCTATTTTCTGATTTGCAAGATGTAACGAGTGCCGTGCCACAGGGATCAGTGCTGGGGCCTCAACTTTTTACAATTTATATACATGACTTGGATGAAGGGACCTAAGGTATGGTTGCTAAATTTGCTGATGACACAAAGATAGGTAGGAAAGTAAATTGTGAAGAGGCCATAAGGAGGCTACAAAGGGATATAGATAGGTTAAGTGAGTGGGCAAAGATCAGGCAAATGGAGTATAATGTAAGAAAATGTGAAGTTGTCCATTTTGGCAGGAAGAAAAAAAAGAAACATATTATCTAAATGGTGAGAGATTGCAGAGCTCTGAGATGCAGAGGGATCTGGGTGTCCTAGTGCATGAATCGCAAAAGGTTACTATGCAGGTACAGCAAGTAATTAGGAAAACTAATAAAATGTTATCGTTTATTGCGAGGGGATTTGAATTCAAATGTAGGGAGGTTATGCTTCAGTTATACAGGGCATTGCTGAGACCACATCTGGAGTACTGTGTACAGTATTGGTCTCCTTATTTAAGGAAGGATGTAAATGCGTTGGAAGCAGTTCAGAGAAGGTTTACTAGACTAATACCTGGAATGGGCGGGTTGTCTTATGAGGAAAGGTTGGACAGGCTAGGCTTATATCCGCTGGAGTTTAGAAGAGTAAGAGGTGACTTGATTGAAACATATAAGATCCTGAGGGGTCTGGACAGGGTGGATGTGGAGAGGATGTTTCCTCTTTGGGAGATTCTAGAACTAGGGGTCACTGTTTAAAAATAAGGGGTCGCCCATTTAAGACCGAGATGAGGAGAATTTTTTTTCTCACAGAGGGTCGTGAGTCTTTGGAACTCTCTTCCTCAGAGGGCGGTGGAAGCAGAGTTTTTAATTATTTTTAAGGCAGAGGTAGATAGATTCTTGGTAAGCAAGGGGGTGAAAAGTTATCGGAGGTAGGCAGGAATGTGGAGTAATCAGATCAACCATGATCTTATTGAATGGCGGAGCAGGCTCGAAGGGCCGAGTGGCCTACTCCTGCTCCGAATTCGTATGTTCGTATGAATGTCAAGGGGTGCTGGTTAGACTCTCGCTTGTTGGAGATAGTCATTGCGTGGCACTTCTGTGGTGCAAATGTTACCTGCAACTTATCAGCCCAATCCTCCACCACGTCCAGGTCTTGTTGCATGCGGGCATGGACTGCTTAATTATCTGAGGAGTTGTGAATGGCACTGAACACTGTGGAATCATCAGAAAACATCCCCATTCCTGAACTTATGTTGGAGGGAAGGTCATTGATGAAGCAGCTGAAGATGATTGGGCCTAGGACACTGCCCTGAGGAACTCCAGCCACGATGCTCTGGAGTTGTGATGATTGACCTTCAACCACCACAACCATCTTCCTTTGTGCTAGGTATGATGACACCTTCCATCACTTTACTGATGATTGAGAGTAGACTGATGAGGCGGTAATTGTCCGGATTGGATTTGTCCTGCTTTTTTTGGACAGGACATAGCTGGGCAGTTTTCCACATTGTCGGATAGATGCCAGTGTTTTAGTTGTATTGGAACAGCTTGGCTAGAGGCGCGGCTAGTTCTGGAGCACAAGCCTTCAGCACGATAGCCGGGATGTTGTCGGGGCTCACAGCCTTTGCTGTATCCAGTGCGCTCAGCCGTTTCTTGATATCTCGTGGAGTGAATCGAATTGGCTGAACACTGGCTTCTGTGATGGTGGGCACCTCAGGAGGAGGCCGATATGAATCATCCACTCGGCACTTCTGGCTAAAGATGGTTGCAAACGCTTCAGGCTTGTCTTTTGCACTCACGTGCTGGGCTCCACCATCATTTAGGATGGGAATATTCATGGTGCCTTCATCTACCATTCATTGTTTAATAGTCCACCACCATTCACGACTGGATGTGGCAGGACTGCAGAGCTTTGATCAGATCCATTGATTTTGGGATCGCTTAGCCCTGTCTATAGCATGCGGCCTCCGCTTTTTAGCATGCATGTGTTCCTTTGTTGCAGCTTCCCCTGGTTGGCACCTAATTTGTAGGTACGCCTGGTGTTGCTCCTTTCATGCCCTTCTACATTCCTTATTGAACCAGGGTTGGTCCTCTGGCTTGATGTTAACGATAGAGTGAGGGATATGTCGGGCCATGAGTTTACAGATGGTGGTGAAATATAATTCTGTTGCTGCCCCACAGCACCTCATGGATGCCTAGTTTCGAGCTGCTAGATCTGTTCTGAATCTTTACCATTTAGCACGGTGGTGGTGCCACACAACACGATGGAGGGTGTCCTCATGTGTGAAGACGGGACTCTGTCTCCACGATGATTGTACAGTGGTCACTGCTACCAATACTGTCATGCACAGATGCATCTGCGACAGGTAGATTGGTGAGGACGAGATCAAGTAGGTTTTCCCCTTATGTTGGTTCTCTCACCACCTGTCGCAGGTCCAGACTGGCAGTTATGTCCTTCAGGACTAAGCCAGCTCGATCAGTAGTGCTGCTACTGAGCCACATCTTGGTGATGGACATTGAAGTCCCCCACCCAGAGTACATTCAGTGATTCTTCCAAGTGATGTTCAACATGGCGGAGTACTGATTGATCAGCTGAGGGAGGGCGGTAGGTTGTAATCAGCAGGAGGTTTCGCTTGCCCGGAGTCAATGATGAGGACTCCCAGGGCCAGTCCTTCCCGACTGTATACCACGGTGCCGCCACCCCTGGTGGGGCAGGACATACCCAGTGGACGGTGAAGGAGTTGTTTGGGACATTGGCTGAAAGGTATGATTCTGTGAGTATGACTATGTCAGGCTGTTGCTTGACTAGTCTGTGGGACAGCTCTCCCAATTTTGGTACAAGTCCCCAGATGTTGGTGAGGAGGACTTTGCAGGGTTGACTGGGCTGGGTGTGCCGTTGCCGTGTAAGGAGCCGGTGCCGAGGTCGGTGCCGGGTCCGTCCAGTTTCATTCTTATTATTTTGTTTCGTAGCGGTATGTTACAACTGAGGGCAGTTAAGAATCAACCACATTGCTGTGGGTCTGGAGTCACATATCGGCCAGACCAGATAAGGACGGCACATTTCCTTCCCTAAAAGAAATTAATGAACCAGGTAGGTTTTTATGACAACCCGATAGTTTCATGGTTATCATTACTGATACTAGTTTTTTTATTCCACATTTATTTAATTAACTGAATTTAAATTCCCAGCTGCCGTGGTGGGCTTTGAACTCACATCTCTGAGATCGTTGGTCCAGGTCCAAACTGGATTACTAGCCCAGTGCCATTACCAGTATGCTACCGTTCCCGTTATCAGTAGAGCCGCACTGTGTAACTCAATGAGGACATTGCGGAGCCTGGAGTGAAACGGAGAGACTCCGCAGGACGTTGACCACATTCTGGGGAGCGCCTCTCTTTGGGTTGAATTATAATGAGGCGGCCAAAGCTGCAGCTCGTGGTCGAACTGTGGCCGAACCAAAGCCTTGCCCAAATGTATTATTACTTGTTGCTGTTGCTCTCAATGTCCCTCTCTGTTAAACTCCAATCCCTGCTGCTTTTATTATGGATTTACTCTCTGTACCCGTACTGTCAGGGAATTAAGTCTTTAAATCCCGAGATCTAGCTGTTCATCCTCGCCTTTCATTCCATTCAGACCTTGTTCCCACCCCTTGTTATTCACACCGGAATGTGAGGGTAGATCACCTGTGAACAACGAGTTACTGATTCAAACTGGTGACATGTTCTCAATGAGTTGGAACAATATGTGTCCATTAACTAAGACGGCGATCACCAAATATGCTTTAGAAGGACCTGCAAAGGTTCAGCAGAACACCGACTTTACACCATTTAGAAGACTGATTGAGACCAGAATATCAATATTGTTGCTCCTCAATCTTTAGTCACGAGAACAACCTTCATTTTTCAACAATACATTTTCATTTTCAGTAACTATCCTTAAACAGAGATGCCTAACATCACTTTGACAACTCAAGTTCCTCCTGCCTCCATCATTAGAGCACTTATCAGCAGACAGGTCAGGGTTCAATTGGGACAGTAGACAATGGGATCTGATGGGGAGACCGAGCCTGCAATATTCTCAACAAACTTCCAGAACAGTTACAAATACCTACCATTAAAAGACTCCTGACTGTGTCAAATGTGAGGTCATTCACATTGGACATAAAAAGGATAAAAGAGGATAGTACTTTCTAAATGGTGGAAAGCTAGAAACAGTGGAGGGCCAAAGAGACTTGGGGATCTGGTCCATGCACATAGATCAGTAAAACAGAAATAATGTAAAAGGCTAATGGAATGTTGGCCTTTATATCTAGAAGACTATAATACAAGGGGGTAGAAGTAAGGCCACAACTGTACAAAGCCCTGGTCAACCCATAAAAGCATAGAAGATAGGAGCAGGAGTAGGCCATTCGGCCCCTCGTGCCTGCTCCGCCATTTAATGAGATCATGGCTGATCATCCAAATTCAGTACCCTGTCCATGCTTTCTCCCCATATCCCGTGATCCCTTTAGCCTAAAGAAGTATATCTATCTCCTTCTTGAATATATTTAATGAATTGGCCTCAACTGCCTTCTGTGGTAGATAATTCCAAAGGTTCACCACTCTCTGGGTGAAGAAATTCCTCCTCATCTCAGTCCTAAATGGCTTACCCCTTATCCTTAGACTGTGACCTCTGGATCTGGACTCCCCTGCCATCGGGAACATCCTTCCTGCATCTAGTCTGTCTAGTCCTGTTAGAATTTTATGAGTTTCAATGAGATCCCCTCTCATTCTTCTAAACTCTAGCGAATATAAGCCTAATCGAGCCAATCTCTGCTTCATACGTCATTCCTGCCATCCCAGGTATCAGTCTGGTAAATCTTCGCTGCACTCCCTCCATGGCAATAACATCCTTCCTCAGATAAGTCGAACAAAACTGCACACAATACTCAAAGTGTGCTCTCACCAAGGCCCTGTACAACTGCAGGAAGACATGCTTGCTCCTGTACTCGAATCCTCTCGCCATGAAAGCCAACATACCATTTGCCTTCTTAACCGCCTGCTGCACCTGCATGCTTACCTTCAGCGACTGATGCACATGGACTCCCAGATCTCGTTGCACTTCCCCTTTTCCCAATCTATTGTCGTTCAGATAATAATCTGTCTTCCTGTTTTTGCCACCAAAGTGGATAACCTCGCATTTATCCACATTATACTGCATCTGCCATGCATCTGCCAATCACCCAAGCTGTCCAAATCATCCTGGAGTTTCTCTGCATCATCCTCACAGCACACACGCCCACCCAGCTTTGTGTCATCTGCAAACTTAGAGATATTACATCTAGTTCCCTCGTCTAGATCATTAATATATATTGTGAATAGCTGGTGTCCTAGCACCGATCCCTGCGGTGCCCCACTAGTCACTGCCTGCCACTCGGAAAAAGACCCGTTCATTCCAACGCTTTGCTTCCTGTCTGCCAATCAGTTCTCTATCCAAATCAGTACCTTACCCCCAAGCTCATGTGCTTTAACTTTGCACGCTAATCTCTTATGCGGGACCATATCAAAAGCCTTCTGAAAGTCCAAATACACCACATCCACTGGTTCTCCCTTATCTATTGTACCAGTTACATCTTCAAAAAATTCCAGAAGTTTAATCAGGCATGATTTACCTTTTGTAAATCCATGTTGACTTTGACCGATCCTCTCACCATTTTCCAAGTGCTCTGCTATTACATCTTTTATAATGGACTCTAGCATTTTTCCCACGATGTCAGGCTTACCCGTCTATAATTCCCCATTGTTTCTCTACCAGCTTTTTTAAATTGCGGGGTTACATTAGCTAACCTCCAATCCATGAGAACTGTTCCAGAGTCGATCGAATTTTGAAAGATGACAAGCAATGCATCTACTATGATTGATGCCCAAGGATATGGGCACGGAGGGAGGGTGAAAAAAAGCAAATAAAATCAAGAATAATATTAATAATAACATATGTTCTTTACTTCTGTAAATGAAATGTCTGTATTCTGTGATTTGAGTGGAGCGGAATAAAATGAATGGAAAGATCCCACAGCAGTTTTTGCTCTGAAAACACTCGACAAACATTCCCCAAAAGAGCCCAGTCCAGAAAAACAGCAATTAAATTATTCTGAAAAGAATAAAATAAATATAACATATACATACTTTGTTTTTACAAAAGTCTTGCCTTGTCTTAATTTTGTTGGGAATTAATGGGAGAGTAAGGTCCCACAGCAGGATATGCTCTGACACTTCCCACAAATATTCCCCGATAAAGTCCAGTCCACAAAAAAATCAAATGGCTTGTTGTATATATGTAGCTTTGATTTTTACAAGTCTTGAGAGAAAGGCAAAGTAAGATCCCACAGCAGTGCAGTCTGGAATGAAATCAGTATAATCTAATGGTGTATACTTTGTTTTTTTCAGACAAGAGATGCAGTACCCATGCACACGGCAGATAAATTGAACACAGACAAGCCCTGCATACACACCAGCTTTTGCTCTCTGTCTCTCTCACACACACAAACACAAACACAGGCCAGTCTGCAAAATTGCCACACAATGCTGTCAGCAATGAAAGAAAGTTGATTTATCTCATTGCACTGCTGTGTTTGGCAGTTTAAAATTAAAAAAAACACTTTCCCATATCTTAATTTTTCATTTTGCGGCCTACAAAATTAGGCTTTCTATTCTGCATCAAAAGCAAAATTCTGCGGATGCTGGAAATCTGAAATTAAAACAAAAATTGTTGCAAATACTCAGCAGGTCAGGCTACATCTGTGGAGAGAGAGAGAAATAGAGTTAATTCAGCTTGATGACCTTTCGTCAGATTCTGGCAAGGTTCTGACGACAGGTCATCGAACTGAAATGTTAACGATGTTTCTCCCTCTCTCCACATACGCTGCCTGACCTGCTGAGTATTTCCAACATTCTGTTTTGATTTCTATTCTGCCTGTTGTCTTAATTTCATTTGTCTCTCTCCTTGCCTGCCTGTGTTGTCTTGATTTGGGAAGAGCGGAATAAAATGTATGCAAAGATCCACAAAGACATTTTTCAGTATCTCACTGACTGTCTTGAAGTGAAGTGAAGTGAAATAAAGTGATACACAACAGCATTACATGTGGACCAGTCAAGAATGAAATCAATAGGGTTTAATACAACAACAGCAGTTAATAAGACAGCAGTCCACATCTCACACAAACACCAGCTTTTGCTCTCTCCTTCTCTGTCTCTCACTCACACACACAAACACATACCCTGGCCAGCCTTCAGAGGGATGAATGCCGTGTTGGAAAATTAATACAAAAAATACACTTTTCTGTATCTTATCTTTTCACTTTGTGGCCTACAGAAACAGGCTTTCTATTCTGCAACTTGCCTTGTGATTTCATGTCTCGCTATCTCACTGGCCATCTGTCTGTCTGTCTCTCACTCACATAGCCCCCCTCCCATCCACAGTGAACTAAAACTTACAGTGACATGACACACAGATTCTGCAATTTGCAGACACACAGACACCCACTCACATACAGACACACTCACACAGACTCTGCAATTTGCAGACACACAGACACCCACTCACATACAGATTCACTCATACAGACCCTGCAATTTGCAGACACACAGACACCAACTCACATACAGACACACTCGCACAGACTCTGCAATTTGCAGACACACAGACACCCACTCACATACAGACACACTCGCACAGACTCTGCAATTTGCAGACAAACAGACACCCACGCACATACAGACACACTCACACAGACTCTGCAATTTGCAGAAACTCACACACATACATCCATTCTGAAAGGGTGCAGCCTGGAGTGTCTATTTCTGATGATGTCCCTTCCTGGCTGTGCAGGCATGTTTGATGAGGACAATCCAACAGGAAGAAGTGAAGCCGAGGCCCCAGAAATCCGGGTCCCCGAGAGGAAATGAAAGCCCGGAGGATGAAAAGAAGTAAATACAATAAGGAATAAATAATAATATATATACTTTACTTCTGTTAACTAAATGTCTGCCTGTCTGTGGTTTGCCAGGAGTGTAATAAAATGAATGGAAAGATCGCACAGCAGCTTTTGCTCTGAAAACATCCCAAGCACATTCCCCAATAAAGCCCAGTCCAGAAAAAAATCAAATGGATTATTCTGAAAATAATTTAAAAAGTATATACGTTTTTTTTTACAAATGCCTTGTCTTGTTTGAGTTGGGATGAAGGGGAGAGCAAGATCCCACAAACCAGCATGTGCCATGAAACACTCCACAATCATTCCCCTATAAAGTACAGTCCAGAAAAATATCAAATGGCTTGATGTAATATGTAAATTTGCTTTTTACTAAATTCTTGAATGAAAGACAAAGATTGTCTCTCTCAGACTCTGTCACTTTCACACTGTCTCTCTCAGACTCACTCTCTCACACACTGTCTCTCTCAGACTCACTCTCTCACACATTGTATCTGACTCACTCTCTCATACACGGTCTCTCTCAAACCATCTCTCTCAGACTCACTCTCTCACACACTGTCTCTCTCAGAAACTTCTCACACACTGTCTCTCACACTCTCACACTCACACTCTCTCACACACTCTCTCACACTCACTCTCACACTCTCTCACACTCACTCTCACACTTACTCTCACACTCACTCTCAAACTCTCTCTCACACTCTCTCTCACACACTCTCTCACACTCTCTCTCACACTCCCTCTCACACTCTCTCTCACACTCTCTCTCACACTCTCTCTCACTCTCTCTCACACACTTTCTCTCACATTCTCTCTCACACACTCTCTCACACTCACTCTCACACACTCACACTCTCTCACACTCACTCTCACATTCCCTCTCACACTCACTCTCACACTCTCTCTCACACTGTCTCTCACCCTCTCTCTCACTCTCTCTCTCACACTCTCTCTCACTCTCTCTCACACACTCTCTCTCACACTCTCTCTCACACACTTTCTCACACTCACTCACTCATACTCACGCTCTCACACTCACTCTCTCACACTCACTCTCTCTCACACACCGTCTCTGTCAGACTCACTCTCTCACACAAACTCTCTCTCAGAATCACTCACTCACACACACTCTTTCTCTTAAACTCACTCTCTCATACACTGTCTCTCTCAGACTCTCTCACTCTCACACATTCTCACGCATTCACTCTCTAACACACTGTCTGTCAGACTCACTGTCTCACACACTCTCTCTCAGACTCACTCTCTCACACACTGTCTCTGTGGCTCACTCTCTCACACAACGTCTCTCACACTCACTCTCTCACACTTACTTTCGCACACGGTCTCTCTCAAACCATCTCTCTCAGACTCACTCTCTCACACACTGTCTCTCTCAGAAACTTTCTCACACACTGTCTCTCACACTCTCACACTCACACTCTCTCACACACTCTCTCACACTCACTCTCACACTCTCTCACACTCACTCTCACACTTACTCTCACACTCACTCTCAAACTCTCTCTCACACTCTCTCTCACACACTCTCTCACACTCTCTCTCACACTCCCTCTCACACTCTCTCTCACACTCTCTCTCACACTCTCTCTCACTCTCTCTCACACACTTTCTCTCACATTCTCTCTCACACACTCTCTCACACTCACTCTCACACACTCACACTCTCTCACACTCACTCTCACATTCCCTCTCACACTCACTCTCACACTCTCTCTCACACTGTCTCTCACCCTCTCTCTCACTCTCTCTCTCACACTCTCTCTCACTCTCTCTCACACACTCTCTCTCACACTCTCTCTCACACACTTTCTCACACTCACTCACTCATACTCACGCTCTCACACTCACTCTCTCACACTCACTCTCTCTCACACACCGTCTCTGTCAGACTCACTCTCTCACACAAACTCTCTCTCAGAATCACTCACTCACACACACTCTTTCTCTTAAACTCACTCTCTCATACACTGTCTCTCTCAGACTCTCTCACTCTCACACATTCTCACGCATTCACTCTCTAACACACTGTCTGTCAGACTCACTGTCTCACACACTCTCTCTCAGACTCACTCTCTCACACACTGTCTCTGTGGCTCACTCTCTCACACAACGTCTCTCACACTCACTCTCTCACACTTACTTTCGCACACTGTCTCTCTCAGACTCTCTCTCACACACTGTCTCGCTCAGGCTCACTCTCTCACACACTGTATCTGACTCACTCTCTCATACACGGTCTCTCTCAAACTATCTCTCTCAGACTCACTCTCTCACACACTCTCTCAGATTCAATCTCTCACACACGCTCTTTCTCAGACTCACTCTCTCATACACTGTCTCTCTCAGACTCACTCTCTCACACTGTCTCTCTCAGAATCCCTCTCTCACACACTGTCTCTCTCAGACAATCTCTCACACACTGTCTCTCATACTCTCACACTCACACTCTCTCACACACTCTCTTACACTTACTCTCACACTCACTCTGACACTCACTCTCACACTCTCTCACGCTCACTCTCACAATCACTCTCACACTCTCTCTCACACTCTCTCTCGCACCCTCTCTCACTCTCCTTCTCACACTCTCTCACACTCTCTCTCACACTCTCTCTCGCTCTCTCTCTCACACTCTCTCTCACTCTCACACACTCTCTCTCAAACTCTCTCTCACACACTCTCTCCCACTCACTCTCTCACACTCACACTCTCGAACACACTCTCTCACACTCACTCTCACACTCACTCTCACACTCACTCTCACACTCTCTCACACTCACTCTCACACTCACTCTCACACTATCTCTCACACTCTCTCTCACACGATCTCTCACACTCTCTCTCAAAATCTCTCTCACACTTCCTCTCACACTCTCTCTCACACTCTCTCACACTCTCTCTCATACTCTCTCTCACTCTCTCTCACACACTCTCTCTCACACTCTCTCTCACACACTCTCTCACACTCACTCTCTCACACTCACTCTCTCAAACTCACTCACTCACACTCACTCTCTCACACTCAGTCTCTCACAAACCGTCTCTCTCAGACTCAGTCTCTCTCACACACTCTCTCAGATTCAATCTCTCACACACTCTCTCTCTCAGACTAACTCTCTCATACACTGTCTCTCTCAGACTCACTCTCACACACACTGTCTCTCTCAGACTCACTCTCTCACACACTGTCTCTCTCAGACACTCTCTCACACAATGTCTCTCATACTCTCACACTCACACTCTCTCACACACTCTCTTACACTTACTCTCACACTCACTCTGGCACTCTCTCACACTCACTCTCACACTCACTATCACACTCACTCTCATACTCTCTCTCACACTCTCTCTCACACTCTCTCTCACACTCTCTCTCACACTCCTTTTCACACTCTCTCTCACACTCTCTCTCACACTCTCTCTCACTCTCTCTCTCACGTTCTCTCTTACTCTCTCTCACACACTCTCTCTCACTCTCTCTCTCTCACACACTCTCACACACTCTCTCACACTCACTCTCACACTCTCACACACTCACTCTCACACTCACTATCACACTCTCTTTCACACTCTTTCTCACACGCTCTCCCACACTCTCTCTCACACTCTCTCTCACTCTCTCTCTCACTCTCTCTCACACACTCTCTCACACTCACTCACATACTCACTCTCTCACACTCACTCTCTCACACTCACTCTCTCTCACACACCGTCTCTGTCAGACTCACTCTCTCACACTCACTCTCTCTCACACACCGTCTCTGTCAGAATCACTCTCTCACACACACTCTTTCTCTTAAACTCACTCTCTCATACACTGTCTCTCTCAGACTCTCTCTCTAACACACTCTCTCAGATTCAATCTCTCACACACTCTCTCAGACTCACTCACTCATAAACTGTCTCTCTCAGACTCACTCTCTCACAAACTGTCACTGTCAGACGCTCTCTCACACTCTCTCTCACACTCTCTCTCACACTCTCTCTCACACTCTCTCTCACTCTCTCTCACACATTCTCTCTCACACTCTCTCTCACACACTCTCTCACACTCACTCTCTCGCACTCACTCTCTCACACTCACTCTCTCACACACCGTCTCTCTCAGACTCAGTCTCTCACACACACTGTCCCTCAAAATCACTCTCTCACACACACTCTCTCTCTTAAACTCACTCTCTCATACACTGTCTCTCTCAGACTCTCTCTCTCTCACACATTCTCCTCACATTCACTCTCTCACACACTGTCTGTCAGACTCACTCCCTCACACACTCTCTCTCAGAATTACTCTCTCACACACTGTCTCTCTGGCTCACTCTCTCACACAACGTCTCTCACACACACTCTCTCACATCACTCTCGCAAACTGTCTCTCTCAGACTCTCTCTCACACACTTTTTCTCTCAGACTCACTCTCTCACACACTGTATCTGACTCACTCGCTCATACAAGGTCTCTCTCAGACCATCTCTCTCAAACTCACTCACTCACGCACTGTCTCTCTCAGACTCTCTCTCACACACTCTCTCAGATTCAATCTCTCACACACTCTCTCTCTTAGACTCACTCTCTCATACAATGTCTCTCTCAGACTCACCCTCTCATACACTGTCAAACTCAGACTCACTCTCTCACACATTGTCTCTCTCTCAGACTCACTTTCTCACACTGTCTCTCTCAGTCTCACTCTCTCACACACTTTCTGTCAGACTCACTCTCTCACACACTGTCTCTCTCAGACTCTCTCTCAAACACTGTCTCTCAGACTCACTCTCACACACACCGTCTCGCTCAGATTCTCTCTCACACACACTGTCTCTCTCAGACTCACTCTCTCTCTCTCACTGTCTCTCTCAGACTCACGCTCTCTCTCACTGTCTCTCTCAGACTCACTCTCTCAAACAATGTCTCTCTCAGACTCTCTCTCACTGTCTCTCTCAGACTCATGCTCGAAAAAACACTGTCTCTGTCAGACTCACTCTCTCACACTCTCTCTCTCACACTTCCTCTCACACTCTCTCACTCTCTCACACACACTCTCTCTCACACACTCTCTCCCACACACTCTCACACTCACTCTCTCACACTCACTCTCTCACACTCACTCTCTCACACACCGTCTCTCTCAGACTCTCTCTCTCTCACACATTCTCACACATTCACTCTCTCACACACTGTCTGTCAGACTCACTCCCTCACACACTCTCCCTCAGACTCACTCTCTCACACACTGTCTCTCTTGCTCACTCTCTCACACAACGTCTCTCACACTCACTCTCTCACACTCACTCTCGCACACTGTCTCTCTCAGACTCTCTCTCACACACTGTCTCTCTCAGAATCACTCTCTCACGCACTGTATCTGACTCACTCGCTCATACACGGTCTCTCTCAGACCATCTCTCTCAGACTCACTGTCTCACACACTGTCTCTCTCAGACTCACTCTATCACACACTCTCTCAGATTCAATCTCTCACACACTCTCTCTCTCAGACTAACTCTCTCATACACTGTCTCTCTCAGACTCACTCTCACACACACTGTCTCTCTCAGGCTCACTCTCTCACACACTGTCTCTCTCAGACACTCTCTCACACAATGTCTCTCATACTCTCACAATCACACTCTCTCACACACTCTCTTACACTAAATCTCACACTCACTCTGGCACTCTCTCACACTCACTCTCACACTCACTATCACACTCACTCTCATACTCTCTCTCACACTCTCTCTCACACTCTCTCTCACACTCTCTTTCACACTCCTTTTCACACTCTCTCTCACACTCTCTCTCACACTTCCTCTCACTCTCTCTCTCACGTTCTCTCTTACTCTCTCTCACACACTCTCTCTCACTCTCTCTCTCACACACTCTCTCACACTCACTCTCTCACACACTCTCTCACACTCACTCTCACACTCTCACACACTCACTCTCACACTCACTATCACACTCTCTTTCACACTCTCTCTCACACGCTCTCCCACACTCTCTCACACTCTCTCTCACTCTCTCTCTCACTCTCTCTCACACACTCTCTCTCACACTCTCTCTCACACACTCTCTCACACTCACTCACATACTCACTCTCTCACACTCACTCTCTCACACTCACTCTCTCTCACACACCGTCTCTGTCAGACTCACTCTCTCACACTCACTCTCTCTCACACACCGTCTCTGTCAGACTCACTCTCTCACACACACTCTCTCTCAGAATCACTCTCTCACACACACTCTTTCTCTTAACCTCACTCTCTCATACACTGTCTCTCTCAGACTCTCTCTCTAACACACTCTCTCAGATTCAATCTCTCACACACTCTCTCTCTCAGACTCACTCTCTCATACACTGTCTCTCTCAGACTCACTCTCTCACACACTGTCTCTCTCAGACTCACTCTCTCACAAACTGTCACTGTCAGACGCTCTCTCACACTCTCTCTCACACTCTCTCTCACACTCTCTCTCACACTCTCTCTCACTCTCTCTCACACATTCTCTCTCACACTCTCTCTCACACACTCTCTCACACTCACTCTCTCGCACTCACTCTCTCACACTCACTCTCTCACACACCGTCTCTCTCAGACTCAGTCTCTCACACACAATCTCTCTCAGAATCACTCTCTCACACACACTCTTTCTCTTAACCTCACTCTCTCATACACTGTCTCTCTCAGACTCTCTCTCTAACACACTCTCTCAGTTTCAATCTCTCACACACTCTCTCTCTTAAACTCACTCTCTCATACACTGTCTCTCTCAGACTCTCTCTCTAACACACTCTCTCAGATTCAATCTCTCACACACTCTCTCTCTCAGACTCACTCTCTCATACACTGTCTCTCTCAGACTCACTCTCTCACACACTGTCTCTCTCAGACTCACTCTCTCACAAACTGTCGCTGTCAGACGCTCTCTCACACTCTCTCTCACACTCTCTCTCACACTCTCTCTCACACTCTTTCTCACTCTCTCTCACACATTCTCTCTCACACTCTCTCTCACACACTCTCTCACACTCACTCTCTCGCACTCACTCTCTCACACTCACTCTCTCACACACCGTCTCTCTCAGACTCAGTCTCTCACACACAATCTCTCTCAGAATCACTCTCTCACACACACTCTTTCTCTTAACCTCACTCTCTCATACACTGTCTCTCTCAGACTCTCTCTCTAACACACTCTCTCAGTTTCAATCTCTCACACACTCTCTCTCTTAAACTCACTCTCTCATACACTGTCTCTCTCAGACTCACTCTCTCACACACTGTCTCTCTCAGACTCACTCTCTCACACACTGTCTCTCTCAGACGCTCTCTCACACTCTCTCTCACACTCTCTCTCACACTCCCTCTCACACTCTCTCTCACACTCTCTCTCACACTCTCTCTCACATTCTCTCTCACTCTCTCTCACACCTTCGCTCTCACACTCTCTCTCACACAATCTCTCACACTCACTCTTTCACACTCACTCTCTCAAACTCACTCTCTCACACTCACTCTCTCACACTCACTCTCTCACACACCGTCTCTCTCAGACTCAGTCTCTCACACACACTCTACTTCAAAATCACTCTCTCACACACACTCTCTCTCTTAAACTCACTCTCTCATACACTGTCTCTCTCTAACACACTCTCTCACACATTCTCCTCACATGCACTCTCTCACACACTGTCTGTCAGACTCACTCCCTTACACACTCTCTCTCAGAATTACTCTCTCACACACTGTCTCTCTGGCTCACTCTCTCACACAACGTCTCTCACACACACTCTCTCACATCACTCTCGCAAACTGTCTCTCTCAGACTCTCTCTCACACACTGTTTCTCTCAGACTCACTCTCTCACACACTGTATCTGACTCACTCGCTCATACAAGGTCTCTCTCAGACCATCTCTCTCAATCTCACTCACTCACGCACTGTCTCTCTCAGACTCTCTCTCACACACTCTCTCAGATTCAATCTCTCACACACTCTCTCTCTTAGACTCACTCTCTCATACAATGTCTCTCTCAGACTCACCCTCTCATACACTGTCTCTCTCAGACTCACTCTCTCACACATTGCCTCTCTCTCAGACTCACTTTCTCACACACTGTCTCTCTCAGTCTCACTCTCTCACACACTTTCTGTCAGACTCACTCTCACACACACCGTCTCGCTCAGACTCTCTCTCACACACACTGTCTCTCTCAGACTCACTCTCTCTCTCACTGTCTCTCTCAGACTCACTCTCTCACACACTGTCTCTCTCAGACTCACGCTCTCTCTCACTGTCTCTCTCAGGCTCACTCTCTCCAAAAATGTCTCTCAAAGACTCTCTCTCACTGTCTCTCTCAGACTCACGCTCGAAAAAAACACTGTCTCTGTCAGACTCACTCTCTCACACACTCTCCCTTCTCTCAGGCTCACTCTCTCACCCACTGTCTCACTCAGATTCACTCTCTCACACACTGTCTCTCTCAGACTCACTCTCTCACACTGTCTCTCTCAGACTCTCTCTCACACACTCTCTCTCAGATTCACTCTCTCTAACACTGTCTCTTCGACTCACTCTCTCACACACCGTCTCTCTCAGCCTCACTCTCTCACACACTCTCTCAGACTCTCACACAATCTGACACTCACTGTCTCACATACGGTCTCTCTCAGACACCGTCTCTCTCAGACTCACTCTCGCACACACTGCGTCTCTCAGACTCACTCTCTCTCACACTCTCTCTCTCAGACCCTCTCTCACACACTGCCTCTCTCAGACTCACTCTCTCTCACACTCTCTCAGACTCTCTCTCACACACTGTCTCTCTCAGACTCACTCTCTCTCACACTCTCCCTCACACTCTCTCTCTCACACACTCTCTCACACACTGTCTCTCTCAGACTCACTCTCTCTCACACTCTCTCTCACACTCTCTCTCTCTCACACTCTCTCTCACACTCTCTCTCTCAGCCTCTCTCTCACACACTGTCTCTCTCAGACTCACTCTCTCTCACTCTCTCAGACTCTCTATCACATACTGTCTCTCTCAGACTCACTCTCTCACACACTGTCTCTCTCAGACTCTCTCTCACACACTGTCTCTCTCAGACTCACTCTCTCTCACACTCTCTCTCACACTCTCTCTCTCACACACTCTCTCACACACTGTCTCTCTCAGACTCACTCTCTCTCACACTCTCTCAGACTCACTCTCTCACACTTTCTCTCTCAGACTCACTCTCTCACACTGTCTCTCAGTCTCACTTTCTCACTCACTCACTCTCTCTCATTGTCTCTCTCAGACTCACTCTCTCACACACTCACTCTCTCAGACTCTCTCTCACACTGTCTCTCTGACTCACTCTCTCACACACTGTCTCCCTCAGACTCTCTCTCACACCCTGTCTCTCAGACTCACTTTCTCACACACTGTCTCTCTCAGATTCTCTCTCTCACACACTGTCTCTCTCAGACTCACTCTCTCACACACTGTCTCTCTCAGACTTACTTCCTCACGCACTGTCTCTCTCAGACTCACTCTCTCACACACTGTCTCTCTCAGACTCACTCTCTCACACTGTCTCTCTCAGACTCACTCTCTCACACACTGTCTCCCTCTCTCAGACTCTCTCACACTGTCTCTCTCAGACTCACTCTCACACAAACTGTCTCTCTCAGACTCTCTCTCTCACACACTCACTCTCTCACACACCGTCTCTCTTAGCCTCAAACTCTCACACACTGACTCAGACTCTCACACACTCTAACGCTCACTTTTTCACACACTGTCTCTCTCAGACACCGTCTCTCTCAGACTCACTCTCTCACACACTGCGTCTCTCAGACTCACTCTCTCACACTGTCTCTCTCAGACTCTCTCTCACACTTTCTCTCTCAGACTCACTCTCTCACAAACTGTCCCTCTCAAACTCACTCTCTCAAACACCAGCTCTCTCAGACTCACTCTTTCACACACTGTCTCTCTGTCTCAATCTCTCACACACTGTCTCTCTCAGACTCACTCTCACACTGTCTCTCTCAGACTCTCTCTCACACACTCTCTCTCAGATTCACTCTCTCTAACACTGTCTCTTCGACTCACTCTCTCACACACTTTCTCTCTCAGACTCACTCTCTCACACACCGTCTCTCTCAGCCTCACTCTCTCACACACTCTCTCAGACTCTCACACAATCTGACACTCACTGTCTCACATACGGTCTCTCTCAGACACCGTCTCTCTCAGACTCACTCTCTCACACACTGCCTCTCTCAGACTCACTCTCTCTCACACTCTCTCAGACTCTCTCTCACACACTGTCTCTCTCAGACTCACTCTTTCTCACACTCTCTCTCACACTCTCTCTCTCACACACTCTCTCACACACTGTCTCTCTCAGACTCACTCTCTCTCACACTCTCTCTCACACTCTCTCTCTCTCACACTCTCTCTCACACTCTCTCTCTCAGACTCTCTCTCACACACTGTCTCTCTCAGACTCACTCTCTCTCACTCTCTCAGACTCTCTATCACATACTGTCTCTCTCAGACTCACTCTCTCACACACTGTCTCTCTCAGACTCTCTCTCACACACTGTCTCTCTCAGACTCACTCTCTCTCACACTCTCTCTCACACTCTCTCTCTCACACACTCTCTCACACACTGTCTCTCTCAGACTCACTCTCTCTCACACTCTCTCAGACTCACTCTCTCACACTTTCTCTCTCAGACTCACTCTCTCAGACTCTCTCTCACGCTGTCTCTCTGACTCACTCTCTCACACACTGTCTCTCTCAGACTCTCTCTCACACCCTGTCTCTCAGACTCACTTTCTCACACACTGTCTCTCTCAGATTCTCTCTCTCACACACTGTCTCTCTCAGACTCACTCTCTCACACACTGTCTCTCTCAGACTTACTTCCTCACGCACTGTCTCTCTCAGACTCACTCTCTCACACACTGTCTCTCTCAGACTCACTCTCTCACACTGTCTCTCTCAGACTCACTTTCTCACACACTGTCTCCCTCTCTCAGAATCTCTCACACTGTCTCTCTCAGACTCACTCTCACACAAACTGTCTCTCTCAGACTCTCTCTCTCACACACTCACTCTCTCACACACCGTCTCTCTTAGCCTCAAACTCTCACACAATGACTCAGACTCTCACACACTCTAACGCTCACTTTTTCACACACTGTCTCTCTCAGACACCGTCTCTCTCAGACTCACTCTCTCACACACTGCGTCTCTCAGACTCACTCTCTCACACTGTCTCTCTCAGACTCTCTCTCACACTTTCTCTCTCAGACTCACTCTCTCACAAACTGTCCCTCTCAAACTCACTCTCTCAAACACCAGCTCTCTCAGACTCACTCTTTCACACACTGTCTCTCTGTCTCAATCTCTCACACACTGTCTCTCTCAGACTCACTCTCACACTGTCTCTCTCAGACTCACTCTCTCACACACTGTCTGTCAGACTCACTCTCTCACACACTGTCTCTCTCTCCGACTTACTCTCTCACACACTGTCTCGCTCAGACTCACACTCTCACACACACACTCTCAGACTCACTCTCTCACACACTGTCTCTCTCTCAGACTCACTCTCTCACACAGTGTCTCACTCAGTCTCTCTCAAATTCTCTCTCTCAGACTCACTCTCTCACAAACACTCTCTGACTCACTCTCTCACACACTGTCTGTCAGTCTCACTCTCTCACACACTGTCTCTCAGACTCCCTCACTCACACACCGTCTTTCTCATACTCACTCTCACACACACTGTCGCTCTCAGACTCACTCTCTCTCACACTCTCTCTCTCAGACTCTCTCTCACACACTGTCTCTCAGACTCACTCTCTCTCACACACTGTCTCTCTCAGAACCACTCTCACACACTGTCTCTCTCAGACTCACTCTCTCTCACACTCTCTCTCTCACACTCTCTCTCACACTCTCTCTCTCAGACTCACTCTCACACTGTCTCTCTCAGACTCACTCTCGCACACACTGTCTCTCTGTCTCAATCTCTCACACACTGTCTCAGTCTCACTCTCTCACACACTGTCTCTCAGACTCTCTCTCACAAACTTTCTCTCTCAGACTCACTCTCTCTCACACACTGTCTCTCTCAGACCCACTCTCACACACTGTCTCTCTCAGACTCACTCTCTCACACACTGTCTCTCTCAGACTCACTCTCTCTCACACTGTCTCTCAGTCTCACTATCTCACTCACTCACTCTCTCACACTGTCTCTCTCTGACTCACTCTCTCACACTGTCTCTCTCAGACGCACTCTCTCAACCTGTCTCTCTCAGACTCACTCTCTCACACACTGTCTCTCTCAGACTCACTCTCTCACACACTGTCTCTCTCAGACTCACTCTCTGTCACACACTCTCTCTCTCATACTCTCTCTCACACACTGTCTCTCTCAGACTCACTCTCTCTCACACTCTCTCTCTCACACTCACTCTCTCACACTGTCTCTCAGTCTCACTTTCTCACTCACTCACTCTCTCACACTGTCTCTCTCAGACTCACTCTCGCACACACTGTCTCTCTGTCTCAATCTCTCACACACTGTCTCAGTCTCACTCTCTCACACACTGTCTCTCAGACTCTCTCTCACAAACTTTCTCTCTCAGACTCACTCTCTCTCACACACTGTCTCTCTCAGACCCACTTTCACACACTGTCTCTCTCAGACTCACTCTCTCTCACACTCTCTCAGACTCTCTCTCACACACTGTTTCTCTCAGACTCACTCTCTCTCACACTCTCTCTCTCATACTCTCTCTCACACACTGTCTCTCTCAGACTCACTCTCTATCACACTGTCTCTCAGTCTCACTATCTCACTCACTCACTCTCTCACACTGTCTCTCTCTGACTCACTCTCTCACACTGTCTCTCTCAGACGCACTCTCTCAACCTGTCTCTCTCAGACTCACTCTCTCACACACTGTCTCTCTCAGACTCACTCTCTCACACACTGTCTCTCTCAGACTCACTCTCTGTCACACACTCTCTCTCTCATACTCTCTCTCACACACTGTCTCTCTCAGACTCACTCTCTCTCACACTCTCTCTCTCACACTCACTCTCTCACACTGTCTCTCAGTCTCACTTTCTCACTCACTCACTCTCTCACAGTGTCTCTCTCTGACTCACTCTCTCACACTGTCTCTCTCAGACGCACTCTCTCAACCTGTCTCTCTCAGACTCACTCTCTCACACACTGTCTCTCTCAGACTCACTCTCTCACACACTGTCTCTCTCAGACTCACTCTCTGTCACACACTGTCTCTCTCAGACTCTCTCTCTCTCACACTGTCTCTCTCTGACTCACTCTCTCACACACTGTCTCTCTCAGACTCACTCTCTCAAACACTGACTCTCTCAGCCTCTCTCTCACACTGTCTCTCTGACTCACTCTCTCACACACCGTCTCTCAGACTCTCTCTCACACCCTGTCTCTCAGACTCACTTTCTCACACACTGTCTCTCTCAGATTCTCTCTCTTCCACACTGTCTCTCTCAGACTCACTCTCTCACACACTGTCTCTCTCAGACTCACTCTCTCACACTGTCTCTCTCAGACTCACTCTCACACAAACTGTCTCTCTCAGACTCTCTCTCTCACACACTGTCTCTCTCAGACTCACTCTCTCACACACACTCTCTCTCTCTCACACTCTCTCACACACAGACTTCCTCTGTATCTCTCACTATCAGGCCCTCCATCCCCTCTTTTAGACACGGATTCTCTCTCCCATCTCTTGTACAGTCACTGATTTTCCACCTCCCCTCTCAGACAGCCTGACTTGTTCTCCCTTTGCTCTGACACACAGGCTCTCTGTCCCTTCTTGTCCCCTCCTCCCCACTCAAATATTGTCTTCCCATTTCTCTCTCACACAAACTCTCTGCCTTTTCTGTTGTACACACACAGACTCTTAAGACATGTAATTGTTTGAATGTAACAAGTATTGCCGCAGTCGTCAATTAATGTTGGATTTATTGAGGATATTTCATATATCCCCATTGTCCTTAAGTTGAGGTGTCAGCTGTGGCTCAGTGGGTAGCACAGTTGCCTCTGAATCAGAAGGTTGTGTGTTCAAGTCCCACTCCAGGGACTTGAGCACATAAAGCTGACACTCCAGTGCAGTGCTGAGGGAGTACTGCGCTGTCGGAGGTGCCGTCTTTCAGATGAGATGTTAAACCGAGGTCCCGTCTGCGCTCTCAGGTGGATGTAAAAGATCCCATGGCACTATTTCGAAGACCAGCAGGGGAGTTATCCCCGGTGTCCTGGCCAATATTTATCCGTCAACCAACATAACAAAAACAGATTATCTGGTCATTATCACATTGCTGTTTGTGGGAGCTTGCTGTGTGCAAATTGGCTGCCGCGTTTCCCACATTACAACAGTGACTCCACTTCAACAGTGCTTCATTGGCTGTAAAGCGCTTTGAGACGTCCGGTGATTGTGAAAGGCGCTGTAGTAATGCAAGTCTTTTTTATTTTAGCTATTGTGATATATTCCTATCGCACTTTTGCACTGAATTACATTGAATTTACAGCACAGAAACAGGCCATTGTGTCCCTCTGGTCTATAGCGGTGTTTATGATTGACACTAGCCTCCTCCCACCCCTCTTCACCTGACCTTTCAGCATCTCCTTCTATTCCTTTCACCCTCAGGTGCTTATCAAGCTTCCCCTCAAACGCGCCTGTGCTGTTCGCCTCAACTACTCCTTGTGGTAGCGAGTATCATATTCTAACCACTTTCTGGGCAAAGAAGTTTCTGCTGAATTCCCTGTGGGATTTATTAATGGCCAGCTTGTATTTATGGAGCCTAGTTTTGGTCTCCCCCTACAAGTGGAAGAATCTCTCCACGTCGACCCTATCAAACCCTTTCATAATCTTACATAACTCTGAGCTCACCCCTCAGCCTTCTCTTTTCTAGAAGCCTGTTCTGCCTTTCCTGATAATTATAACCTCTCAGTTTTGGTATCATCTTTCTAAATCTTTTTTGCACCTTCTTCAGTGTCTCTACATCCTTTTTATAATATGGAGACCAGAACTGTGAAAATTTAAGTTAAATGTGATCTAACCAAGGTTCAATACAAGTTTAACATATCTTGTCTGCTTTTCAATTCTATCCCTTTAGAAACGAACTCAAGGGCTTGGTTTGCCTTTTTATGGCCTTATTAAACTGCGTCGCTACTTTTAGTGATTTGAGTATCTGTACCCCCAGATCCCTTTGCTCATCTGCCCCAGTTAGACTATTAATTTCCAAGCAGTATGTGGCCTCCTTATTCTTCCTACCAAAATGTGAAATCTCTCACTTATCGATATTGAAATTAATTTGCCAATTACACGCCCATTCTGCAAGTTTATTAATGTTCTCTTGTATTTTGTCACAGTCTTTCTCAGTATTAACTAGACTCCCCAATTTGGTGTCATCTGCAAATTTTGAAATTGTATTTCCGATTCCCGAGTCCAAATCATTGATGTAAATTGCGAACAGTGGTCCCAGCACCGATCCTTGTGGAAAACCACTTCCCAACATTTTCCAGTCTGGGTATCTCCCCTTAACCCCGACTCTCTGTTTTCTGTTGTGCAGCCAGCTCGCTATCCATTCTGCTACCGGTCCCCTGACTCCACATGCTCTGACCACAGTCATGAGTCTACGATGCGGTACCTTATCGAAGGCCTTTTGAAAATCCAAATCTATTACATCTGTTGTATTGTCCTTGTCTTCTCTTTGTTACTACTTCACAGAATTGAATAAGGTTGGTCACGCATGACCTTCCCTTTTGAAATCCGTCCTGACTATTCTTTATCACGTTTTCTGTTTCCACATGTTTTTCTACTGTGGGGACTTTGCAGGATATTGTCATACATCCTTATTGTCCATATGTGGGTGTATCATAGATATTGTCATATCGCTTTTCCTGTTCTGTGGGGGTATTGTAGGATATGAGATATACCTCAATCATCCATTGCCTTTATTACCTCGAGACTTGACTATTCCAACGCTCTCCTGGCCAGCGTCCCACCTTCTCCCCTCCGTAAACTTGAGGTCATCCAAAACTCTGCTGCCCGTGTCCAACTCGCACCAAGTCCCGTTCACCCATCACCCCTGTGCTCGCTGACCTACATTGACTCCCGGTTAGGCAAAGTCTCAATTTAAAATTCTCATCCTTGTTTTCAAATCCCTCCAGGGCCTCGCCCCTCCCTATCTTTGTAATCTCCTCCAGCCCCACAAAAATCCCTCCGAGGTATCTGCGCTCCTCTAATTCTGGTCTCTTGAGCATCCCTGATTTAAATCACTCCTCCATTAGGGGCCGTGCCTTCAGCTGCCTCGGCCCTAAGCTCTGAGTTTCCGCTCTGAATTTCCTCTCTAAACCTCTCTACCTCTGTTTCCTCCTTTAAACCTCCTTTAAACCTTTAAACAAAATTTTGGTCATCTGCCCTAATGTGGCTCGGTGTCAAATTTTGTCTGAAATGCTCCTCTGAATCGTCTTGGGACTTTTTACCATTTTTACTACGTTAAAGACGCTATATAAATACAAGTTGCTGTATTGCCCTCATGTTGAGGCTTTGTAGGATATTTTCATATATCCCTATTGCCCTTATTGTGGTATTGGAGGATATTGTCATATATCCCTATTGCCCTTATTGTGGTATTGGAGGATATTGTCATATATCCCTATTGCCCTTATTGTGGTATTGGAGGATATTGTCATATATCCCTCTTGCTCTTATTGAGGTATTGGAGGATATTGTCATATATCCCTCTTGCTCTTATTGAGGTATTGGAGGATATTGTCATATATCCCTATTGCCCTATTGAGGTATTGGAGGATATTGTCATATATCCCTATTGAACTTATTGAGGTATTGGAGGATATTGTCATATATCCCTATTGATCTTATAGAGGTATTGTGGGATATTGTCATATATCCCTATTGCCCTGATAAGGAGGTTTTAGAAACACAGGAGACGGCCCTTCAGCCCATCGAGCCTGTCCCTCCATTCAATGAGATCGTGGCTGATCTGTGTCCTAACTCCATCCACCTGACTGAGCTCCATAGCCCATAATACTCTTGGCGATATAAAATCTATCGACCTCAGATATAAGATTATTATTTGAGCTGGCATCTACTGCTTTTTGTGGGAGAGGGTTCCACACTTCTACCACCCTTTGTGTGAAGAAGTGTTTCCTAAATTCTCTCCTGAATGGCCTGGCTCCAATTGTAATGTTGTGTCCCCTTGTTCGAGACTCCTCCACCAGTGGAAAAAGTTTTTATCTATCTATCCTATCAATTCCGTTCAAAATCCCGGGAACCTCAATAATCTCACCCCTTAACCTTCTATATTCCAGGAATAGAAGCCAGGTGTATGGAATTTGTCCTCATAATTTAACCCTTGGGCCCTGGTAACATTCTCCAAGGCCAATATATCCTTTCCAAGGTGCGGTGCCCAGATCTGTACACAGTGCTCCAGATGTGATCTAACCAGGGCCTTGTATAGCTCTAGCAATCCCCCTTGTATTCTGGACCTCTATATATAAAGGCTAACATTCCTTTAGCTTTTTTGATTATTTTTTGCACCTGATCACTACATTTTAGTGATCTCTTTACACAAAACCCTAAATGTCTTTGGACCTTCACTGTTCCCAGCTTTCCACCATTTAAAAAACACTCACATCTGTCTTTCTTTGGTCCAGAATGGATGATCTCATTGCGTTGATATCCAGCTGTGTCAGTTTTGCCCACTCAGTTATCGATCAATGTCTCTTTGTAATTTTATGCTCCCCCCTACACTAGTTACTGTGCCATCTATCTTTGTGTCATCGGCAAACCTGGATATATGGCTCTCTATTATGTTATCCCTGTCATTAACAAATATAGTGAAGAGTTGACCCCCCAGCACAGATTCTTGTGGGACACCACAAGTCACTTCCTTCCAATTTGAGTACATTCCCATTATCCCTAATCTCTGTCTTCTACCGCCTAACCAATCTCCTAACCAGGTCAATAATTTGCCTTCAATTCCATGACCTTTAATTTTCGCTGACAGTCTCTTGTACAGAACCTCATTGAATGCCTTCTGGAAGTCCATATACAACACATCCGTAGACATTCCCCTGTCCATTACTTCAGCTAATTCCTCAAAATTCAATGAGGTTCGTTAGACATGAACTTCCCTTTACAAATCCATATTGCCTCTCTCTAATCAACTCAAATTTCTCTGTGTTCAGTCACTTTGTCCTTAGCTGTAGGATGTAGTCATATATTCCTATTGCCCTTGTGGATGTATCCTAGGATATTATCATACATCCTTTATCTCTAATACAAGTTCGAGCCGTAGGGAAACACTGAAATAAATTTTGATTCTAATTTTATTGAATCAAGTCAATAAGATACTAAAATCTAACACAATAGCAAAATAGTGCTGATGCTGGAAATCTGAAATAACAACAGAAAATGCTGGAAACACTCAGCAGGCCAGGCAGCATCCGTGGAGAACGAAACAGATTTAATCATGAACCATCACTCCCTCCCTGAGTGTATGCTGTTGATACAGTGGTTCTCATTTGTTCGGGAAGCCTTTGATGTTTTATCGCTTCCAATCTTTATTGCAAAGGCAAAATTTTTCTCTTATCCACACGAGCAGTCGAAATTCCTGCTTCACACTCCCCGCTGCTGTGATAAAAGCTTGTCTCTTTCAGTGTGGGTGTCTTCCTCTCGTCTATTTTAAACTTGCTCAATCCAGATGGAGCACCCAGCATCTACCTCGGCACCAGTTACGGACACTGCAATGACACACCCAGCCCCGACGAACCTGCAAAGTCCTCCTCACCAACATCTGGGGAATTGTGCCAAAATTGGAAGAGCTGTCCCACAGACTGGTCAAGCAACAGCCTGACATGTTCATAATCACAGAATCATAACTTTCAGCCAATGTCTCAAACTCTTCCATCACCATCCCTCGGTATGTCCTGTCCCACCGGCAGGACAGACCCACCAGAGCTGGCGGCACTGTGGTATACAGTCGGGAGGGAATGACCCTGGGAGTTCTCAACATTGACTCCGGACTACATAGAGTTTCCTGGCTTCAGGTCCAGCATGGGCAAGGAAACCTCCTGCTGATTACCACCTACCGCCCTCCCTCAGCTGATGAATCAGTACTCCTCCATGTTGAACACCACTTGGAAGAAGCACTGAGAGTAGCAAGGGCAGAGACTGTACTCTGGGTGGAGGACTTCAATGTCCATCACCAAGAGTGGCTCGGCAGCACCACTACTGACCGAACTGGCCGAGGCCTGAAAGACTGTGCCTGCGGCAGGTGGTGAGAGAACCAACACGAGGGAAAAACATACACGACCTCGTCCTCCCCAAACTACCTGTCGCAGATGCAAATTTCCATGATGGCATTGGTATCAGTGACCACCGCACAGTCATTGGGGAGACGAAGTCCCGTCTTCAAACTGAGGACACCCTTAATCGTGTTGTGTGGCACTACCCCCATGCTAAATGGGACAGATTCAGAACAGATCTAGCAGCTCAAAACTGGGCATCCATGAGGCGCTGTGGGCCATCAGCAGCAGCAGAATTGTATTCAACCACAATCTGTAACCTCATGACCCGGCATATCCCTCAGTCTACCATTACCATCAAGCCAGGGGACCAACCTCGGTTCAATAAGGAGTGTAGAAGAGCATGCCAGGAGCAGCACCAGGCGTACCTAAAAATAAGGTACCAACCTGGCGAAGCTGCAAAACAGGACTACATTCATGCTAAAAAGCAGGTGCAGCATGCTATAGACAGGGCTAAGCGATCCCACAATCAACGGATCAGATCAAAGCTCTGCAGTCCTGCCACATCCAGTCGTGAATTGTGGTGGACAATTAAACAACTAACTAGAGGAGGAGGCTCCATGAATATCCCCATCCTCAATGATGGCAGAGCCCATCACATGAGTGGAAAAGACAAGGCTGATGCGTTTACAAACACCTCTCCCCCTGTCTCCTCTCTCCCCTCTCTCTCGCTCTTCCCCTCTTCTCTCTCCCCTATCTCTACCCTCTCCCCCTCTCCCATTTCTCTCTCTCCCCTCGCTCTCCTCATTCTCTCTCTCTCCTCATTATCTCTCTCTCCTCATTCTCTCTCTTCCGACGCTCTCTCTCTCTCCGCGCTCTCTATCTCTCCATCCTCTCTATCTCTCCACCCTCTCTCTCTTCCTCCCCCTCTATCTCTCCCTCCCCCCTTTGTATCAGTCTTCACAGCAGAAGACACTAACACCATCCCAATAATATATAATCAGTAGCTGTAGGGAGGGGGGAAATTAAAACAATCTCAATCACTAAAGAAAAAGCACTCGGTAAAATAATGGGTTTAAAGGTGGACAAGTCCCAGGGAACTGATGGTCTGCATCCTAGGGTCTTAAAAGTAGTGGCAGCAGAGATAGTGGATGCACTGGTTGCAATCTACCAAAATTCCTTGGATTCTTGAGAGGTCGCAGTGGATTGGAAAACCGCAAATGTAACGCCCCTATTTAAGAAGGGAGGGAGACAGAAAGCAGGGAAATATAGATCAGTTAGTCTAACATCTGTCATTGGGAAAATGCTGGAGTCCATTATTAAGGAAGCAGCAGCAGGACATTTAGAAAATCATAATGCAGTCAAGCACAGTCAGCATGGTTTTATGAATGTTTGACAAATTTGCTGGAGTTCTTTGAGGATGTAACGAGCAGGGTGGATAAAGGGGAACCGGTGGATGTTGTGCATTTGGATTTCTAGAAGGCATTGGATAAGGTGCTACGAAAAAGGTTACTGCACATGATAAGAGCTCACGGGGTTGGGGCTAATATAATAAATGGATAGAGGATTGGCTAACTAACAGAAAACAGAGAGTCGGCATAAATAATTCATTTTCCGGGTGGGAAACGTTAACTAGTGTGGTGCCGCAGGGATCAGTGCTGGGGCCTCAACTATTTACAATCTATATTAATGACTTGGATAAAGGGACCGCGTGTACTGTAGACTAATTTGCTGATGATACAAAGATAGGTTGGAAAGCAAGTTGTGAAGAGGACACAAAGAATCTGCAAAGGGATATAGACAGGCGAAGTGAGTGGGCAAACATTTGGCAGATGGAGTATAAGGTGGGTAAGTGTGATGTTATCCACTTTGATAAGAATCATTTAAAAACAATTATCTTCAAATGGAGAGAGATTACAAAATGCTGCCGTACAGAGGGACGTGGAGGACCTTGTGCATGAAACACATAAAGTTAGCATGCAGGTATAGTAAGTAATCAGGAACGCAAGTGGAATGTTGTCCTTTATTGAAAGGGGTTGGAGTATAAAAGCAGGGAAGCCCTGTTACAACTGTACAGGATATTGGTGAGTCCACACCTGGAGTACTGTGTACAGTTTTGGTCTCCATATTTAAGGAGGGGTATTCATGCATTGGAGGCAGTTCAGAGAACGTTCACGAGTTTGATTCCTGAGATGAAGGGGTTGACTTATGAAGAAAGGTTGAGCAGGTTGGGCCTATACTCATTGGAGTTTTGAAGAATGAGAGGTGATCATATTGAAACATATAAGATACTGAGGGGGCTCGACAAGGTAGATGCAGATAAGATGTTTCCTCTCACGTGGGAATCTAGAACTAGGGGCCATAGTTTCAGAATAAGGGGTCGCCCATTTAAAATTGAGATGAGGAGGAATTTCTTCTCTGAGGGTCGTAAATCAGTGGAATTCTCTGCCCCAGAGAGCTGTGGAGGCTGGGACATTGAATATATTTAAGGTGGAGATAGACAGATTTTTGAACAATAAGGGAGTGATGGGTTATGGGGAGCGGGCTGGGAAATGGAGCTGAGCCCAAGATCAGATCAGCCATGATCTCATTAAACATTGAAACATAGAAACATAGAAAATAGGTGCAGGAGTAGACCATTCGGTCCTTCGAGCCTGCACCGCCATTCAATGCGTTCATGGCTGAACATGCTACCTCAGTACCCCATTCCTGCTTTCTCGCCATACCCTTGATCCCCCTAGTTGTGAGTATTATATCTAACTCCCTTTTGAATATATTTAGCGAACTGGCCTCAACAACCTTCTGTGGTAGAGAATTCCACAGATTCACCACTCTCTGGGTGAAGAAGTTCCTCCTCATCTCAGTCTTAAATGGCTTCCCCTTTATCCTTAGACTGTGACCCCTGGTTTTAGTTTTACTTAACATTGGAAACATTCTGCCCGCATCTAATTTGTCTAAACCAGTCAGGATTTTAAACGTCTCTATAAGATCCCCCCTCATTCTTCTGAACTCCAGAGGATACAAGTTCAGTTGATCCAGTCTTTCTTGCTATGTCAGTCTGGCCATCCCAGGAATCAACCTAGTGAACCTTCGTTGCACTCCCTCAGTAGCAAGAATGTCCTTCCTCAAGTTAGGAGACCAAAACTGCACACAATACTCACCAAGGCCCTGTACAACTGTAGCATCACCTCCCTACTCCTGTACTCAAATCCCCTTGCTATGAAGGCCATCATGCCATTTGCTTTCTTGACTGCCTGCTGCACTTGCCTTCCCACCTTCAGTGACTGATGTACCATGACGCCCAGGTCTCGTTGCACCTCCCCTTTCCCTAATGTGCCACCATTCAGGTAATAGTCTGCCTCCCTATTTTTACCACCAAAGTGGATAACCTCACATTTATCCACATTGTACTTCATCTGCCATACATTTGCCCATTCACCCAACCTGTCCAAGTCACTCTGTAGCCTCCTAGCATCCTCCTCATTGTTCACACTGCCTCCCAATTTAGTGTCATCCGCAAATTTGGAGATATTACAATTAATCCCTTCGTCCAAATCATTAATATATAATGTAAACAGCTGGGGCCCCAGCACCGAACCCTGCGGTGCCCCGCTGGTCACTGCCTGCCATTCTGAAATGTACCCATTTAAACCTAATCTTTGTTTCCAGTGTGCCAACCAGTTCTCAATCCACGTCAACACATTACCCCCAATCCCATGTGCTTTAACTTAACTCTTGTGTGGGACCTTGTCGAAGGCCTTCTGAAAGTCCAAATACACCACATCTACTGGTTCCCCCCCGTCCACCCTATTGGAAACATCCTCAAAAAATTCGAGAAGATTTGTCAAGCATGATTTCCCTTTCACAAATCCATGCTGACTTGGACCTATCATGTCGCCACTTTCCAAATGGTCTGTTATGACATCTTTAATAATTGATTCCATCATTTTACTCACCACCGTTGTCAGGCTGACCGGTCTATAATTCCCTGCTTTCTCCCTCCCTCCTTTTTTAAAAAGAGGGGTTACATTAGCCACCCTCCACTCCTTTGGAACTGATCCAGAGTCTAAGGAATGTTGGAAAATGATCGTCAATGCATCCACTATTTCCAAGGCCACCTTCTATAGTACTCTGGGATGCAGACCATCAGACCCTGGGGATTTATCAGCCTTCAGTCCCATCAATTTCCCCAACACCTTTTCCCGACTGATAAGGATTTCCCTCAGCTCCTCCCTCTTACCAGATCCTTTGATCTCTTTTATTTCCGGAAGGTTGTTTGTGTCCTCCACAGTAAACACCGAACCAAAGTACTTGTTCAATTGATCTACCATTTATTTGTTCCCCATTATGACTTCCCCTGTTTCTGACTGCAGGGGACCTACGTTTGTTTTTACTAACCTCTTTCTTTTTACATATTTATAGAAGCTTTTGCAGTCCTTTTTAATGTTCTCCGCAAGCTTCCTTTCATATTTTATTTTCCCTGCCCTAATCAAATCCTTCGTCCTCCTCTGCTGAGTTTTAAAGTTCTCCCAGTCCCCGGGTTTGCTGCTACTTCTGGCCAATTTGTATGCCACTTCCTTGCTTTTAATACTATCCCTGATTTCCCTTGTTATCCATGGTTGAGCCACCTTCCCTTTTTTATTTTTACGCCAGACAGCGATGTACAATTGCTGTAGTTCATCCATGCGATCTCTAAATGTCTGCCATTGCCCTTCCACTGATAACCCCTTAAATATCGCTTGCCAATCTAACCTCGCCAATTCACGCCTCATACCCTCAAAGTTGCCCTTATTTAAGTTCTGGACATTGGTCTCTGAATTAACTGTTTCCTTCTCCATCCTAATGTAGAACTCCACCATACTATGGTCACTCTTCCCCAAGGGGCCTCGCACCACAAGATTGCTGATTAGTCCTTCCTCATTACACAACACCCAGTCCAGGATGGCCTCCCTTCTAGTTGGTTCCTCAACATATTGGTTTAGGAAACCATCCCTTAAACACTCTAGGAAATCCTCCTCCACCGTATTGCTTCCAGTTTGAGTAGCCCAATCTATATGCATATTAAAGTCACCCATGGTAACTGCTGCGCCTTTTTTGCATGCACGTCTGATTTCTTGTTTCATACCCTCCCCCACCTCACTACTACTGTTTGGAGGTCTGTAGACAACCCCCACTAACGATTTCTGCCCTTTGGTGTTCTGCAGTTCAACCCATATTGATTCCACATCCTCCAAGCTAATGTCCTTCCTAGCTATTGCATTAATCTCCTTTTTAACCAGCAATGCTACCCCACCACCTTTTCCATTTATTCTATCCTTCTGAATGTTGAATACCCCTGTATATTCAGTTCCCAGCCTTGATTGTTCTGGAGCCACGTCTCTGTAATCCCAATCACATCATATCCATTAACATCAATTTGCACAGTCAATTCATCCACCTTATTACGGATACTCCTTGCATTAAGACACAGAGCCTTTAGGCTTGTTTTATTAACACCCTTTGTCCTTTTAGACTTATGATTTAGTATGGCGGAACAGGCTCGAGGGGCCAAATGGCCTACTCCTGCTACTATTACTTATGTTCTTATGTTATTTAAACCACATCTTATCTCTGATTTCTAGAAGGATTTTTTTAATTAATTAATCAAATGCCCAAACTCTTGGCAGCAGCAATTCATCAGATAAGGTGGCCCTTTCACTCAATCATCCATGCTTTATGCATTTGCTGTACAGTAGTTCTCATATTGAAAGTACACTTTGATGGTTTGCCATGGTTTCTCTTAATGCAGTGAACAGAAAAGGCACCAGGGAAAATCTCGAGATTCACCAGTGTAATATTCGAATCAAAATGGCTATCGATGTGTCGCTATTTGTTCTTGGTGTATGAATGGCCTCCACTAGTGGCCATATATTATTTTCTCTTCTGTAATTTTGAAATAAAAATACCTTTGCATTTTCTGTTGCATCTACACCACTTCTGGTTTTAACTTTTTCAATTATACATACCTTTTATTTAATTTTTGGTTCCTGGGTTGGGGGCGATGCTGACAAGTTTCAATTTATTGCCACTCCCTTGGTGCCTCCAGGGCTTTAATATTCAAAGCTAATGGCGGCTGGAATACAAATGAAAGGAAGCGATGCTTGAGTTTTACAAAGCCTTGGCCAGACCCCATTTGGGGAACTGCATTTAATTTTGGGCATCGACCCTCAGGAAATGTATATATGGCCCTGGAGGAGGAACACTCCAGATTCACCAGAATGATAGAAAGGCTTGTAGGGTTAAGTTATGATGACAGGTTGCATAAACCCTATGCATTTGCTTTACGGAGGTTCTCATGTTAAAGAAGCCACGATGATAGTTGTCCAAGTGTTCTAGTAAAACTGAAACTCGAAAAGAAGATTACGAGACATACGTGGTGTAAGATTGAAATCAAATCGCTCATCCATGTATATTATTTGTCGTTGGTGTTTGAACTGCCTCTACTATTGTTCCTATAATGTGATGTATTTTGTAATAATTCACTAAAAAATCTTAGCTTCTTATATTTCATCTGCACCACGTCATTATCACTTTTCAATTATTAATTCAGTTTTTTCAATTGTTGCTCCTTGGTTTGTGGGCAGCTCTGGCAAGGCATCATTTTTTTCCCAATCCCAAGGTGTTGAGAGGGGATTAAACATAAAATCTGAAGGGAGCACAAATATGAACAGGAGGAAATAAGGCTTCAGTTATACAGAGCCTTGGTCAGACCCCGTATGGAGCACCGTGTTGAATTGAAATGAAAGTCCAGGGCTCGACAAAAAGGCTGCCGATTCACTATCGCCCGTTTTACTGTCCTGCCCAGGACCAATTTCATCCTTACCTGTTTATTCTATCTACTGACTTTTGGCTTTAGCATCAACTAATTATATTTGTTAATGACGCTGATTTATTAATTTAAAGTCTGTGCAGCACAATGCAGAATTCTCACAGGAAGCAGGACGCGAAGAAGTTGCTTTTATTCAGACTTTTAAAAAATGTTATAGAGAGAAAATCAAAGATTGGGGCTCTCACATGGGGAAAAGATAAACCTGAAATAAATATCAACAAACTTTAAAATAATATAATTTTGTTTAAAGTTTATAATAAACTTAATTTTATCACAATGGAGAAATTTGACACTCCACAAAATTAAAAATATTTATTCAGGGCCATAACGCTTGATTAGCAGTTAATTCGCTGTTAAAACCCCAGTTACACCGAATCCATTGAATGGTGTATTTAACAGCGATATTGCCGGGAAAAGCCCGAGTTTGGTCAGTTTCACTGATTTCCCTGATTCCACTGATTGCCGGCTATGGGGGTGGGGGCGGGAGCACAGCGCAGCCAGTGTCGGAGCAGTGAATGACTGACCGCAACTTCAGGATTTCCGTGTTTAGATGCCCATGCGCTACATCCTGAAGTTGCGGTCAGCTTCAGAGGGGTAATAACAGCAAATGTTGTTTGTTCGCCGTCATTAACCACCGGAAATTCCAGGCTTTATAAAGGTAACCATTGTAATGCGCACAGTATCCATCAGCCGAATGGCAAATTACTCCTCATATACTCCTCATGAAGAAGGCTATACTCAGAATAACTTGTATTTCAGCAGTAGGACTGCAGGAGTCAGTAAACTACCCGGAGATGGTCTCTGTAAAGGGGAACTCGCGGTATTTCCGACTGGTGTTGTATCTTTTCCCAGTTACAGTCCATTGCATAGAATCACAGTCCGTCAGTCCGAAATCCATGAACACAAACAATAATAAAACCCAATAAACAGTTGTCACGGAGGTTGTTCCATATCAGTTTAATTTTATTTACATGTGTGATTACAGTAAAGGATTTTCCACACACGGGAGCTGCTCCAAGTTTACAAAACACACCTTGCATCAAATTCAATCTCAATCAAATCAGCTCGGTTTGCCTTCAAAACAACACGATTACAGAGACTGGGTGGTGAGGGGCTGGGATAACGTGTGAAACAACATTGTAGCCTACGGGTGAAAATCTTTAGTTTTCATCGTTATTTTAAAATCTTAGAAAGTACAGTGAAGGGAAATTTCACCCCATTCTTCAGCTCCTCTCTGAACTTACTCTGGGTCACGGCATAAATAAAAGTGTTTGTGCAGCAACTCAGGAGCTGGAGCATAAACCCAAGTTATTGTACAATGTTTAACCTTGCACCACTATCCAACGAGTACAGTACAACAATTCTAGAATACAACGTGGCCACCAGGAGCACAGCCCATAGAAGGATAAAATTCCCCGAGATCACAAAAAGTACAGTAATTGATTTTCTTCTGTGTTTTGTCTCTGGATCGCTGGGACTCTCCCCACTGACCCGGTCCCGAAGTCTCTTCCGAATTCTGATGGTCACTAAAATATGTCTGACAGTTAAAACATTGAGCATCAGAATCAGTATAAATGGTACACACGGGGTGAAAATATAATGTAGAAATTCAATTGCTGTCCATACTGGTGAAAACATAACACTGTAGGTCATAGCGCAGAACCAAGGTAGTCTCATTAGCATATAGTTGCCTGTAAGCATAAAGTACCAGAAAATGTTCTTCACACAGAACAACACAGTCATTGTTCCAATAACCACCGCCGCCGATTTCTCGGTGCAATATTTGTTTTTTAGCTTCTGGCAACAAATGGCCACAAATCGATCAAAGGTGAAAGAGACGGTGAACCAGACAGAACAGTCTGTGGCTGCATAAAGTAGGACGGCGTAAATGTTACACACAGGAATGTCGAACAGAAAGTCAAACTTTGCTTGAAATACAATTGGACTGAGCCTCAGTATCAGATCGAAGATAACGAGCAGTAGATCCGCCGCTGCCATGGCCACCAGGTACCGAGTGACACATTTGGAGAGACCACACTTTCCCCGAGATAGGGTCACAATCGTCACTAAGTTAACTGTAAGGAAGGGGGGGGCAAGGGAAATTACACATCAGGATGGGAGCAGAAATATCAGTGTCGTGGATCAATGGATGTAATTTACTGAAAGCTCACAACATCCCGTGATGGAATCCGATGTCACAGAACTTCATGTTAGAGCTAAGACTTCAAGTCAACTGTCAGTAATGATTTGTGAAGTCAAGGTCTGAGAAAATTGGATAAATAAACATGAAAATAACACGGTTATATTTATTCAGAAATGTCCAACAATAGAATGTGGTTTGCCCTAATGAACAAAGAGTAAACACACTGACAGATGCCAACAAAACCTGATGGTGCTGACAGAAGGTCCCACGGTCGAATCTGGGCCTAGTTAGTTACAATTGGAATCAATGACCCTGTGATATGGTGGGGTTGATCCCTCTGGTTCCAGCTTCTAAGCAGTAACTCTGGGATGTGCTGAGGGTGTAACTCCCATTGGCCCTGCTCCTGATCAGTGACTCTGGGATGTGCTGAGTTTGTAACCCCCTTGGCCCTGCTCCTGATCAGTGACTCTCGGATGTGCTGAGGGTGAAACTCCCATTGGTCCTGCTCCTGATCACTGACCCTGGGATATGCTGAGTATGTAATCCCCTGACTCCTGATGCTGATCAGAGACCCTGGGTATTAATGGGATGTCACATATGAACTTAGGAGCAGGAGTGTGCCATTCAGCCCATCGAGCCTGTTCCGCCACTTAATGAGATCTGGGCTATCTGTATCCAAACTCCATTCATCTGCCTCGTGTCTGTATAACTTAATACCCAAAAAATGCTCAGTTTAGCTGAATCACTTCCCAAAACAGATGTTAGACTATCTAATCTTTCATTTCCTGGTATCTCTCTCTCACCTTTCCTAAATAACAATTGCATTTGTAATTTTGCAACCTAATGGGACAATTCATGACTCGAAAGAGCTTCGGAAGATTACGGCTAAACCATCTGCAATTTCCTCACTACTTTCTTTATAACCCTGGGGTGGAAGCCAGCTGGTTCTCGGGAATATTAGTCTTCAGTGCCATTATATTTGCTGATACTGTTTTCCTGCTTACGT
Organism: Squalus acanthias; assembly: GCA_030390025.1. Taxonomy (NCBI): domain Eukaryota; kingdom Metazoa; phylum Chordata; class Chondrichthyes; order Squaliformes; family Squalidae; genus Squalus; species Squalus acanthias. The sequence continues at coordinate 58,579 of JASTWF010000270.1, forward strand.
TCCCCCGACTACTTTTTCTCTTATATAATTGTAAAAAGCTTTTTGTGTTGCTCTTGAAATCCATCGCAATTTTCTTTTCGTATTCCCTCTTTCCAGCTCTTAATATCTGTGTTGTCTTCCTTTGCTGTTCTTTCTATCTCTTGCAGCTCTCTCGATCTACACTATTATTTTCACTTTTGTATGTTCTTTCCATTAGCTTTATGTTATCTCTTACCTCTTCTGTTGACCATTGTTCACATGAGTCCTGCTCCTGATCAGTGACCCTGGGATACGGTGGGGTATACGCCTTGGTCCTGCTCCTGATAAGTGACCCTGGGATATGGTGGGGTATACGCCTTGGTCCTGCTCCTGATCAGTGATCCTGTGATATGGTGGGGTATACGCCTGGGTCCTGCTCCTGATCAGTGACCCTGGGCTATGGTGGGGTATACGCCTAGGTCCTGCTCCTGATCAGTGACCCTGGGATATGGTGGGGTATACGCCTGGGTCCTGCTCCTGATCAGTGACTCTGGGATATGGTGGGGTATACACCTTGGTCCTGCTTCTGATCAGTGACCCTGTGATATGGTGAGGTATACGCCTTCGTCCTGCTCCTGATCAGTGACCCTGGGATATGGTGGGGTATACGCCTGGGTCCTGTTCGTGATCAGTGACCCTGGGATGTGGTGGGGTATACGCCTGGGTCCTGCTCCTGATCAGTGACCCTGGGATATGGTGGGGTATACGCCTGGGTCCAGCTCCTGATCAGTGACTCTGGGATATGGTGGGGTATACGCCTTGGTCCTGCTCCTAATCAGTGACTCTGGGAGATGGTGGGGTATACGCCTTGGTCCTGCTCCTGATCAGTGACCATGGGATATGGTGGGGTATACGCCTTGGTCCTGCTCCTGATCAGTGACCCTGGGATATGGTGGGGTAAACGCCTTGTTCCTGCTCCTGATCAGTGACCCTGTGATATGGTGAGGTATACGCCTTGGTCCTACTCCTGATCAGTGACTCTGGGATATGGTGGGGTATACGCCTTGGTCCTACTCCTGATCAGTGACCCTGTGATACGGTGGGGTATACGCCTGGGTCCTGCTCCTGATCAGTGACCCTGGGATATGGTGGGGTAAACGCCTTGTTCCTGCTCCTGATCAGTGACCCTGTGATATGGTGAGGTATACGCCTTGGTCCTACTCCTGATCAGTGACTCTGGGATATGGTGGGGTATACGCCTTGGTCCTGCTCCTGATCAATGACCCTGTGATATGGTGGGGTATACGCCTGGGTCCTGCTCCTGATCAGTGACTCTGTGATATGGTCGGGTATACGCCTTGGTCCTGCTCCTGATCAGTGACCCTGTGATTTGGTGGGGTATACGCCTTGCTCCTGCTCCTGATCAGTGATCCTGTGATATGGTGGGGTATACGCCTTGGTCCTGCTCCTGATCAGTGATCCTGTGATATGGTGGGGTATACGCCTTGGTCCTGCTCCTGATCAGTGACCCTGGAATATGGTGGGGTATACGCCTTGGTCCTGCTCCTGTACACTGTGTAATAACTTCTGCTGGAAAGTGTCTGTTTGAATGTTTGACGAGTAAAAGGATTGTTCAGCCACGTTGTGAAATACTGCAGCAAACAGCTGAGACTGAGAGAAGGCTGAATCGTCTCCTTCTGGGCAGGAAACATCTGGGGTGTGAAACGGCAGTGGAAAAATAGACCAAAGGAGAATCATCTGTAATCATGCGTGGCACATGAGATAGCTGTCTTGTGAAAACGCATCAAGGGCACAATACCTACTGGAGAGGAAGAGAGAGGAACTTTAAAAAATCAGTATTAGCAATAATAATGGAATATTCTCTTTTGCTCCCGGATAAAAATGGTCAATAGCGGATTGGCTGAGGGTTTTACACACTGCCCGATTTCAATCATTGATAACTGGCGCAACTTTTAACTTTCAGCAAAGAAGTAAACCAGACAATATCGAATGGCCAATGTTTCTAAAACCCCACTCGGTTTCGCTATCCATTAAAATCAATGTAAAGGAAATGCGTGAGAGGTGTATAATGGGAGGCCAGTGTTACATAACCGATCTTACACTATTACCAATACAAAATGTACTACCTGTCTGTCTATCTGTCAGTATGTCTATCCACCGTCTGTCCATCTATCTATCTATCTATCTATCTATTTATCTATCTATCTATCTATCTATCTATCTATCTATCTATCTATCTATCTATCTATCTATCTATCTATCTGTCTGTCTGTCTGTCTGTCTGTCTGTCTATCTATCTATCTATCTATCTATCTATCTATCTATCCACTGTCTGTCCATCTATCTATCTATCTATCTATCTATCTATCTATCTATCCACTGTCTGTCCATCTATCTATCTATCTATCTATCTATCTATCTATCTATCTATCTATCTATCTATCTATCTATCTATCTATCTATCTATCTATCTGTCTGTCTGTTTATCTATCTATCTATCTATCTATCTACCTGTCTGTCTGTCTGTCTATCTATCTATCTATCTATCTATCTATCTATCTATCTATCTATCTATCTATCTATCTATCTATCTATCTATCTATCTATCTATCTAATGATTTTGTAATGGGAGAATTTCCATTCGTATTTCAAAGCTATTCGGATGGCCAGCCACTATAAAGGGGCTGATGATGTAACTAACGATTCGATCTGCCACCTTGTGTTTGAGAAAGAATCTGAATGGAAGTGAAACAATGCTAATCTGGCGCTGTCCACATATGAGTGAGAACTGAATAGGTTTCAAATTGATAGAGGGAATACAAAACGATAAAATGATACAGGAATCTACAATGCACCTTACTCCATTTACAATCAATTGTAATTAAAATCAGTTGGAATGATTTATCGCCAATTGCAACTCTGTATCATTAATTTTACCCAACAGATATAAAAAATATCCTTGAAGCCATGAACATATTCCTGATTGGATTTGATTCGATCTTTACTGTTTAACAATCAATCACCGCCTGTCCGGAGCACACACAGATAATCGGGGCGGGGAACAGAACCCTCACCAATAATAGAACCCGCCAGATTCACCTTCCTTTAAAATCAATGGAACGACTGTGGCTGGTGTTGTAAATCCTTCTCGCCCACTTCTTGTTCCACCGGCCTCCTCAGTCGCTGTTTAACGCCCAGAGGGTAAAGTGTAAAATCTACTCCCAGACTCAGACCGGACTGCAGATTGTAAGATATTCATTCAATAAATCACCCAGTGACACTGTCGGGGAACAAGTTACTTTCAGACACAAAGCAAGAGGAATAAACTGAATACAATGAATTTTTGGATATAAAGACTTGCATAATGAACACAGTGTTTACAGTTAAATATCGTTTACAGCACGAAATAGGGATATGGTCACTTACAAGAAACACCGACAGCAACTGGGATTTGACAGTCACAGGCAAGAATACAATTGAAATGGTTACAGGATTAATACCTGGAGATAGAGACTTACCAGGGACACCAAAAACAGCGAGGGTGGGATAATAAATCTTCTGTACACGTAGAATTGCAGACATTGCCATATTTTCTCATGGAGGACTCCGATCCGTTTTTTCAACTTCTGCTGAACGCTGATCCCGGGTTGTTCTGCAGACCAAGCTCCGAGAGACACTCTGGGTTAACACACTGAGCGAAGGCCCTTATGTAAGGCGAGAGAAATCTCCACTGACATAATTAGGGCGCAAGGAGACTGACATTAATTACAGTGACTGAACAAACAGATTCAGTTAATCTCTTTTGCACAACGTGTTGCAATATCATTAACTATATTTAGCCCGATATTGCACAGATGTAAAGTGAATCTCCCCAAAGCTCAGGGTTAATCAGACTATGTGGAATAGTCAGTATGACCTCATTGGGTGAAGCGAGAACAGGTTTAGTTACAGGTTTCTGATGATCTCTGTGATAATGAGGTTCTGTAATTTCAGAGAATTTCTATCCAATTCTCAGTGTGGACTTTAACCTCAGTCAGTGAAAGCAAGCCATCTGGTTGAGCCCCCGGGAATATCCTTTGCTCATTTCTGAAGATCCATGGCAAGCATTGTCCTATTTCCATTGCCCTTAAAATGCAGACACTCTCCTGGCGACCCCAAAGAATGTGTGCTCATGACCCGTGAATCTTTCCCAGAAATACACAACCATTGACGCTGTACATAGTCAGATATGGCCATGTACCTGCTCTAAACATTGAAACATTCCTGAGGACTCCCCACGAATATTGATACACCTCCAGGAACCGGGATAACAAGATCCCAAGAGCCCCATCCCTATAGATGGTGATGTAATCATTGGCACCTGCATAAACATTTACAATTGCATGGAACTTACTGGAGTTATGGCACAATTCCTGGGAACCCATTCGCAAATACTAACTGTTCTACAGAACCCCTGCAAAGAACTCACTGTCAGGAGTCCTTACACTTATTTTCTCACTTCCAGTTGCAGAGTGCAAATAAATCACATTTCCAGGGATCCCAATCAGACAAAGAGCTAATCCCTAAATTGTTACCGGAGACTTCAGTTATGTGGAGAGAATAGAGAATCTGGGATTGTTCTTCTTAGAGCAGAGAATGTTAAATGGAGATTTAAATGAGGCGATCAAAATCATGAAGTGTTTGATAGAGTATATAGGGAGAAATTGTTTCCACTGGCAGGATGGTCGATAACCAAAGGACACAGATTTAGGATAATTTGCAAGAAAAAATCCAGGAGTGATATCAGGAGCATTGTTGTAATGCGGCAATGTGTTCTGATCTGGAATATAGCTCTAGAAATTGTACAAGGCCTGAAAACAGGCGCAGGCAGCGCAAAGCTCGATCTGCCCCAGTCCTTTCTAAGTGTTGCAGGCAGCACACACAATTCGTGCTTCCTGCTTATTGTAATGATTGCAATGCTGATCTCAGCGCTAAATCTGCTGCTGATTGACTTAGTGCTGAACAGGGGGGACAATATCGTGTGCAGTCTACTGGCCAATAAATGTTAGCCTAGGTTCGCTGCACTATTAAAGGGGGAGAGCCTTGTTGCAGAAGCACCTCATTGTCATTGTGGAGAAAACCATGTTCCAATGAGAAGGGACTAATTAGTAATCTTGTTGTACGGGGACCCTTGGGTCAGAGCGATCATAACATGATCGATTTCTCACTCGAAATGGAGAGCGAAGAAATTGACTCAGATACTAAGGTCCTGAATTTAAACAAGGGGAATTATGATGCCATTAGACGGGAACTGAGTAGGTCTGATTGGACAACGTTCCTGGGAGGACTGGAGGTAGATAAACAATGGCAAGCATTTAAAGATAGAATGACAAAATTGCAAAAATTGTTTATACCAATCTGGCATAAAAGGAAATCTAAAAAGGTGACTCAACCGTGGATAACAGGGGAAATTAGAGACAGCATAAAATCCAAAGATAGGGCGTATAAAATAGCCAAAAAAAGCGCCAGAGCGGAAGATTGGGAACAGTTTAAGATAGAGCAAAGGAGGACAAAGGGCTTAATCAAGAGGGGCAAAATAGCTTACGAAAGCAAGCTGGCGGAAAATATAAAAACTAACTCCAAAAGCTTTTATAAGTATATCAAGAGGAAAAGACTGGTGAAAACCAAAGTTGGCCCATTGCAGTCAGATACGGGGGAATATATAACGGGAAATAAGGAAATGGCAGACCAACTAAATGCATACTTTGGGTCAGTCTTTACGAAGGAAGACACAAAAAACCTCCCTGGGATATCGGGAAAAATAGGGACATTTGCAAAGGAGGAACTGACGCAAGTCAATATCTCTAAGGATCTGGTGTTAAGGAAGCTAAAGGGATTGAAGGCGGACAAATCCCCAGGGCCTGATAACATGCATCCTAGGGTGCTGAAGGAGGTGGCCCTAGAGATAGCGGATGCACTAAGTATGATTTTTCAGAATTCATTAGACTCGGGAACAGTGCCCATGGATTGGAGGGTAGCTAACGTTACCCCACTATTCAAAAAGGGGGGTAGGGAAAAAGCAGTTAATTACAGACCTGTAAGCCTTACATCAGTTGTGGGCAAAATGCTGGAGTCCATCATTAAGGATGAAATAGCGGAGCACTTAGCAAATGGGGACAGGATAGGACAGAGTCAACATGGATTTACAAAGGGTAAATCGTGCTTGACTAATCTATTGGAATTTTTTGAGGGAGTAACTGGTAAAATAGATGGGGGAGAGCCAGTAGATGTGGTGTACCTGGACTTCCAAAAGGCCTTCGATAAGGTCCCACATAAAAGATTAGCAGGGAAAATTGAAGCTCATGGGATAAAGGGGAAAGTATTGACGTGGATAGAGAACTGGCTGTCAGATAGAAAACAGAGAGTTGGAATAAACGGCTCATTTTCTGAATGGCAGGCAGTAACAAGTGGGGTACCACAGGGATCTGTCCTGGGTCCCCAGCTGTTCACAATTTACATTAATGACCTGGATCAGGGAGTCGGATGCAGCATTTCCAAATTTGCAGACGACACTAAACTAGGAGGGGGGGTGGGCTCAGAGGAGGAGACCAGGAAGCTCCAGAGCGATTTGGACAGACTGGGTGATTGGGCGGATAAATGGCAGATGCACTATAATGTGGACAAGTGCGAAGTTATCCACCTTGGGTGCAGGAACGGGAGGGCAAATTATTATTTAAATGGCAATAAATTGGGAGAGGGGGAAGTACAGAGAGACCTGGGTGTTCTTGTACACCAGTCACTGAAGGCGAGCATGCAGGTGCAACAGGCGATCAAGAAGGCAAACGGTATGCTGGCCTTCATAGCAAAAGGGTTGGAATACAGGAACAGGGATACCTTGCTGCAGCTGTACAGGGCACTGGTGAGACCACACCTGTGTACAGTTTTGGTCGCCTCATCTGAGGAAAGATGTTCTTGCCATGGAGGGGGTGCAGCGGCGATTCACCAGGCTGATACCAGGAATGGCGGGATTGACCTATGAGGAGAGACTATGTAGTTTAGGGATGTACACACTGGAGTTTAGAAGATTGAGAGGGGACCTCATAGAAGTGTATAAAATTCTGACAGGTCTAGACAGACTAGATGCAGAAGGAATGTTTCCCTTGGCGGGTGAGAACAGAACTAGAGGACATAATTTAAGGATAAGGGCTAAACCATTTAGGACAGAAATGAGGGGGAATTTCTTCACTCATAGGGTGGTGAACCTGTGGAACTCATTGCCACAGAGGGCAGTGTACGCCAGCTCATTAAATATATTTAAGAGGGAATTAGATATATTTCTACAGGCAAAAGGGGTTAAGGGTTACGGAGAGAAGGCGGGGACGGGATACTGAATTGGAGGATCAGCCATGATCTCATTAAATGGCGGAGCAGGCTCGAAGGGCCGGATGGCCTACTCCTGCTCCTATCTTCTATGTATCTATGTAACAGCTAAGAGAAAGGACGAGGTGATTTTCAGATGCAGCAATGGAAGCCTTGGTCCTCGAGTTTCAAAGACGCTGTCAGGCCGTCTATCTAAGAGTGGCAAGAGGCTTTCATGGAAGGACAACAGAAGGCCGCGGGAGGTGATCGCTGAAGCCGTCAGTGCGACAAGTGTTAGCCCCAAGACCTGGATGCAGTCCCGCAAAATGTTTAATGACCTCAGACGAGTGGTCAAGGTGGGTGAATGCATCATCAAATGCCATATCGCACCATCTGCACCACTAGCCTCACACATTGCTCAATGCAACACACTGATGGTGTAGGCATGGATATCTTGCTATCCCCCTTTCCTCACCACATCTCGACCCTTGTGCCTTTCTCCTTTCAGATACGCACGAATTCCAACTACGCCAACCTGTCCCCGAATCTTTGGATCAGAGCTGTCCAGGAGCACCGTCAATGCATCTGATATTCACAGGCAATAGCTCCTCCTCTGATAGAAGGCTCAGTGACCGGGATATCATCTCCCCCGGGGTGTTTCTGAGACTGTGCTCGGTGTATGGGGAGGTTTGCCCGGGCCCGTGGTATCTTGCAGCCCAGGGATGGACAATAACCCTCTGAGCTCTGGAGCTGGGGAAGAGCGAGTAATTAATGGGTTTGTTTCCGCGTCTGAAATGCGGCTTCGATCTGCTGGTATTAACCGAGGCCGGGGCTGCGAGATGTTGCATTTTGTTTAGGTTTATTCAGAGGAATATCCTTGTCAGGAGCTGAAAAGGACCAAGAGCTGAAAAATCACAAGACAAAAGATAAGAAATGGAAGCAATTGTGATAAACTGTTTAAAGTGTTTTCTGGTAGTTTCGTGTTTTAATTGTTTTAATCACCATTCATTAACCGATAGCGTTGTTTTTGCAGAATGAAAGAGATGCTCACACTGAGGGACAGTCGAAACTTCAATAACTTAACTTTAACAATGTGCGCAACTTTATTCATTGATGAAGTTTTATCCCCATCTCAATTTACACTTTGTGTATTAATTTCTTTCACAAAAAATATGCTCTCGAAAATTGGGCCGAATATTCCGATCCCTTCGGGTGAGTAGGCGCTGTGTACACACCCGCAGGGACATCCAAAAATGTCGGGGTCAGGCATGCGAAGCGCATGCGCTGAAAACCGGCATTTCTCTTTGATGAGTTCCCCAAGATCCCAGGGTCGCTTGCAAACCGCAAGAACCTCAGGGATACATGGGCCCTGCACATTTCGAGTTCGCAGAGGCCCAGGAGCGGAAATGTCCGGACCTCCGGGGTAAGTCTGTAGATTTGATTTCCCGATTGGAGTTCTCCACACGCAGGAACTCTCCGATCGGAAAATTGGGCCCAATGTTTCCGCCCAGCATTGAACCGTGGACTTTTGCGTGTAAGGTAAACGTGATAACCGCTACACTATGTAAACCTCTGATGCACATAGCATCCAGAAAGATCTGTTCAGCGAGAAGGTGACATGCTGCATCCCAGATTCTGGATTAATTTCCTATCACTAACATTTCTCTGACCGAAAGTGCGCAAGACAAAAATGTTCCTATCAAACTCATTAAACTCCCGAATTTCCTTCTCCCGAATCTTCTGAATCAGATGCCTCTAGTTTTGACAACGGATCTATGTGCCTTTGCAATTTCCTGCTCCCAGTCTCACTACTTACTGTGCCACTAACTTAGTGTCGTTAAACTTGGTAATACACACCTATAGAAGACTTTTGGATTACCTTTTGTGTTAGCAGCCATTCTATTCTCATACCCTCTCTTTTCGCCCCTCTTATTTTCCTTTTCAATTCTCCTCTGAGCTTTCTATAATTAGACTGATTATCAGATATATTAGGATAGCTGAAGTCCCCGATTATCACTGCTCTATAGTTCATAGTCATAGATTCATAACGGCATAGAAGGAGGTCATTTGGCCCATCGAGTCCGTGCTGGCATTCTAAGAACATAGGAACATAAGAAATAATAGCAGGAGTAGGCCAATCGGCCCCTCGAGCCTGCCCCGCCATTCAATAAGATCATGGCTGATCTGATCCTAACCTCAAATCTAAAGAACACAAGAAGTAGGAGCAGGATCCGGCCACTCAGCCCCTGGGCCCGCTCCGCCACCCACAGGGCCTTGACCGATCCGAACTCAGCCTCATGTCCAATTTCCTGCCCGCTCTCCGTATCCCCTAATTCCCTTTACTTGTATGAATCTGTCCATTTCTGTTTTAAATTTATTTAATGATGTAGCTTCCACAGCTTCCTGGGGCAGCTAATTCCACAGACCTACTACCCTCTGAGTGAAGAAGTTTCTCCTCATCTCAGTTTTGAAAGAGCAGCCCCTTATTCTAAGATTATGCCCCCTAGTTCTAGTTTCACCCATCCTTGGGAACATCCTTACCGCATCCACCCGATCAAGCCCCTTCACAATCTTATATGTTTCAATAAGATCTCCTCTCATTCTTCTGAACTCCAATGAGTAGAGTCCCAATCTACTCAACCTCTCCTCATATGTCCACCCCCTCATCCCCGGAATTAACCGAGTGAACCTTCTTTGTACTGCCTCGAGAGCAAGTATGTCTTTTCTTAAGTATGGACACCAAAACTGTATGCAGTATTCCAGGTGCGGTCTCACCAATACCTTATATAACTGCAGCAATACCTCCCTGTTTTTATCATCTATCCCCCTAGCAATAAAAGCCAACATTCCGTTGGCCTTCTTGATCACCTGCTGCACCTGCATACTAACTTTTTGATTTTCTTGCACTAGGACCCCCAGATCCCTTTGTACTGCAGTACTTTCCAGTTTCTCGCCATTAAGTTAATAACTTGCTCTCTGATTTTTCCTGCCAAAGTGCATAACCTCACATTTTCCAATATTGTATTGTATCTGCCAAATCTCCACCCACTCACCCAGCCTGTCTATATCCCCTTGTAGGTTTTTTATGTCCTCCTCACATTCTACTTTCCCTCCCATCTTTGTATCATCTGCAAACTTTGATATGTGACACTCAGTCCCCTCCTCCAAATCGTTAATATAGATTGTAAAGAGTTGGGGACCCAGCACCAACCCCTGTGGAACACCACTGGAAACTGGTTGCCAGTCCGAGAACGAACCATTTATCCCAACTCTCTGCTTCCTGTTAGATAACCAATCCTCCACCCATGCCAGAATATTACCCCCAATCCAGCGATTTTTTATCTTGAGCAATCCAGTCAGTCCCATTCCCCCCGCTCTGTCACCGTAGCCCAGCAAGTTTATTTCCCTCAAGTGCCCATCGACTCTCCAGTTGAAAACATTGAGTGTCTCCGTTTCCACCACTTCCGTCGGCAGCGAGTTCCAGGTCCTCACCACTCACTGCGTAAAAAAGTTTTCCTCACATTCCCCCTGTATCTCTTGCCCAAAACCTTAAATCTGTGTCCCCCAGTCCTTGTACCATCAACTAGTGGCAACAGCCTTTCCCCGTCTAGCCTATCCAAACCCATCATAATCTTGTACACCTCTATCAAATCACCCCTCAACCTCCTTTTTCTTAAAATACTCCTATGCAGCGCCTTCGGACGTTTTACTACGTTAAAGGCGCTATATAAATACATTTTGTTGTTGTAATGAAAACAAATGCAGCTTCTCCAACCTGTCCTTGTAGCTAAGATCCCACATCCCCGGAAACAATCTGGTAAATCTCCACTGCACCCTCTCAGGGGCCTGCACATCCTTCCTAAAGTGTGGTGACCAGAACTTAACGCAGGTGGTGAAAGCGGGCGTGAGACGGTGACTGACAGGTGAGCGCTGCTTCTGTTGCTGTCTGACACCCGGTGGGAGTGGGCGGGGATTTTAAAGCCCTTTAATTACTCCAAGTCAGGAGAAATCAAACAGTGCTTCAGGAACGTGCATATATACAAACATCGCCGCTCGCATTTTGGACCTCGTGGCGCAACGGTAGCGCGTCTGACTCCAGATCACGGCGGGGTCATTGTTCTATTAGATAATCCCGGAATTCATATTTTCTTTGCTGTTTCACAATAATCAGAACCTTGCTCCAAAGACTATCTCACTGTTTCCCCAGTGTAAGAGAAAGAATCACCAGAATGCCTCATTTATTTAATGTGACAAGACACAAGCACAGGTATTCGTTCAAAATCAACCTGCAGGTGGCCACACACAGAGTAAACAGAGCCAGCGAGACAGACAAAATCGGGAAACACCGGGCAATAGACAAGAGATATTGACAAGGAATAAAAGCGCTTTGCGATCAGAAAATGCCTGAATCCCTGTGGTTAATGAAAGGACTTTTGATGCTTGATTTCCTTACACACCTTGGAATTCAGGAGAACCTGGTTCGTGGTTTGCAGAACAAGTTAAAACCCTGGGGCGGAGCCAGCAGGCGCCTGGCTGCAATCAGAGACAAGGACGCGCGCGCTTATCAGGCCCGGTTAGCTCAGTCGGTAGAATATAAGACTCTTAATCTCAAGGTCGTGGGTTCGAGCCCCACGTTGGGCGAATGTTGTTTGTTAAACATGTGTGCTGTTTCCACGGAAAAGCGTCATTAATTAACCGATAACCTTCTTTTGCCCAATGAAAGAAATGCTAACTGAGGGAGAGTCGATATACAATAATTTAATTTGTGCTTTGCATGTTACCCATATCTCATTTTGTCAAATTGAACAAGACCGGTTATTTCTACAGTGCACAGAAAATAGAATCAGCAGTAAACATCAAAACCACAGAAGGAGGCCATCGGGCCCATCGAGCCCATGCCTGCTCAATGCAAAACACTCCAGCTAGTCCCACTCCCCGCACTTTCTCCGTAGCACCAACATATTTTCCCTTCGGGTACTTATCCAATTCCCTTCTGAGAGCCACGATTGAATCGGTCTCTACCACGCTTTCAGGCAGTGCATTCCAGATCCTTATCACTCGCTACGTAACGTTTTTTTCCCTCATGTCGCCTTTGGTTCTTCTGCCAATCACCTTAAATCTTGATCCTTTGGATTTCGACCCTTCCACCAATGGGAAAAGTTTCTCTCTATCTACCCTGTCTAGACCCCTCGTGATTTTGCACACCTCTATCAGATCTCATCGCGAACTTCTCTGATCTAAGGAGAACAACAACAGCTTCTCCAGTCTATCCACGTAACTGAAGTCCCTCATCCCCCGAAACAAGCTTGTGAATCGTTTCTGCCTTCACATCCTTCCTAAAATGTCGTGCCCAGAATCCTCCACCTGAGGCCTAACCAATAATGTATAAAGGCTGAGCATTACTTCCTTGCTTTTGTAATCTATGACTCTATTAATAAAGCCAAGGATCCCGTACGCTTTTTAACAGACTTTTCAACTTGTCCCGCCACCTTCAAAGATAGATAAATACACCCCAGGTCTCTTTGTTCCTGCACCTGATTTAAAATTGTTACATTTAGTTTGTGTTGCATCTCCTCAATCATCCGACCAAAATGGATCACTTCACACTTCTCTGTGTTAAATTACATCTGCTGTGTCTCTGCCCATTTCACCACTCTGTAGATGTCCTCATGAAGTCTGTTACTTTCCGTCTCATTGTTTACTACATTTCTGAGTCTCCTGTCATCTGCAAACTTGGAAATTCAGCCCAGTATACTCAAGTCCAGGTCATTAATATATATCAAAAAGAGCAGTGGTCCTAATACAGATCGCTGGGGAACACCACTGTATCCTCCTCTCCCCTGTTCCCTTGCCTCTGTAGTTTCTTAAAACCTGTTACATCTCTAACTTTTTTCAGTTCTGACAAGAGGTCAGCGACCTGAAACGTTAACTGTGTTTCTCTCTCCACAGAAGCTGCCTGACCTGCTGAGTATTTCCAGCATTTCCTGTTTTTAATTAAGACACAAACACATTCGTTCAAAATCAAAATCAACCTGCAGGTGGCTACACACAGATTAAACAGAGCCAGAGACACAAACAGAATCAGGAACTATCGGGAAATAGACAAGAGATATTGACAAGGACTAAAAGCGCTTTGCTTTCAGAAAATTGCCTGAACGCCTGTAGTTAATTTGATGGTTGATTTCCTTACACGCCTTGGAATTCAGGACAGCCTGGTTCCAGGGGATAGATGGCCTCCTCCTGTTGCTATGTTCCCATGTGTAAAGTCTGGATCAATTTCTGCCAATCACACAGTCTTCCTAAATATAGCACCGTAATTCAATTCTTATAAAACAAGCCCCTGAAGTATCCGCCAGCTGTGCAGGTTTAAACTCTAGTTATGTTCGAAACCTAACGAGCAGCTCAGCGTTTCCGTGGTGTGGTGGTTATCACGTTCACCTAATGCGAAAAGTTCCCGGATTGAAACTGGGCGGGAGCATTTTTAAAAACATGTTAAACAAAATATTCGATAGAATATTAGAATAATTCACATTTGTGGTTCAAGATTAACAACTATTACATTTGCTGTTCCTCTGTACAGTTCTGTTCACACTCACAGGGGCAAAGAGATGGTATGAGAATGGAATGGCAGCCAGCATAAAAGGTAATCCAAAAGCCTTCTACAGGCATTTAAATAGAATAAGGGTAGTAAGAGGAGTGGTGGGGCTGATTAGGAACCAAAATGGAGACCTACGCATGGAGGCAGAGGGCATGGCTGAGCTACTGAATGAGTACTTTGTATCTGCCTGCACCAAGGAAGAGGATGCTGCCACAGACATTGTGAAGGAGGAGGTAGTGGAGACACTTGATAGTATAATAATTGATAAAGGAGAGGAATTAGTAAGGCTGGCTGTGCTTAAAGTAGATAAATCACCAGGAGCGGATGGGATGCATGAGGGAAGTAAATGTGGAAATCGCGGAACAACTGGCCATAATATTCCAATCCTCCATCGATACGGGGTGGTGCCAGAGGACTGGAGAATTGCAAATGTTACACCATTGTTCAAAAAAGGGTTAAAAGATAAACTCAGCAACTACAGGCCAGTCAGGTTAACTTCGGTATATGGAAGCTTTTAAAACAGCAATCAGGGTCAAAATTTACAGTCACTTGGATAGGTGCGGTTTAATTAAAGAAAGCCAGCACGGGTTTGTGAAAGGCTAATCGTGCTTAACCATCGTGTTTTTCGCTGCCGAACGGCCTACACCTGCTCCTGTTTCTTATGTAGTGATGTTAAGATTGGGTCCCACTTGAGAAATCTTAAAAGAAGTGGCTTGTGAGATAGTTGATGCGTTAGTTTTAATTTTCAAAAATTCCCTAGATTCGGGGAAGGTTCCATTAGATTGGAAAATAGCGAACATAACTCCATTATTCAAAAAGGGAGGGACAGAAAGCAGGAAACTACAGGCCAGTTAGCTTAACATCTGTCATAGGGAAGATGTTAGAATCTATTGGCCCAAAAATTAGTGCCGCTACGCGAGAGTACGCACTGTGTACTCTCACGTATTCTGTCTCCAATTGCCGGTTTTCTGCATGCACTGCGCATGCGCTGAAAACCGGCACTTGGTGAATTCAAAAGGGGGCAGGTCCTAGGTGAATCCCGTGTGCGCTACAGGCTGCGCGCACGCAGTGCACTTAGTGCTTTGGACGCGCAGGTAAGCATGGAAGATTTTAGACATAAAGAAAGGAGGTGTAAGACCCTCTTTTAACAAGGTAAGTACTTAGTTAAGTATTATTTTGAATTTTTTTTAACAGGTATATCTTTTTTAGAGACTTTAAAGACAGGTAAGTTTATTTTTATAACTTTTTAAAAGATTTTAAATTTTTTCAAAAATTTAATTTTTTGTTTAAAATGGTTAATTTATTTAACTATACTTATTTTATTAATGTGATGGGTTTTTTTTTAATTTAATTGAGGTTTAGCTGTTCTTTTGGGGGGGTATAGTATTCATAGCTTTCACAGCCTTGCTGTGAAAGCTATGAATGAAAGATGGTGTGCTGCCATTGGCTCTAACTGAGTCACGTGATCCCACAGCTCGCACGAATTCACTACGCCTGTGGGATACAAAAGCCCTGCACAGCTGCTGTCCAGAACATCAAGTTCGTGCGAGCTCGGACTGAAAAAGCCAGCGCGAAGGCTCACTCACTAATTTTTGGGCCATTATTAAAGACGTTATAGCAGGGCACTTAGAAAAGTTCAAAGTAATCAGGCAGACTCAACATGGTTTTGTGCACGGGAAATCATGTTTTACCAACTTATTGGAGTTCTTTGAGGAAGTAACATATGCTGTGCATAAATGGGAATCGGTGGATGTACTGTTCTTAGATTTCCAGAAGGCATTTGATAAGGTGCCACATCAAAGGTTATTGCGGAAAATAAAAGTTCATGGTGTAGGGGGTAACATATTGGCATGGATAGAAGATTGGCTTGCTAACAGGAAACAGAGAGTAGGCATAAATGGGTCATTTTCTGATTGGCAAAATGTAACAAGTGGTGTGCCACAGGAATCAGTGCTGGGGTCTCAATTTTTTACAATTTATATAAATGACTTGGATGAAGGGACCGAAGTTATGGTTGCTAAATTTGCTGATGACACAAAGATTGGTAGGAAAGTAAATTGTGAAGAGGACATAAGGAGGCTACAAAGGGATATAGATAAGTTAAGTGAGTGGGCAAAGATCTGGCAAATGGAGTATAATGTGGGAAAATGTGAAGTTGTCCATTTTTGGCAGGAAGAATAAAAAATAAGCATATTATCTAAATGGTGAGAGATTGCAGAGCTCTGAGATGCAGAAGGATCTGGGTGTCCGAGTGCATGAATCGTAAAAGGTTACTATGCAGATACAGCAAGTAATTAGGACATCTAATAAAATGTTCTCGTTTATTGAGAGGGGAATTGAATACAGAAGTAGGGAGGTTATGCTTCAGTTATACAGAAATGAGAAGTCGCACAACACCAGGTTATAGTCCAACAGATTTAGTTAATTTTACAAGCTTTCGGAGCTGTCGCTGAGTTACCTGAGGAAGGAGCGACAGCTCCGAAAGCTTGTAAAATTAAATAAATCTGTTGGACTATAACCTGGTGTTGTGCGACTTCTCATTTTTGTCCACCCCAGTCCAACGCCGGCATCTCCACATCAGTTATACAGGGCATTGGTGAGACCACATCTGGAGTACTGTGGACAGTATTGGTCTCCTTATTTAAGGAAGGATGTAAATGCGTTGGAAGCAGTTCAGAGAAGGTTTACGAGACTAATACCTGGAATGGGCGGGTTGTCTTATGAGGAAAGGTTGGACAGGCCAGGCTTGTATCCGCTGGAGTTTAGAAGAGAAAGAGGTGACTTGATTGAAACATATAAGATCCTGAGGGGTCTGGACAGGGTGGGTGTGGAGAGGATGTTTCCTCTGGTGGGAGAATCTAGAACTAGGGGTCACAGATTAAAAATAAGGGGTCGCCCATTTAAGACAGAGATGAGGAGAATTTTTTTCTCACAGAGAGTCGTGAGTCTTTGGAACTCTCTTCCTCAGAGGGCGGTGGAAGCAGAGTTTTTGAATATTTTTAAGGCAGAGTTAGATAGATTCTTGGTAAGCAAGGGGGTGAAAAGTTATCGGGGGTAGGTGGGAATGTGGAATAATCGGATCATCCATGATCTTATTGAATGGCGGAGCAGGCTCGAAGGGCCGAGTGGCCTATCCTGCTCCTAATACGTATGTTCGTATGTTCGTAATAACCATACTTGGCACAATAACAACAAATGGGTCAGGTTATCCATATCAGTCAGATGGAATACCTGTGAGGTAAAAAGTTGTGTTTTAATCTTACGTTATATTTGCTTCAATTATTTCCTTTTTAATCTAGTTTTAAACCGGAACAATCATAGAGTCATAGATTTATACAGCACAGAAAGAGGCCCTTCGGCCCATCGTGTCTGCGCCGGCCATCAAGCCCTGTCTATTCTAATCCCATTTTCCAGCACTTGGTCCGTAGCCTTGTATGCTATGGCATTTCAAGTGCTCATCTAAATCCTTCTTGAATGTTGTGAGGGTTCCTGCCTCAACCACCCTTTCAGGCAGTGAGTTCCAGATTCCAAACACCCTCTGGGTGAAAATGGTTTTCCTCAAAACCCCTCTAAACGTCCTGCCCCTTACCTTGAAACTATGCCCCCTGGTGATTGACCCCTCTACTAAGGGGAAAAGTTCCTCTCTATCTACCCTATCGATGCCCCTCATAATTTTGTACACCTCAATCAGGACCCCCTCAGCCTTCGCTGCTCCAAGGAAAACAACCCCAGCCTGTCCACTCTCCCTTCATAGCTGAAACGCTCCAGCCCAGGTAACATCCTGGTGAATCTTCTCTGCACCCTCTCCAATGCAATCACATCCTTCCTATAGTGTGGCGACCAGAACTGCACACAGTATTCCAGCTGTGGCCTAACTAGCATTTTGTACAGCTCCATCATAACCTCCCTGCTCTTATATTCTATGCCTTGGCTAATGAAGGCAAGTATCCCATATGCCTTCTTAACCACCTTATCTACCTGTCCTGCTGCCTTCAGGGATCTATGTACATGCACACCAAGGTCCCTCTGATCACCTGTCCTTCCTAGGGTCCTACCATTCATTGTGTATACCCTTGCCTTGTTAGTCCTCCCAAAATGCACTCACACTTTTCAGGGTTAAATTCCATTTGCCACTGTTCTGCCCATCTGACCAACCCGTCTATATCGTCCTGTCGACTGAGGTTTCCCTCCTCGCTATTAACCACTCCACCAATTTTCATGTCGTCTGCAAACTTACTGATCATACCTCCTACATTCATATCTAAATCATTAATGTACACTACAAACAGCAACGGACCCAGCACCGATCCCTGCGGTACACCACTGGACACCGGCTTCCAGTCACAAAAACAACCTTTGACCATCACCTTCTGCCTCCTGCCACTAAGCCAATTTTGGATCCAATGTGCCAAATTGCCCTGGATCCCATGGGCTCTTACCTTCTTGACCAGTCTCCCATGCGGGACTTAGTCAAAAGCCTTACTGTAGTCCATGTAGACTGCATCATCTGCACTATTCTCATCCACACACCTAGTCACCCCCTCGAAAAATTCAATCAAATTGGTTAGACATGATCTCCCCCTGACAAAGCCATGCTGACTATTCTTGATTAATCCTTGCCTCTCCAAATGGAGACTAATTCGGTCCCTCAGATTTTTTTCCAATAATTTCCCTACCACTGACGTTGGGCTCACTGGCCTGTAATTCCCTGGTTTATCCCTACTACCCTTCTTGAATAATGGCACTACGTTAGCTGTCCGCCAGTCCTCTGGCACCTCCCCTGTGGCCAGAGAGGTTCTGAAAATGTGTGTCAGAGCCCCTGCAATCTACTCCCTTGCCAGAATAACATCATCTCCTACACAAAGCCATGGGAAAATTACAAATTGATTTGGTAACTTTTCTTGCATTGCATAGGAGTACACAGGATTACATAGGATATACAGCACATAAACAGGCCATTCGGCCCAATCAGTCCAGGCTTGCGTTTATGCTCCACTGGAGCCTCCTCCCGTCTTTCCACATCTAACACTATCAGCAGAACCCACTATTCCCTTCTCCCTCATATGTCTATCAACCAGCTCTCCCGCAACTGGCGCGGTCTCACTTCGAGCCTTTCGGTGCTTTGTCTGTGAGGAAGTATTCTGATTGTCCCGAAGCCGGTATTAGGTTTATATTCCTGATCTGCAGTAACGAGAATCTTTCACTTGGCTCCGATCTGTTCAATTCACCGGTAACATCAGAGTAAATGTCTCAGTGTCTTAAACCAGGGAAAGGTGCCTGGACCGCCTCCGGTCAGTCGGGCAGTTCAGCTCTTCATTCTCCTCTCATTCCGTTTCCAAAAGCGTTTCTAAAGATTCACAAAACTCTTCACTGTATCTTCTTTTTGGGCTCTTTTCGATTTTTCCCGCTCCCAACTGGCAATATTTTCCAAATGTCGTCGCAATCCTCCGCCTTACATCATGTCCAGGGATGAGGGACTTCAGTGATGTGGAGAGGCTGGAGAAGCTGGGATTGTTCTCCTTATGGCAGAGAAGGTTAACGGGAGATTTAATAGAGTTGTTCACCATTATGGGCCGGGTGGGGGCGTTGATGGAGCAGACAGGGAGAAACTGTTTCCACTGGTAGGAGGGTCGGTTACCAGAGGACACAGATTTAAGATAAACGGTAAAACAAAAAGCCAGGGAGGAGGCGAGGCGATTTTTTTATGCAGCGAGTTGTTATGATCTGGAATGCACTCCTTGAAAGGTCGGTGGAAGCTGATTCAATAGTATCTTTCAAAAGGGAAGATAAAAAGTAAAACATTGCAGGGCTAAGGAAAGAGCAGGAGAGTGGGACTAATTGGAAAGCTCTTTCAAAGAGCCGGCACAGGCACGATGGGCCGAATGGCCTCCTTTAGTACTGTGTGATTCTATGATTCTATGTCCCATCCGGCGACGGAGGCGGCGGACCTGTGAGGGAGCGGAGGAGAGCGGAGTACAAAAGGTAAGCCCGAGGCGGCAGCGAGGCCCAGAGCAGCAGCGGCGGAGGCAGACCTGTTGAGTGCTTTTATAGTGCGGGACGCAGTGGTTGCTGGGTAGGTGATTAATTTTTACCTATATATAAGTTGGGCAGTTCCTAAACCCGAGACACTACACTTGTAGTGTCACCCACCCTTCCACCTCCTCTAACCTAAAGGGGGTGAGTGAATATCAGGTAAGCTCTTTCTTGTTCTAGTTTAATCCGCAAGTTAGCTAGAGGGGATGGCAGGGGAGGCAGTGAAATGTTCCTCCTGCAGAATGTTTGAGGTGAGGGACGCCATCGGTGTCCCTGCTGATTACACCTGTGGGAAGTGCACCCATCTCCAGCTCCTCGAAAACCGTGTTATGGAACTGGAGCTGGAGCTGGATGAACTTCGGATCATTCGGGAGGCAGAGGTGGTCATAGATAGAAGCTTCAGGGATGTAATTACTCCAAAGAATGAAGATAGATGGGTGACGGTGAGAGGGGCTAGGAGGAAGCAGTCAGTGCAGGGATCCTCTGTGGCCGTTCCCCTCAGTAACAAGTATACCGCTTTGAATACTGTTGAGGGGGACGACCTACCAGTGGTAAGCCACGGTGACCGGATCTCCGGCGCTGAGTCCGTCCCTGTGGCTCAGAAGGGAAGGGGGGAGAGCAGGAGAGCAATAGTTATTGGGGACTCAATAGTCAGAGGGACAGATAGGAGGTTCTGTGGCAGCAAAAGAGACTCACGGATGGTATGTTGCCTCCCGGGTGCCAGGGTCCGTGACGTCTCGGACCGTGTTTTCAGAATCCTCAAGGGGGAGGGGGAACAATCACAAGTTGTGGTACACATCGGTACCAACGACATAGGTAGGAGAAGGGACGGGGATGTAAAACAGGAATTTAAGGAGCTAGGTTGGAAGCTGAGAGCCAGTACAAACCATGTTGAAATTTCTGGTTTGTTGCCGGTGCCACGTGCTAGCGAGTTGAGGAACAGGGAGAGAGTGCAGATAAACACGTGGCTGCAGGGATGGTGTAGGGGGGAGGGTTTCAGTTATGTGGATAATTGGAGCTCATTCTGGGGCAGGTGAGACCTGTACAAACAGGACGGTTTGCACCTGAACCAGAGGGGCACCAATATCCTGGGAGGGAAATTCGCTTTGGCTCTTCGGGGGGGGGTTTAAACTAATTTGTCAGGGGGATGGGAAAAAGGGCTGTAGTCCAGGAGCCAGTGGTGAGTGTAGGGAGGTACTGAGGAGGGTATCAAGCTCGCAGGAATGTACCGGCAGACAGGAAGGTGGCTTGAAGTGTGTCTACTTCAATGCAAGGAGCATCCGGAATAAGGTAGGAGAACTTGGAGCGTGGATTGGTACTTGGGACTACGATGTGGTGGCCATTACGGAGACATGGTTAGAACAGGGACAGGGGTCACAAATTTTTTGGTCTCAGTTTCTTTTCAGAAGGGCAGGACGGTTACCGGGAGGAGCGGGAAGTCGGCGTAGGACCAAGGGGACACAAGACCGGGAAGTCAGCGAAAGACCAGGGAGGTAAGACTAACTGGTAAGTACTTTCCTCAAACCTTCCTAGAAAGTAAAACTAAAACTAGTGGGATTTGGTTAGTTTAAAAAGGAATAAGAGGAGTACAGTATACATTGTTCCAAGTAAGCTTCGGGAAAACAAAAGTCAATAAATAAACTAAAACTAGAAAATTAAAAAGTAATATAAGGGTTAAGTCATGGCAGTAGAGCTCGGACCTGTGTCATGCTCCTCCTGTAACATGTGGGAAATCAGGGACGCTTCCTGTGTCCCTGACAACCATGTGTGCGGGAAATGTGTCCAGCTGCAGCTCATGTGGGACCGCATGACGGCCCTTGAGCTGCGGATGGACTCACTTTGGAGCATTTAGGACAGAAATGAGGGGGAATTTCTTCACTCAGAGGGTGGTGAACCTGTGGAACTCATTGCCACAGAGGACAGTGTATGCCAGCTCATTAAATATATTTAAGAGGGAATTAGATATATTTCTACAGGCAAAAGGGGTTAAGGGTTACGGAGAGAAGGCGGGGACGGGATACTGAATTGGAGGATCAGCCATGATCTCATTAAATGGCGGAGCAGGCTCGAAGGGCCGGATGGCCTACCTCCTATCTTCTATGTATCTATGTATCTATGTATCCACGATTCTGAGAGGGTTGTGGATAGCACATTTAGTGAGTTGGTCACACCGCAGGTTAAGGCCAGCGTAGATAGTATATGGGTGACCAAAAGGCAGAGCAAGGGCAGGAAGGTAGTGCAGAAATCCCCTGGGGTTGTCTCCCTTAGCAACAGGTTCACCGCCTTAGGTGCTGTTGTCGGGGGGGATGACTCATCGGGGGAAGGCACCAGCAGCCAGGCTCATGGCACCATGACTGGCTCTGTTGCAAAGAAGGGAGGGAAAAAGAGTGGCAGGGCTATAGTAATAGGGGATTCGATTGTAAGGGGAATAGATAGGGGTTTCTGTGGTCGCGACCGAGACTCCAGGATGGTATGTTGCCTCCCTGGTGCAAGGGTCAAGGATGTCTCGGCGCGGGTGCAGAACATTCTGGAGGGGGAGGGGGAACAGCCAGTTGTCGTGATGCATGTTGGTACCAACGACGTAGCTAAAAAAAGGGAAGAGGTCCTACAAGTAGAATTTAGGGAGTTAGGAGCCAAGCTAAAAAGTAGGACCTCGAAGGTAGTAATCTCTGGATTACTACCAGTGCCACGTGCTAGTAAGAGTACAGAGAACAGGATAGTTAGGCTAAATACGTGGCTTGAGCAGTGGTGTAAGAGGGAGGGTTTTAAATTTTTGAGGCATTGGAACCAGTTTTGTGGTAGGTGTGACCTATACAAAAGGGACGGTCTACACCTGTGCAAAGATGGAACTGATGTTCTCGGGGTAATTTTTGATAAAGCAGTTCGGGAGCATTTAAACTAGTATGGCAGGGGGCTAGAAACCTTGTAGTGAAATAGAGGAAAGTGAAAGGCAGACAGAAATAAATGGTAAAAGGGTGAGGAACAAAAAACAAAGGGCCAAACTAATTCATAAAAAATGTGAGCATAAAAAAAGCCTGAGGGTTTTATACCTTAATGCGAGAAGCATCAGGAACAAGGTAGATGAATTAGCTGTGGAAATAGAGGTTAATAATAATGATCTAATTGGGATTACGGAAACATGGTTGCAGGGTGAGCAGGGCTGGGAGCTTAACATACAGGGGTATTCAGTATTTAGGAAGGATCGACAAAAAAGAAAGGGAGGAGGGGTAGCATTGCTGGTAAAAGAGGGGATAAATGCAATTGAAAGGAAGGATATTAACTCAGTTAATACAGAATCTATATGGGTGGAGCTAAGAAATAGTGAGGGGCGAAAAACATTAATAGGAGTGGTATATAGGCCTCCAAATAGTAAAATAGAGGTTGGGGAGGGCATCACGAGGAAATTAGAGAAGCGTGCAATAACAGCACAGCTGTCATCAAAGGTGACTTTAACTTACATATAGATTGGACTAGCCTAATCAGTAAAAATAATGAGGAGGAGGAATTCCTTGAGTGTTTAAGGGATGGTTATCTGGATCAATATGTCGAGGAACCAACTCGGGAACAGGCTATATTGGACTGGGTACTGTGCAATGAGAAGGGACTAATTAGTAATCATGTTGTACGGGGACCCTTGGGTCAGAGCGATCATAACATGATCGATTTCTCACTCGAAATGGAGAGCGAAGAAATTGACTCAGAGACTAAGGTCCTGAATTTAAACAAGGGGAATTATGATGCCATTAGACGGGAACTGAGTAGGTCTGATTGGACAACGTTCCTGGGAGGACTGGAGTTAGATAAACAATGGCAAGCATTTAAAGATAGAATGACAAAATTGCAAAAATTGTTTATACCAATCTGGTATAAAAGGAAATCTATAAAGGTGACTCAACAGTGGATAACAGGGGAAATTAGAGACAGCATAAAATCCAAAGATAGGGCGTATAAAATAGCCAAAAAAAGCGCCAGAGCGGAAGATTGGGAACAGTTTAAGATAGAGCAAAGGAGGACAAAGGGCTTAATCAAGAGGGACAAAATAGCTTACGAAAGCAAGCTGGCGGAAAATATAAAAACTAACTCCAAAAGCTTTTATAGATATATCAAGAGGAAAAGACTGGTGAAAACCAAAGTTGGTCCATTGCAGTCAGATACGGGGGAATATATAATGGGAAATAAGGAAATGGCAGACCAACTAAATGCATACTTTGGGTCAGTCTTTACGAAGGAAGACACAAAAAACCTCCCTGGGATATCGGGAAAAATAGGGACATTGGCAAAGGAGGAACTGACGCAAATCAATATCTCTAAGGATATGGTGTTAAGGAAGCTAAAGGGATTGAAGGCGGACAAATCCCCAGGGCCTGATAACATGCATCCTAGGGTACTGAAGGAGGTGGCCCTAGAGATAGCGGATGCACTAAGTATGATTTTTCAGAATTCATTAGACTCGGGAACAGTGCCCATGGATTGGAGGGTAGCTAACGTTACCCCACTATTCAAAAAGGGGGGTAGGGAAAAAGCCGCTAATTACAGACCTGTAAGCCTTACATCAGTTGTGGGCAAAATGCTGGAGTCCATCATTAAGGATGAAATAGCGGAGCACTTAGCAAATGGGGACAGGATAGGACAGAGTCAACATGGATTTACAAAGGGTAAATCGTGCTTGACTAATCTATTGGAATTTTTTGAGGGAGTAACTGGTAAAATAGATGGGGGAGAGCCACTAGATGTGGTGTACCTGGACTTCCAAAAGGCCTTCGACAAGGTCCCACATAAAAGATTAGCATGGAAAATTGAAGCTCATGGGATAAAGGGGAAAGTATTGATGTGGATAGAGAACTGGCTGTCAGATAGAAAACAGAGAGTTGGAATAAACGGCTCATTTTCTGAATGGCAGGCAGTAACAAGTGGGGTACCACAGGGATCTGTCCTGGGTCCCCAGCTGTTCACAATTTACATTAATGACCTGGATCAGGGAGTCGGATGCAGCATTTCCAAATTTGCAGACGACACTAAACTAGGAGGGGGGGTGGGCTCGGAGGAGGAGACCAGGAAGCTCCAGAGCGATTTGGACAGACTGGGTGATTGGGCGGATAAATAGCAGATGCACTATAATGTGGACAAATGCGAAGTTATCCACCTTGGGTGCAGGAACGGGAGGGCAATTTATTATTTAAATTGCAATAAATTGGGAGAGGGGGAAGTACAGAGAGACCTGGGTGTTCTTGTACACCAGTCACTGAAGGCGAGCATGCAGGTGCAACAGGCGGTCAAGAAGGCAAACGGTATGCTGGCCTTCATAGCAAAAGGGTTGGAATACAGGAACAGGGATACCTTGCTGCAGCTGTACAGGGCACTGGTGGTGCCACACCTCGAGTACTGTGTACAGTTTTGGTCGCCTCATCTGAGGAAAGATGTTCTTGCCATGGAGGGGGTGCAGCGGCGATTCACCAGGCTGATACCAGGAATGGCGGGATTGACCTATGAGGAGAGACTATGTAGTTTAGGGATGTACACACTGGAGTTTAGAAGATTGAGAGGGGACCTCATAGAAGTGTATAAAATTCTGACAGGTCTAGACAGACTAGATGCAGAAGGAATGTTTCCCTTGGCGGGTGAGAACAGAACTAGAGGACATAATTTAAGGATAAGGGCTAAACCATTTAGGACAGAAATGAGGGGGAATTTCTTCACTCAGAGGGTGGTGAACCTGTGGAACTCATTGCCACAGAGGGCAGTGTACGCCAGCTCATTAAATATATTTAAGAGGGAATTAGATATATTTCTACAGGCAAAAGGGGTTAAGGGTTACGGAGAGAAGGCGGGGACGGGATACATAGAAACATAGAAACATAGAATCTAGGAGCAGGAGTAGGCCATTCGGCCCGTCGAGCCTGCTCCGCCATTCAATACGATCATGGCTGATCATCCAAATCCAGTACCCTGTCCCTGCTTTAATCCTCACAGTACACATATCCCACCCTACCCCCATAACCCCACGTATTTAATTCCCCCTAACATATCCCATCCTATCCCCATAACCCCACATATTTAATCCCCCCCTAACACTAAGGGTCAATTTATCATAGCCAAATCAACCTAACCCGCACATTTTTGGACTGTGGGAGGAAACCGGAGCACCCGGAGGAAACCCACTGAATTGGAGGATCAGCCATGATCTCATTAAATGGCGGAGCAGGCTCGAAGGGCCGGATGGCCTACTCCTGCTCCTGCTCCTATCTTCTATGTATCTTCTATAAGACCTCCCCCCCAAACCAGGCAGCATCCTGGTAAATCTCCTTTGCACTCTTTCCAATGCTTCCACGTCCTTCCTATAGTGAGGTGACCAGAATTGCACACAATATTCCAAATGTGGTCTCACCAAGGTCCTGTACAGTTGCAGCATAACCTCACGGATCTTAAACTCAAACCCTCTGTTAATAAACGCCAACACACCATAGGCCTTCTTTACTGCTCTATCCACTGGAGTGGCAACCTTCAGAGATCTGTGGATATGAACCCCCAGATCCCTCTGCTCCTCCACGTTCCTCAGAACCCTGCCGTTGACCCTGCAATCCTTATTCAAATTTGCCCTACCAAAATGAATCACCTCGCACTTATCAGGGTTAAATTCCATCTGCCATTTTTCGGCCCAGCTCTGCATCCTATCAATGTCTCTTTGCAGCCTACAACTGCCCTCCACCTCATCCACTGCTCCACCAATCTTGGTGTCATCAGCAAATTTACTGATCCACCCTTCAGTCCCCTCCTCCAAGTCATTGATAAAAATCACAAACAGCAGAGGACCCATCACCGACCCCTGTGGCACACGGCTGGTAACTGGTCTCCAGTCCGAAAATGTTCCATCCACCACCACCCTCTGCCTTCTATGAGATAGGCTGTTACTTATCCAATCGGCCAAATTTCCCTCTATCCCACAACTCCTTTTTTTCTTCATGAGACGACCATGGGGAACCTTATCAAACGCCTTACTAAAATCCATGTATACAACATCAACTGCTCTACCTTCATCTACACACTTAGTTACCTCCTCAAAGAATTCAATCAAATTTGTTAGGCAAGACTTACCCTTCACGAATCCGTGTTGACTATCCCTGATTAAGTTGCCCCTTTCCAAATGGTCATAAATCCTATCCCTCAGGACCTTTTCCATTATCTTACCAACCACCGAAGTAAGACTAACCGGCCTATAATTACCAGGGTCTTTCCTATTTCCTTTCTTGAAGAGAGGAACAACATTCGCCACTCTCCAGTCCTCTGGCACGATCCCCGTGGACAGTGAGCACCCAAAGATCAAAGCCAGAGGCTCTGCAATTTCCTCCCTTGCCTCCCAAAGAATCCTAGGATATATCGCATCTGGCTCAGGGGACTTATCGACCCTCAGGTTCTTCAAAATTGCTAAAACATCTTCCCTCAGAACATCTACCACCTCCAGCCTATCCACCTTTATCACACTCTCATCCTCAAGAACATGGCCCCTCTCCTCGGTGAACACTGACGAAAAGTATTCATTCATCACCTCTCCTATCTCTTCTGACTCCATGCACAAGTTCCCACTACGGTCCTTGACCGGTCCTACCTTCACTCTGGTCATTCTTTTATTTCTCACATAAGAGTAAAAAGCCTTGGGGTTTTTCTTGATCCGACCCGCCAAGGACTTCTCATGCCACCTCCTAGCTTTCCTAAGCTATTTTTTTAGCTCATTCCTTGCTACCTTGTACCCCTCAATCGACCCAACTGAACCTTGTTTTCTCATCCTTACATACGCTTCCTTTTTCCTCTTGACTAGACATTCAACCTCTTTTGTGAACCATGGTTCTCTCACTCGGCCATTTTTTCCCTGCCTGACAGGGACATACCTATCAAGGACACGCAGTAATTGCTCCATGAAAAAGCTCCACTTTTCGTTTGTGCCTTTCCCTGATAGTTTCTGTTCTCATCTTATACTCCCTAATTCTTGCCTAATCGAATCATAATTACGTCTCCCCCAATTATAAACACTGCCCTGCCGTATGGCCCTATCCCTCTCCATTGCAATAGTGAAAGTTACCGAATTGTGGTCACTATCTCCAAAGTGCTCTCCCACATACAAATCAAACACTTGGCCCGGTGAATTAACCAGTATCAAATCCAACGTGGCCCCACCTCTTGTCGGTCTATCCACATATTGTGTCAGGAAACCCTCCTGCACACACTGTGCAAAAAATATCCCATCCGAACTGTTTGACCTATAAAGGTTCCAATCAATATTTGGAAAGTTGAAGTCACCCATGTCAACTACTCTGTGACCTCCACACCTATTCATAATCTGCTTTGCAATTTCTTCCTCCACATCTTTATTACTATTTGGGGGCCTGTAGAAAACTCCTAACAACGTGACCGCTCCATTCCTATTTCTAACTTCAGCCCATCTGTCAATGATTAGAGATGTTGTTCCAATGACTTGACAGTGGATAGAGAGTTGGTCCAAACATTTGCAACCTGCATAAATCTCAATCTGTCTTCGAAATGCAGTAAGTAACAGTTTCCCAGCTTGGAAAGTGAACGGCTGTGGGATGGGAGCAGTTATACCTTTTATGCAGGTACAGCAAGCAATTAGGAAAGCAAACTGGTATGTTGGCCTTTATGACAAGAGGATTTGAGTATAAGAGTAAAGACGTCTTACTGCAATTATATAGGGCCCTGGCGAGACCACAGCTGGAGTATTGTGTACAGTGTAGGTTTCCTTACCTAAGGACGGATATATTTGCCATAGAGGGAGTGCAACGAAGGTTCACCAGACTGGTTCC
Source organism: Squalus acanthias (assembly GCA_030390025.1). NCBI lineage: Eukaryota > Metazoa > Chordata > Chondrichthyes > Squaliformes > Squalidae > Squalus > Squalus acanthias. The sequence goes on from JASTWF010000270.1 coordinate 87,340, forward strand.
TGGGATGGGGGGATTGTCCTATCAGGACAGATTGAGTAGACTCGGCCTATATTCTCTAGAGTTTGGAAGAGCGAGAGGTGATCGCATTGAAACATACACAATTCTTACAGGGCTTGACAGGGTAGATGCATGGAGGATGTTTCCCCTGGCTGGGGAGTCTCGAACCAGGGGTCATAGTCTCAGAATAAGGGGTCGGCTATTTAGGACTGAGATGAGGAGAAATTTTTATCTCTCAGAGGGATGTGAAACTTTACAATTTTCTACCTCACAGGGCTGTGGAGGATCATTCGTTGAGTATATTCAAGACAGAGATCGATAGATTTTTGAATATTAAGGGGAAAAGGGATATGGGGATAGTTGAGGAAAGTGGTAAGGAGGTAGAAGATCCTCCATGATCTTATTGAATGGCAGAACGGGGTCGAAGGTTCAAATGGCCGACTCCTACTCCTAATTCTTACGTTCTTATTTCCAGCTGTCAAATAATGAGATGATTCCATGGCCAATCAACTCCCGCCCTGCTTACCTGAGGTGATCCATGAGTAGCTTGAATCCCGGGGGCGACCTGGTAAACTCTGAAGCTGAGCTGAAAACAGCTGTTAATCCTTTGTTAACAAGGTCATATAGGCCTGAATTTCCTCCCCCGCCGCTGCTTGTCGGGTCTGCTCAGCGCTGAAAGACCCGTCAGTTGGGAAAGTCACGTGGCGGGGGGTTGAATGCGGGGTCCCGACCCGCTGGGGAAAAAACTATTTCCCCAGACGACCCGCCACCGATCGCGACTGCTGAACCCCCGCAAAATTCCTCCCCTATTCCTGTCACTGGGAATAAAACTCACTCTGTCCAACGGCCCATATATTCAGGGACTGTCAGGAAATGCATTTATTAAATAAAGTGCTGCCTGTGTGAAGCTTTTAAATGTTCCTCAGTCCGGTCTCATGCCCTGATTATCAGAATTGCTCGCCTGGAGCTCAGTGACCGGCCCCGTCATGTTTGGGGAATCTTGTCTCATTTCTGCTGCTCCTTAAATCCCGGATTTTATGGCAATCGAGCGATTTTCCCAGAACTAAATGATAAAGCGGTGATTCCCTGTAATTTATGCACTGTTATTATATTAATCTGTATAATATCTCGGGGTGAGTTATATTGTGAAACGGCGCTGTCTGCTGCTGTAAAATCCATCCACCAGGATTCTATGTAACAAGGAGAGTATATTATGTCCCGTTACAAGTTTTAAATGTCCCTGTGCTCCTAGTTTATAGGGGAGGGGAGTCTCTCACTTTATTCCCATTAAACTGGCTCTACATTTATTTCAGGTGTAACTGGCCCGACAGTTTTTGGGGAATTTTCGGAAGTTCCATCCCCGAGCGGGGCCTCACACACAGGGGGCGGATTATGGGGAATTCCCGGGTTCACTGCCCCCAGTTTACCCAGGAGCCGTCCGCTGTGTGCGAGGCCCCAACGCTGGCCGGTGTGTGTCTGTACTCCGGGGCTAATACCCCACAACACGTTAGCTTGGAACCTTTTCACTGGCAGATTTCAGATCATGAATACCAATCTTGTCTTAATGTTCAGGATGTGAATAATTCTAAACATTTACAGCTGAAAGAATTCCCGATTCCGCAATATTCCAAATCCAGGAAACTTCCCCCTCGACAAGACACACCCTGCACGATATTGAAGTAAATATCTAACTGTTAGTGATTTAATCTCTGGTTTCCGTCCTGTTTCTAGATGAAATGGTGCAGTGGAAAATATTTTGATTTAATTTTATCTTTATTGCCACGTTATATTTTATATTTACATTCCGCTGTACAGCCTTATTAAATATGATTAATTGTAAGTAAAATATCAGACTCTCAGTGACCTGTATTTGCTGATCTGACAGAGTATAAAAACCCTAGTTATTCACAAAGATCCGTTCTAGATTCTCCAGTCCTTAGGGAATTACTAACCGATCCTGTTATTATTGTTCATATTTGTGTTGAATCTGCTTCTCTCTGTTTTAACTGAACTGTTTGTTTCACTTCATTACGGAACAACACAATCCGTGACTGTTCTACAATTCGCCCAACAGTTAGAGACAAATAAACAGTTACCTCAACACCCAGCATTTGTGCAGTACGGGTCCCAGCCGCTGCAGTCCTTCACACTGAATGGAGCAGTCCTGTAGATCGAGGTGTTTTATTGTATCACAGAGTCCAATGACATGAGACAGGACCGCACAGTCAATCGGGGTCAATGTCAATCCACTAAATTTAAGTGTTTCCACTGATCCCACTGTGTTCCGAGCCAGTGCTTTATTCTGAGACTCAAACAGGTAGTGGAATGTGTTCAGGAGGTTCCTTTTACCAGTTTCACTCCTTGTGTTTCCAATCTATTCTTCAACCTTCTCCTTCACCCAGTCAATCACTCGGGAGGTGGTTTGATAACGAAATGGCCCCAGAAACTCCTCCAGGGGCCGAGCTGACTGTGGGGAGGAGAGACCAGCAACAAAATGGAGAAATATCTCAAATCGCCCATCTTTCTTGCTGTGAGTTTCACTGAGGAATTTCAGGATGTCCCCAGGATCTCGAGTCAGGAATTGTGCGAGTGCGGCTACAAACTCTTGGATGGTGAGGTGCGGGAATGTGTACACCACGCTCTGGACAGATTCATCTCTCTCCAAAAGTTCCATCATGAACCCGGACAGGAACTGGGAAGGTTGCAGTTGTACTTGACCAAATCTTCATTTCTAAACACAATCCTCTTCTCGGAGACTCCTGTGAAGGCCATCTCACCAATCTTCAATAACACATCACGGGGGCTTTCAATCATTCGGCCATGGTTTTTCAGAATTTTGTAAATATAGTAGAAATATAGTTGGGTGATTGTCTTGGGAACTCGCTGCGTTTTCCTGTCTCTTTGTGTAAAGAAGGGACCCAGTGACAGACCGAGGATCCAGCAGTAGGAAGGGTTGTAGCACATGGTGTACAGGATCTCGTTCTCCTCCACGTGTTTGAAAACAGCTGCTGCCACCGTCTGATCTTTAAAATACTTGTTGAAATATTCCTTCCGTTCTTCACCGACAAATCCCAGGATTTCAGCCCAGACACTGATCTCAGCCTTTTCCAATAAATGCAATGCAGTGGGGCGGCTGGTCACTAGCACTGAACATCCTGGGATCAGTTTGTGCTGTATTAAACTGTACACAATGTCAGACACTTCACACCAGTCTTCAGGATCTGTGCACATAGAACATAGAACATAGAACATAGAACAGTACAGCACAGTACAGGCCCTTCGGCCCTCGATGTTGTGCCGAGCATTGTCCGAGACCAAGAACAAGCTAGCACACCCCCTATCGCTGAATTCCTTCAAGGTAGAGCTGGACCTCTCTCTAGCTGAGGTGGACATTACCTCTAACATAAATTCGATACTGCGGGGAATGTAGGTCCAAAATGATCTGCTGGAATATTAACAAACGCCTCGGGGTAGAAATTCCCAGATTTCCACCCCCCCCCCCCCCACCCCCAATTGGCCTGAGTTTTTAACTGGTTCTACCCTTCTCCCAGGAGATCACATGGGTTTCAACAGGTGGAGGGTGCATATAATTGACACGAAGAATCACAATTGTGCGATACGGGCGTGGTGGGCTAAAGGGTCTTTACCTGTCTGTCATTGTTTCGTATGTTCGTATGCACTGTTTTCGTCGAGTACATAAGGATAAACGGTTTCCAGTGGCAGAAAGTCTGTAACTAGAGGACTCACATTTAAGGTGTTTGGCAAAGGAACCAGAGGCGACATGATTATTTTTTTTATGCAGAGAGTTTTTGTGATCTGGAATGCCCTGACTGAAATGGCGGTGGAAGCAGATTCAATAATAACTTTTAAAAAGTAATTGGATAAATACTTTATGGGAAGATAATTATAGGTCTTTGGGAACGGAACAGGGGAGTGGGACTATTTGAGTAGCTCTACCAGAGAGCCGGCACAGGCAAGATGGGGCAAATGGACTCCTTCTGTGCAGTATCAGTCTATGAGTTGCTGTAATCTTTGCAATGGGAGAGGGACTGACTGCAAATGTACAGGAGATCCACTGTCATTTTATCAGATCTTCCGCAGATTATCTGGGGTACTTTGTTCACTGGAAGAGGAACAAAGTGTGAATAGTCAGAAGTTCCGCTCGGTGTCCTTTTTGATCCTAATCTGAGCTTGTCAGCCCATATCCTCTCCATTACGGAGACCACCTTCATAATATCGCCTCTCTCCGCCCCAGCTCATCTGCTGCTGAACCCCTCAACAATGCCTTTGTTACCTCCAATCTGGACTATTCCATGACTATACTTGTAATCTTCCAATATTGCAATATCAGTAAACTTGAGCTCATCTAAAATCCTGCTGCTCGTATTCTCACTCGCACCAATCTCGTTCACCCTTCACCCCTGTGCTCACTGAACTATATTGGCTCACAGTCCGGAAACTCTTCGGTTTAAAAATTCTCATTCTTTGATTTCAAATCATTCAATGGCCTCGTCCACACTCTATCTCTGTAACTTTCTCCAGCCTTACAACCATCAGAGATCTCTGTGCTCCTCCAATTCTGGGATCTTGTGCATCCCAATTTCTCATCCCTCCAAAATTGGCGGCTTCCTGGGCCCTGAGTTCCGGATTAACTCCTTAATATCTCCCTCTCTGAAGAGAAGTTCTTCTGTTATTGTATCAGGACTAGGTTGGGTTATCTGGTTTATTGTGTGCAGAGAGAAGGGCAGACTGTGAATAGATGGAATTTAATTTTTTGTAGTTTCAGGGCTCATGCAGGTCATCTGGGATATTACCTGCACTGCTCTAGTTACCCGATCACAGGTAAAGATTACAGCTATTCTGAAGGTACAGAGGGGGATCAGATAGATGATTTAAGTTAACATGAGTTTAGGATGAGGGGGCTTAGATGTATTGTGTTTGGACAAAAGAATTCGGTATTGATATGTTTTAATGGAATTCACAACAGTACCACAGGAAACAGGTTCACAATTACAAAACAATTAATAACGGAGGAAATTGAAAGTCAGAAGTAAGAAGTGAAATCAGGGATATGTTTTAACCCAAAGACTAATAGAGCGAACGATTAGTCACTAGGGAAGGACACTAAAGGTGCAATATAAGTGGGGTCTACCTACAATTAAAGATGTTTATGTGTATACACTGAGAAAAAGGGTTGGTGGGGCCTTCTACGTAACAGACACAGGCTAAATTAGCCAAATGGGACGTGATTGAGGTGTACAAAATTATGAGGGGCATAGATAGGGTAGATAGAAACGAAATTTTCCCCTTAGTAGAGGGGTCAAGAACCAAGGGCCATAGTTTCACGTTAAGGGGCAGAAGATTTAGAGGAGATTTGAGGAAAATCTTTTTCACCCAGAGGGTGATTGGAATCTGGAACCTACTGCCTGAAAGTGTGGTAGAGGCAGAAACCTTCACAACATTCAAGAAGCATTTAGATGAGCACTTGAAGGACCATAGCAAACAAGGCTACGGACCAAGTGCTGTAAAATGGGATTATAATAAATAGGGCTTGACGGCCGGCGTGGACACGATGGGCCGAAGGGCCTCTTTCTGTGCTGTACAACTCCATGACTCTAAGAGAGGCAGGCTAATTTGGACCAAATGGCATTTTGCTCTCCGTACTCATTATCATATTACATCTGCTTCAGAAATTACAAAATATTTTTCAGCAGCTTTACGGATGCATTTATTGGACTTGTTTTTATAACAATCCTGTCATATCACTGATTAGAATTAGAAATAGAACGATAGCCCACTACACTCAGTGTAATGTTATAGCAGAAAACGTTCACAGTTCATTTCAACTGATCTAGCAAAAGTACATGTTTAATTTTGGAATTAATTTACTATAATGCAGGATTCAGAAGTTTAAAAATGCTTCTTTTAGTCATTGCATATTTCTGAAAAAAAGGAAAATTAGAATAGGTAGAAAAATGTTATCTCTTTCACTGCATTCGGAAGCTAGCCAATAATTTCCTACAAACCATAAATATTGTCTTGGGGTTTCATGCTGCATCAGGATCCTGCCTGGTGTGTATGGGGTTTCACAGAGTATTAGGATCCTGCCAGGTGTGTATGGGCTTTCACAGTGCATCAGGATCCTGCCAGGTGTGTATGGGGTTTCACAGTGTATCAGGATCCTGCCAGGTGTGCATGGGGTTTCACAGTGCATCAGGATCCTTCCAGGTTTTTATGGGGTTTCACAGTCTATCAGGGTCCTACCAGGTGTGTATGGGGGCTGCCAGGTGTGTATGGGGTTTCACAGTGTATCAGGATCCTGCCAGGTGTGCATGGGTTTCACAGTGCATCAGGATCCTTCCAGGTTTTGTATGGGGTTTTCACAGTCTATCAGGTCCTACCAGGTGTGTATGGGGGTTCACAGTGTATCAGGATCCCTGCATGATGTATATGGCGTATCACAGTGTATCCCGATTCTGCCAGGTGTGTATGGGGTTTCACAGTGTATCAATATTCTGCCAGGTGTGTATGGGGTTTCAAAGTGTATCAGGGCCCTGCAAGGTATGTAGAATCATAGAATGGTTACAGCACGGAAGAAGGCCATTCGGCCCGTCGAGCCTGTGCCGGCTCTCTGCAATTCAGCTAGTCCCACTCCCCCGTCCTTTCCCTGTAGCCCTGCAATTTGTTTTCCTTCAGGCACTAATCCAACTCCCTTTTGAAAGCCGTGATTGAGTCTGCCTCCAGCATCGTTTCAGGCATTGCATTCCAGATCTTAACCTCTCGCTGTTTAAAACATACTTTGCCTCATGTTGCCTTTGGTTGTTCTGCCAATCACCTTAAATCTGAGTCTTTTATTTCTCGAACCTCCTGCTAATGGGAAAAGTTTCTATCTATCTACTCTGTCCAGAGCCCTCATCATTTTGAACACCTCTATCAAATCTCCGCTCGATCTTCTCTGCTTTGAGGAGAACAACCCCAGCTTCTCCAGTCTATTCACGTAACTGAAGTCCCTCTTCGCTGGAATCATTTGCATAAATCTTTTTTGCACCCTTTCTAATGCATTCTCATCATTCCTAAAGTGTGGTGCCTAGAATTGGACACAATATTCCAGTTGAGGCCGAACCAATGTTTTATACAGGTTCATCATAATGTCCACGCTTTTGTGGTCTATACCTCTATTCATGTAGCCCAGGATCCCGGAAGCTGTTTTAACTACTTTCTCAACCTGCCCTGCCAACTTCAACGATTTGTGCACATATACCCCTCTGTCTCTCTGTTCATGCACCCAATTAGGATTACACCAATTAGTTTATATTTCCTCTCTTCATTCTTTCTACCAAAATATATCACTTACTTTACAATTTTCAGCATAACATTTCAAATGCCACGTCTCCGCTCATTCCACCAGCATGTCTATGTCTTCTTGAAGTCTATCACTATCCTTCTCACTGTTCATTATACTATCAAGATTTGTATCAGCTGCAAATTTTGAAATTGTGCCCCGTAAACCTACATGCAATTCATTAATACAGATGAAGGAAAGCAGTGGTTCTAGAACCGACCACTGGGGACACCACTGTATACCTTACTCCAGACCGAAAAACAAGCGTTCACCACTACTGTCTGTTTCCTGTCACTCAGCCAATTTCATATCCCCCCTGCTACTGTCCCTTTTATTCCATGGGCTTCAACTTTGTTGGCTAACCTATTATATGGCACTTTGTCGAACGCCTTTTGGAAATCCATGTACACCACGTCAACTGCATTGCCCTCAGCAACCCTTTTTGTTACCTCATCAAAAAAATCGATAAAGCTGGTTAAACACGATTTGCCTTTAACAAATCCGTGCTGGCTTTCCTTAATTATTCCACACTTGTCCAAGTGACTGTTAATTTTGTCCCTGATTATTATTTCTAAAAACATTCATACTACCGAGGTTAAACTGACTTGCCTGTAGATGCTGGGTTTATCTTTACATCGCTTTTTGAACATAGTTGTAACATATGCAATTCTCCATTCCTCTGGCACCACCCCCGTTTCTTTCGATTATTGGAAGATTATGGCCAGTACCTTCACGATTTCTTCCTTCACATCCCTCAGCGTCCTACAATGCATCCCATCTGGTCCTGGTGACTTATCTACTTTAAGTTCAGCCTGCCTTTCCAGTACCTCCACTTTATCAATGTTTAATACATCCAGCATCTCCTCTACCTCCTCCTTCACTATGTCTATGGCAGCATCTTCTTCCTTGATGAAGACAGATGCAAAGTATCATTTAGTAACACAGCCATACCTCTTCCTCCATACGGAGGTCTCCTTTTTGATCCCTAATTGGCTGCAGCCCTCCTGTTACTACCAGTTTACTATCTGTATGCCTATGAAAACTTTTGTATTATCTTTTATGTTAGCTGCCATTCTATTCGCATACCCTCTCTTTGACCCTCTTATATTATTTTTCACTTCTCCTCTGAACGTTCTATATTTCGCCTTATTCTCAGATGTATTCTCGACCTGACATCTGTCATACGTGCTTTTTTCTGCTTCATCTTACTTTCCAGCTCTTTCGTCATCCAGGGAGCTCTGACTTTATTTGCCCTAGCATTCCCCCTAGTGGGAATGTACCTCGACTGTACCCGAACTAATTCCTCTTAAAAGGCGGCCCATTGTTCGATTACAGTTTTGCCTGCTAATCTTTGATTCGCATGTATTCGGGCCAGATCTGTTCTCATCCCACTGAAAAGTGCCTTCCTACAATTAAGTATTTTTACTCGAGATTGATACCTGTCCTTTTCCATAGCCGAGCTAACACTTATGATACTATGATATTTTTTCCGTAAATGTTCAACTTGCTCCTCTTGTCCCACCTCATTCTCCAGAATCAGACCCAGCAATGCCTCCTTCCTCGTTGGTCCGAAAACATACTGATCAATACATTTCTCCTGAACACATCTCGGAATTTCTTTCCCCACCCCACGCCTTATCAGATTTCACAGAGTATCCGGATCCTGCCAGGTGTGTATGTGGTTTCACAGTGAATCAAGATCATGCCAGGTGTGTACGGCGTTTCACAGTGAATCAAGATCATGCCAGGTGTGTATGGGGTTTCACAGAGTATCCGGATCCTGCCAGGTGTGTATGTGGTTTCACAGTGAATCAAGATCATGCCAGGTGTGTACGGGGTTTCACAGTGTATCAGGATCCTGCCAGGTGTGAATGGGGTTTCACAGAGTATCCGGATCCTGCCAGGTGTGTATGTGGTTTCACAGTGAATCAATATCATGACAGGTGTGTATGGGGTTTCACAGTGTATCAGGATCCTGCCAGGTGTGAATGGGGTTTCACAGTGTACCAGGATCATGCCAGTTGTGTACGGGGTTTCATAGTGTATCAGGATACTTCCAGATGTGTATGGTGTTTCACAGTATATCAGGATCCTGCCAGGTGTATATGGATTTTCACAGTGTATCGATATCCTGCCAGGTGTGTATGGGGTTTCACAGAGTTTCAGGATCCTGCCAAGTGTGTACGGGGTTTCACAGTGTATCAGGATCATAGAACACAGAACATAGAACAGTACAGCACAGTACAGGCCCTTCGGCCCTCGATGTTGTGCCGAGCATTGTCCGAAACCAAGATCAAGCTATCCCACTCCCTATCATTCTGGTGTGCTCCATGTGCTTATCCAATAACCGCTTGAAAGTTCCTAAAGTGTCCGACTCCACTATCACAGCAGGCAGTCCATTCCACACCCCAACCACTCTCTGAGTAAAGAATCTACCTCGGACATCCCTTCTATATCTCCCCCCATGCACCTTATAGTTATGCCCCCTTGTAACAGCTGCCTCTACCCGAGGAAATAGTCTCTGTACATCCACTCTATCCATACCCCTCATCATCTTATAAAACTCTATTAAGTCGCCTCTCATCCTCCTCCGCTCTAAAGAGAAAAGCCCTAGCTCCCTCAATCTTTCCTCATAAGACCTCCCCCCCAAACCAGGCAGCATCCTGGTAAATCTCCTTTGCACTCTTTCCAATGCTTCCACGTCCTTCCTATAGTGAGGTGACCAGAACTGCACTCAATATTCCAAATGTGGTCTCACCAAGGTCCTGTACAGTTGCAGCATAACCTCACGGTTCTTAAACTCAAACCCGTTGTTAATAAACGCTAACACACTATAGGCCTTCTTTACTGCTCTATCCACTTGAGTGGCAAACTTCAGAGATCTGTGGATATGAACCCCCAGATCCCTCTGTTCCTCCACGTTCCTCAGAACCCTGCCGTTGACCCTGTAATCCTTATTCAAATTTGCCCTACCAAAATTAATCACCTCGCACTTATCAGGCTTAAATTCCATCTGTCATTTTTCGGCCCAGCTCTGCATCCTATCAATGTCTCTTTGCAGCCTACAACAGCCCTCCACCTCATCCACTACTCCAACAATCTTGGTGTCATCAGCAAATTTACTGATCCACCCTTCAGTCCCCTCCTCCAAGTCATTGATAAAAATCACAAACAGCAGAGGAACCAGCACCGACCCCTGTGGCACACCGCTGGTAACTGGTCTCCTGTCCGAAAAATTTCCATCCACCACCACCCTCTGCCTTCTATGAGATAGCCAGTAACTTATCCAATCGGCCAAATTTCCCTCTATCCCACAACTCCTTACTTTCTACATGAGCCGACCATGGGGAACCTTATCAAACGCCTTACTAAAATCCATGTATACGACATCAACTGCTCTACCTTCATCTACACACTTAGTTACCTCCTCAAAGAATTCAATCAAATTTGTTAGGCAAGACTTACCCATCACGAATCCGTGTTGACTATCCCGGATTAAGTTGCCTCTTTCCAAATGGTCATAAAACCTATCCCTCAGGACCTTTTCCATTATCTTACCAACCACCGGCCCCAAAGTTACCAGGGTCATTCCTATTTCCTTTCTTGAAGAGAGGAACAACATTCGCCACTCTCCAGTACTCTGGCACCATCCCCGTGGACAGTGAGGACCCAAAGATCAAAGCCAAAGGCTCTGCAATCTCCTCCCTTGCCTCCCAAAGAATCCTAGGATATATCTCATCTGGCCCAGGGAACTTATCTACCCTCAGGGTCTTCAAAATTGCTAAAACATCTTCCTTCAGAACATCTACCTCCTCCAGCCTATCCACCTTTATCACACTCTCATCCTCAAAAACATGGCCCCTCTCCTCGGTGAACACTGACGAAAAGTATTCATTCATCACCTCTCCTATCCCTTCTGACTCCATGCACAAGTTCCCACTACTGTCCTTGACCGGCCCTACCCTCACCCTGGTCATTCTTTTAGTTCTCACATAAGAGTAAAAAGCCTTGGGGTTTTCCTTGATCCGACCCGCCAAGGACTTCTCATGCCCCCTCCTAGCTCTCCTAAGCTCTTTTTTTTAGCTCATTCCTTGCTACCTTGTACCCCTCAATCGACCCAACTGAACCTTGTTTTCTCATCCTTACATACGCTTCCTTTTTCCTCTTGACTAGATATTCAACCTCTTTTGTGAAACATGGTTCTATCACTCGGCCATTTCCTCCCTGCCTGACAGGGGCATACCTATCAAGGACACGCAGTAATTGCTCCATGAAAAAGCTCCACTTTTCGTTTGTGCCTTTCCCTGATAGTTTCTGTTCCCATCGTATGCTCCCTAATTCTTGCCTAATCGCATCATAATTACCCCTCCCCCAATTATAAACACTGCCCTGCCGTATGGCCCTATCCCTCTCCATTGCAATAGTGAAAGTCACCGAATTGTGGTCACTATCTCCAAAGTGCTCTCCTGCATACAAATCAAACACTTGGCCCGGTTCATTACCCAGTGCCAAATCCAATGTGGCCCCACCTCTTGTCGGCCTATCCACATATTGTGTCAGGAAACCCTCCTGCACACATTGTGCAAAAACTTTCCCATCCGAAATGTTTGACCTAAAAAGGTTCCAATCGATATTTGGAAAGTTGAAGTCAACCATGACAACTACTCTGTGACCTCCACACCTATTCATAATCGGCTTTGCAATTTCTTCCTCCACATCTCTATTACTATTTGGGGGCCTGTAGAAAACTCCTAACAACGTGACCGCTCCTTTCCTATTTCTAACTTCAGCCCATATTATCTCAGACAGCAGATCCCCCTCGAACTGCCTTTCTGCCGCTGTTAAACTATCCTTGATTAACAATGCTACTCCTCCACCTTTCTTACCACCTTCCCTTCTCTTACTGAAACATCTATACCCCGGAACTTCCAACAACCATTCCTGTCCCTGTTCTAACCATGTCTCCGTAATGGCCAGCACATCGTAGTCCCAAGTATCAATCCACGCTCTAAGTTCTCCTACCTTATTCCGGATGCTCCTTGCATTGAAGTAGACACACTTCAAGCCGCCTTCCTGTCTGCCGGTACATTCCTGCGAACTTGTTACCCTCCTCAGCACCTCCCTACACTCACCACTGGCTCATGGACTACAGCCCTTTTTCCCATCCCCCTTCCAGGTGTGTATGGGGTTTTACACTGTATCAGGATCCTGCCAGGTGTGTATGGGGTTTCACAGTGTTTCAGGATCCTGCCAGGTGTGTATGAGTTTTCACAGTATCGGGATCCTGCCAGGTGTGTATGGAGTTTCACATTGTATCAGCATCCTGCCAGGTGTGTTTGGGGTTTCAGGGTGTTTCAGGATCCTACCAAATGTGTATGGGGTTTCACAGTATATCAGGATGCTGCCGGGTGCTGGTGGAGTTTCACATTGTATCAGGATCCTGCCAGGTGCTTGTGGCGTTTCACATTGTATCAGGATCCTGCAAGGTGTGTATGGGGTTTCACAGTGTATCAGGAACCTGCCAGGTGTGTTTGGGGTTTCACAGTGTTTCAGGATCCTGCCAGGTGTGTATGGGGTTTCACAGTGTATCAGGATCCTGCCAGGTGTGTATGGGGTTTCACAGTGTATCAGGATCCTGCTAGATCCGTATGGGGGTTCACAGTGTATCTGGATCCTACCAGGTGTGTATGGGGTTTTACAGTGTATCAGGATCCTGCTAGGTGCGTATGGGGTTTCACAGTGTATTAGGATCCTGCCAGTTGTGTATGGGGTTTCACAGTGTATCAGGATGCCAGAAAAAGCTGGAAGAAAGTGCTAATTTTGAAGGAGGAGAAGAAGGTGATAAGGCGGAGGGGTCTAGAGTGTGAGTTCCAGAGCTTAGGGCCTAAGGCAAATGAACGCTCTACCAACACTGGTAAGCTGAAGGTCGAGGGGTGCACAAGAGGCCAGTGCTGGAGTAACAGAAAATCCGAGGACTGCAGAAGGTTTCTGTGCTGGAGGTGGATACAGCGATAGGAAAGGGCCAGGCCATGAATTAATTGAAATTGGAGGATAGACATTTTAAACAGAAGACATTCGCGGAACGGGAGCGAGCACTCGTGCGTCGGTTAAGGGGCCTACGGTGGGACAGGGCACGAGCAGATTTTTGGATGAATTGAAGTTTACGGAGGGCTGAGGAAGAACTGTCAGCCAGGGGAGCGTTATAATGATCCAGTATAAAGGTGACAAACACAAGATGAGGGTTTCAGCAGGAGATGGGCTGAGGTAGGAGTGGAGCCGGACAATAATATGAAGGTGGAAGTACGTGGTATTTGTGATGGAGAGGATATGGGGTCGAAAGCTCAGTTCTGGAGCAAATAGGTCGCCGAGGTTGCGAACAGTCAGGTTCAGCATCGGAGAGTGCCCGGGGAGGGGGATGGAATCAACTGGTGAGAAGACGGAGTTTGTGCTGCTGATAGTAGATGATGATTCAATCTTCCCAATATTTAACTGGAAAAAATCAAACTAAAGAAACGGCATGATCTAAAGAGAAACACAGGTGCTAACCAGTGAAAGAATATTTAAAAATGTACCTACCAATATTTCATTTCTCAGTCACTTTCTCCGTAATCAAACAACCAAATTCATTCATTAAAGTTAACCGACGGTAAATTACAGACCGAATGAGTTAAATTTTCCGTTGTTTCCTGGGGTCACTAATTTAAGTTGTATAAGGCTAGATCTCAGTTAGATGTCAGGAGATGTTTCTTTTCCCAGAAAATAGTGGACCTCTGGAACGGGCTGCCGTCTCATGCGGTGGATCCCGATTCGCTGAATTCCTCCAAGCGAGAGCTGGACCTGTTTTTGGCTGGGGCGGAGATCACCTCTTACAGAAGGTAGATAATGCAAGGAATTCCAGGTTAGAGCGATCTCCTGGACTAGTTTCGCTCGCCTAGATGGATCGGAGAAGAATTTCCCAGACTTATTCTCCAAATTGTCCTTGAATTTTCTCTGTTTTTTGCCTCTCCCAGGAGATCACATGGTTTCGGGTGGGGTGGAGTGTACATGCTGAAATACGCAAGGTATCTCAATTGTGTCTGACAGCCTGGATTGACCAAATGGTCTTTACCTGTCCATCATTGTTCGTATGTTCCAGTGCAATCCCACAACAAGAGCACAGGCCCAGGAAATGACAGATTGAATGAGATCAATCTCATGTTCCTCCTGGAGAGTGACATTCCCCACCAAGAGCACAGGGGCAGGAAATGACAGACTGAATGAACTCAATCTCATATTCCTCCTGGAGAGTGACATTCCCCACCAAGAGCACAGGACCAGGAAATGACAGACTGAATGAGCTCAATCTCTTATTCCTCCTGGAGAGTGACATTCCCCACCAAGAGCACAGGACCAGGAAATGACAGACTGAATGAGCTCAATCTCTTATTCCTCCTGGAGAGTGACATTCCCCACCAAGAGCACAGGACCAGGAAATGACAGACTGAATGAGCTCAATCTCTTATTCCTCCTGGAGAGTGACATTCCCCACCAAGAGCACAGGGGCAGAAGATTTCCTCTTTTGCGCACAATTTTCAACTCTTCGTATCATAGTTTCAGATTCACAATATTTGCATTTTATTCTTTATTCCCCTATTTGCCTGTTTCAATTCCATAACATTCTATGATTCTAAGATCTGATATTCTGTCAGTTTTGTGATGTTAGAATAAACAAAACTCAATCTGAATCTGGCCCACTTACGTAATATTCTTGTCCATTGAAATGGTCGTCACCTGTTAACCAGAGAGCGAGTCCCTCTACACCCTCTTCAACCGCCTGTTCCAGTCTGTCCCGGTAGAATTTCGTCAACTGGAACAGCTGGTAATCGTCGCACTTTGTCAAGAACCCAGTGATTGTAGAGCTCGGCTCTGTGAACACAAATGGAGAAAACAAAACACAATAACCACATTCTATCCGGGCGGCTACATTTCCTCTTATACTAAACGGCTGTAGCCTCCCGTGAGCCACATTATCAAACACCTTCTGAAAACCGATATAGACCACATGTGCTATATTAAATCTAGCTATAGAGTCAATTCTTTGAAAAAATATTGTGCTAATTTGTCAAACACTTCTTGCCTTCAGCTAATCCGTACCAGCCTCCTCTAATCATTATTGTATCTCTAAATTACATAGACGTACGTAGAATTTACAGCACAGAAAAAGGCCACGGGTCCCTAGTGATAGGGGACTCTATCATAAGGAGGATAGATAGCGTCCCTTGAAGCCAAGAACGAGAATCCCGAAGGGTATGTTGCCTACCCGGTGCAAGGGTAAGGGACATCTCATGGCGGCTGGAGAGGAACTCAGAAAGGGAGGGTGTAAATCCATTTGTCTTGGTCCATGTTGGAGCATTCGATATTGGTAGGAACAGGGAGGAGGTCCTGCTGAAAGAGTATCAGGTGTCAGGCTCTAAATTAAAAAGCAGGACCTCGAGGGTAATAATCTCTGGATTATTGCCCGAACCACGTGAAAATTGGCATAGAAGCTGACAGATCAGGATAATTAACACGTGGCTGAAGGGTTGGTCTGGGAAAGAGGGGTTCCTTTTCATGGGACACTGGCACCAGTTCTGGGACAGGAAGGAGCTGTACCGACGGTACGGGCTCCACCTGAACTGGGATGGGAAGCGTGTCCTAGTGGAATGGGAAATAGGGAGGTGGCAAACGCTTTAAACTATTAAGATGGGGTGTGGGATCTACAAGAAACGTAACCAGCCTAAACATAAGCAAAGCAGGAAAAGAGAGCGTAGGAAAGAATAAAATAAGGGAGGACATTGATGTCAAGCGAATAAATAGAGTTATAGAACAGGAGTCTTAAAAGATGGTTAAACATAAAGTGGGAGAAAATTATATTAAATGAGTTAAACTGTCTCTACAGCAACTGAGTGTCCATAATAAAACGGGAGCTGGAGGCAGTCATGCGTTGCGAGGAACCAGACATAGTAGGGTTTACTGAGACATGGCTACAGAAAAATCAGGACTGGGAATTAAACATTGCAGGGTATTGCTTATCTAGAAAAGATAGAGAGGGATAAAGGGGAGGTGGAGTAGCTGTACCTATTGGGGATAACGTAATGGCAGCAGAAAAAAAGTGACGCAGCTATCAGCAAGACAAAATAGAATGCATATGGATAGAGATAGAAGTTAATAAAGGATGAATAACATTAATAGGCGTAGTACTGACCACCTAATAGTTGAAAGGAGGTGGAGGAAGAAATATGCAGACACATTAGCGAAATGAGTAAAAAAAACATAGAATAATAATCATGGGGGATTTTAACTACCAAGATATTAATTGGACAGAAGAGTAAGTAAAGGCGATAAGAGAATGGAGTTCCTACAATGTGTACAGGACCCCTTTCGAACCCAATATGTAAAACGCCCAATAAGGGAGGGTTCTCTATTGGATCTTGTATTGTGGAATGAAACAGAGCAGATAAGAGAAGTAAACGTAGGGGAACATCTAGGCAATAGTGACCATAATATAATACTCATTAAGATGATAATTGAGAAGGACATAAGTATGACGAAAACAAGGTTAATAGGTTGGAGAAAAGTTATTTTGAGGGGCAGAGAATAGAGCTTGGGAGAATAAAATGGGCAAAAATATTGGCAAACAATGATGTAGATCAGCAACGGGAAACATTTAAAATGGTGTTCAACAGAGTGCAGTAACAAAATATTCTGCTAAATGGAAAGAACAAACTAAATACTTAGGACAATTCATGGGTGAATAAAGATATAAGGGAACAATTGAGGGTAAGGAAAGAGGCATATATTAAGTACATGGACAGCAGGGGAGTGTATGATTACCGAGAATACGAAGAGATTAAGAGAAGTCAAAAATACAATTACGAAGGCAAAGAGGAACTATGAAATTAAGTTATCAAAGAACATAAAACAATAGTAAAAAAATTTACAGGCACATCAATAAATAAGGAAGGTTGGGATGGAACCAAGGCCATTAAATGATAATACCACAGGCAACGACAGAGAGATGGCAGAAATATTAAATCATTATTTTACTTCAGTATTTACCAGGGAGATAGAACAAGTTGACATGACATTGGATGATGGGATTTGTAATGCGATAAGTACATTTAAAGTAAAGAGGGGCGATATATTACATAAACTACTGAAACTCCAAGAAGATAAAACTTCTGGTCCAAGGGATTCCATCCACGCATTTTAAAATAATCTAGGGAAGGGATAACAGAGGCATTTCTACACATATTTAATAATTCGTTCGTAAAAGGTGTAGTGCCAGAAGCCTGGCAGATAGCTAATGTAATACCTATATTCAAGAAAGGGAATACAACATGTCCAGGGAATTATAGACCAGTCAGCTTAACATCAGTGTCTGGAACAATAATAGAATCCTACTAAAGGAGAAAATAGAAGAACATCTAGAAACCAAAAATATAAAAAAGAATAGTCAGCATGGATTTCAAAAGGGAAGGACTTGCTTGATCAACCTCATTGAATGTTTTGAAGAGGTAAAGGAGAGAGTAGACAATGGTATTGCAGTAGATATAATTCATCTACATTTCCAAATGGCCTTCGTTAAGGTACCCCATAATAAACTGATGAACGAGGTCAGAGAATGCAGAGTCAGGGGACAATTAGCAGAATGGATTTCTGGCTGGCTTCAGGACAGAAAGCAGAGAGTAGGAGTAAAGGGTAGTATTCACAGTAGCAGAAGGTGAGTAGTGGTGTTCCAAAAGGATCAGTGCTGCGACCACTGTTGTTCACAATTTATATTAACGATTTAGACTTTCGAATCAAAAACACCATTTCTAAATTTGCGAATGACACAAAATTGGGGGGGGGGGGTGTTAGTCAATACATAGAAATATAGAAACATAGAAGATAGGAGCAGGAGTAGGCCATTCGGCCCCTCGAGCCTGTTCCGCCATTTAATGAGATCATGGCTGATCATCCAAATTCAGTACTGAGGATAACTGCAACAAATTACAGGAATACATTAATAAACTTGCAGAATGGGCATATAATTGGCAAGTGAAGTTCAATACAGATAAATGTGAGGTATTACATTTGGGTAGGAAGAATAGGGAGGTCACTTATTACTTGGAGGGTGCGAGTCTAGGTGGGTAGAGTAACAAAGCGATCTTGGAGTACACATACACAAATGATTAAAAATTGCGACACAGGTTGGCAAGGCAATTTAAAAAGCAAACCAAGCACTAGGGTTTATTGCCTGAGGGATGGAATTGAAAAGTAGGCAAGTTATGCTAAACTTGTATCGAACCTTGGTTTGACCATAATTAGAGTACTGCCTACAGTTCTGGTCGCCATATTATAAAAAGTATATTGAGGATGTGCCCATATTCTGATCTCTCCATGAGTACGGTCTTTGACCAGAGGCAGTGTCCATTTCTGACCTCTCTCAGAGTAGGGACTATGACCAGAGGTTGTGTACTTTTTTACATCTGTTCCTCAATCTGGATCTTTGATCCGAGTTTATGTCATTGTTCTGATCTCTCTCTCTCTCTGTGAATAGGGACTGTTTCCAAAGGTTGTGTCCATGTTCTGATCTCTCTCTCTCTCTCTCTTTCTCTCTCTCTGAATAGGGACTGCGAGCAAAGGTTGTGTCCCTGTTCTGATCTGTCTCTCTTTGAATAGGGACTGTTACCAGAGGTTGTGTCCCTGTTCTGATCTCTCTCTGAATAGGGACTGTTACCAGAGGTTGTGTCCCTGTTCTGATCTCTCTCTCTCTGGCTCTCTCTCTGAATAGGGAGTGCGAGCAGAGGCTGTGACCCTGTTCTGAACTTTCTCTCTCTGAGGGTCTATGGCCAGAAGCTATTTCGCTGTTCTGATCTGTTTCCTGTGTAATGAAAGTGACCAGAGGCTGTGAACCTGTTCGGATCTCTCTCTGTCTCTGAATCGGGACTTTGACCAGAGGTTGTGGCACTGTTATGATCTTTTTCTGAGTAGGAACTGTTAGCAGAGGCTTTGTCCCTGTTCTGATCTCTCTCTGAGTAGGGACTGTTACCAAAAGTTGTGTTCCTGTTCTCTTCTCTTCCTGAACCGGGATTTTGACCAGAGGTTGTGACCCTGTTCTGATCTTTCTCTGCCTAGGGACTGTGACCAGAGGCTGTGTCCCTGTTCTAATCTCTCTCTGTCTCTGAGTAGGGCCTCTGACCCAAAGGCTGTGTCCCTGTTCTGATCTCTCTGTGTTTCTGAGTAGGCCCTGTGACCAGAGGTTGTGTCTCTGTTCTGATCTCTCTCTGTTTCTGAGTAGGGCCTGTGACCAGTGGCTGTGTCCCTGATCTGATCTCTCTTTGTCTCTGTGTAGGACCTGTGACCAAAGGCTGTGTCCCTGTTCTGATCTTTCTCTGAGTACGGACTGTGACCAGATGGTTATCCCTGTTTTGATATGACTGAGCACTAAAACAAATTACAGGAGGACATTAATAAACTTACAGAATAGGCATATAATTGGCAAATGAAGTTCAACACAGATAAAGGTGAGGTACTACATTTTGGTAGGAAAAATAGGGAGGTCACTTATCATTTGGAGGGTATGAAAAACACAATTTCTAAATTTGCGGATGATACCAAATTGGGGGGATAGGCAATACTGAGCAGTATGGCCAGTGACCAGAGGCTGTGTTGCTGTTCTGATGTCTCTCTGAATAGGGATTGTGAGGAGAGATAAAGGGATCTCGGAGAGCAAATGCACAAATCACTAGAAGTTGCACCACAGGTTAGCAAGGCCATAAAAAAAGCAAACCAAGCACTAGGGTTTATTTCTAGACGAATGGAATGGAAAGGCAGGGAAGATATGCTGAACCTGTATCGAACCTTGGTTAGAGCACAATTAGAGTGCCGTGTGCAGTTCTGGTCGCCATATTATAAAAAGGATAAAGAAGCAATGGAGAGGGTGCAGAGAGATTTACAAGGATGATACACGAAATGCGAGGGTGTACATATAAGCAAAGGATGAACAGGCTGGATCTCTTTTCTCTTGATAAAAGAAGGCTGATGGGTGGCCTAATGGAGATCTTTAAAATTACGAAACGTTTTGATAGAGTGGATACAGAGAGAATGTTTCCACTTGTGGGGAAGAGCATAACTAGAGGCCATCAATATAAGATAGTCACCAAGAAATCCAATAGGGAATTCAGAAGAATATTTATTACCAAAGTGTGGTAAGAATGTGGAACTCGCTACCACAGGGAGTGGTTGAAGCGAATAGTATAGATGCATTTAAGGGGAGGCTAGAGAAGCATATGAGGGAGAAGGGAATAAAGGTTTATGCTGATAGATTTAGATGAGGAAAGACGGGAGGAGGTTCGAGTGGAGCATAAACACCGGCAAGGACTGGTTCGGATGATTGGCCTGTTTTGTGCCATATATCCTATGTAACCTTATGTAATCCTATGCCTCTCACCCCACCATACTCTGGATGGCCTCCTGCTCCCTGGTGCCACACTGTTGCTCAGGAAGCCCATCCTCTGAGTCACTGTCTCTATCCACTTTACAGTCCCCAATCGCAGGTATCTATTAGACAGTTAACGTACTCAGGGGCTCCATCCTCCTGACTGCGGTCACTCGATTCCCTCTTTCTACTCAGCACCTTTCCTGTTCCCTCTTCCTGTGTGTCTTCCCTCCGCACAACATCTGGGCCCTTTGTCAGGACATAAATTATATTGTATACATTTTTCGGAACCTACCTTGGTCCATTCGCTTTCTTGTTGATAATCCCTATTTGGACCTTCAGCCATGGTGGTGATCGGCGTTCCCAGATTCTGATGCTCTGTAAGAAATATAATATTAATAGGAGGGTTATGCGGAAATATTAAAATGAGAAGGAGACGTTGCCTTGTTAAACATGATATCAAGTCCCTCCTCCCCCATCAATACACCAGCTGTTAGCTCCGGAATCGAGCATTTCCCGAGTGTTACGATCAACTCTCCACATCAGGTGTGACACAGACAGCTGCCCAGTGAAATACAGTGAGTCCCACCGATCTCCACAACCCAATTCCAGACCGGCTCCCGTCAGCCGAGACTCCGCACTGGGAGCGCCCATCGGTAAGATTTACTCACACAGTGCAGGAAAAAAACTGCCTTTTTCTTGAGGTACAGAATATTCTGCAGGAAAATATGGAGCGGGTGATCATTAATGAATTAAATTATTTGTCACTCGGTTTTACACAGTCTGGTGGTTTTGTATTAATATTTCACAGATTTCTGTTGAATATTTTTGGTTTGTTGAGATTTGATATGAAATTCTGATCATTTATTAATATGACATCTATCCAGACACATACACACAATATATAGCTGGGTTTAATTCCTCTGCTCTCTATCAGCGACATTGTCTGTGTGTTCATGGAGCTGTGTCCTGGTTGGTGCTTCTATTTGAATATGTTGACCATATCTCTCATGGTGTCAGCACCTGACTAATGAGCACTGTAGGAGGTGAGGACAGTTACCGCTGTTCCACTAATATTAACACTAATGTGTAATGTTATGAATCATGTAAATTTAAACAATTATATGACGCACAGCATTTATGTTTGGAATATCTTTGCTTCTTACAATCTCATAAAACGCAATAAATAGATAAGTGGTAAATTTGACTGCTGTTTTACAATGAAAATTCTCTACTTGTGCGCGTGTGTCGCTGTGTCTGCGTCCACACATCAGTCAGCGTCCTTTCCTTTCCCCACTGGGGAAATGTAAAAGCGACTAATTCACGGACTTGTAAAATTCCGTTTTCTGCTGTTCCACTCACACGGACCCTTGTATAATAAAAACACAACAGCAAGAACTTCCATTTACACAGCGCCTTTAACATCGAACAACATCCCCAGGCGCTTCGTGGAAACTTAATCTGCCAGAAGATGGGCGCTGAACAAAATAAGTTTGAAGGAGTTGAGAACAATAGGTTGGTCAAGGCAGTGGGTATTAAGGATTGTTCTAAAGGAGGAAAGGGTGGTGAGGGGGTTCAGGTGGGGAATGGCAGAGCGGAGAGCAGAGACAGCTGAAGGCACGGCCGGCATAGACTGCGTGAGAAGAGGGTGGTGAGTGGGATCAGGTGGGGAATTACAGAGCAGAGGGCAGGGACAGCTGAAGGCACGGCCGCCACAAACGGGGTGAGGAAAGGGTGAAATGCTCAAGAGGTCAAAGATGGTGGCATGGAGCGTGCTCAGGGTTGGGGGCTTGTGGGACTGTAGGAGGTTTGAGAGAGAGCGAGGGAAGAGGCAGTGAATTCATTTAAACATAAGGATGATCATGGCTTACGTAACGATTAGTGATGGGAAATTCCTACCTGTTGGCAAAATCAGTTGTTAATCATAAGACGGAAGAGGGGGCATGAAAAACACTGGCGGGCAAAATAAAGGAAAATCCCAAGGTGCTTCATAAGTATATTAAGGGCAAGAGGATAACTAGGGTAAGAGTAGGGCCCATTAGGGACCAAAGTGGCAATCTGTGTGTAGAGCCGGAAGATGTAGGTGAGGTTTTAAATGAATATTTTGCATCAGTGTTCACTATGGAGAAGAACGATGTAGGCATAGAAATCAGGCGGGGGAATTGTGATATACTTGAACAAATTAGTATTGAGATGGAGGAGGTACTAACGGACTTAGCGGGCTTAAAAGTGGATACTTCCCCAGGACCAGACGAGATTTATCCCAGGCTGCAGTGTGAGGCAAGGGAGGAGATTGCAGGGGCTCTGACACAAACTTTCAGAACCTCTCTGGCCACAGGAGAGGTGCTAGAGGACTGGAGGACAGCTAACGTAGTACCATTATTCACAAAGGGTAGTAGGGACAAACCAGGGAATTACAGGCCAGTGAGCCTCACATCAGTGGTAGGGAAATTAATGGAAACAATTCTGAGGGACAGAATTAGTCTCCACTTGGAGAGGCAAGGATTAATCAAGGATAGTCAGCATGGCTCTGTCAGGGGGAGATCATGTCTAACAATATGAATTAATTTTTCGAGGGGGTAACTAGGTGTGTGGCTGAGGGTAGTGCAGTTGATGTAGTCTACATGGACTTCAGTAAGGCTTTTTACAAAGTCCCGCATGGGAGTATGGTCAAGAAGGTAAGAGCCCATGGGATCAAGGGAAATTTGACACATTGGTTCCAGAATTGGCTTAGTGGCAGGAGGCAGAGGGTGATGGTCGAAGGTTGTTTTTGTGACTGGAAGCCTGTGTCCAGTGGTGTACCGCAGGGAGCGGTGCTGGGTCCTTTGCTGTTTGTAGTGTACATTAATGATTTAGATATGAATGTAGGAGGTGTGATCAGTAAGTTCGCAGATGACACGAAAATTGGTGGAGTGGTAAATAGCGGCAGGGAAGCCTCAGTTTACAGGACGATATACATGGGTTGGTTAGATGTGTAGAGCAGTGGCAAATGGAATTTAAACCTGAAAACAGTGAGGTGATGCACTTTGGGGGGACTAACAAGGCAGGGGAATACGCAATGAATGGTAGGACCCGAGGAAGGACAGAGGATCAGAGGGACCTTGGTGTGCATGTACATAGATCCCTGAAGGCAGCAAGACATGTAGATAAGGTGGTTAAAAAGGCATATGGGATACTTGGCTTCATTAGCCGAGGCATCGAATATAAGGCAGGGAGGTTATGATGGAGCTGTACAAAACGCTAGTTAGGCCACAGCTGGAATACTGTGTGCAGTTCTGGTCGCCACACTATAGGAAGGTTGTGATTGCATTGGAGAGGGTGCAGAAGAGATTCATCAGGATGTTACCTGGGCTGGAGCGCTTCAGCTATGAAGAGAGACTGGACAGGCTGGGGTTGTTTTCCTTGGAGCAGAGAAGGCTGAGCGGGAACCTGATTGAGGTGTACAAAATTATGTGGGGAATAGATAAGGTAGATAGAAAGGAACTTTTCCCCTTCGTAGAGGGGTCCATAACCCGGCGGGCATAGATTCAAGGTAAGAGGCAGGAGGTTTACAAGGGATTTGAGGAAAAACTTTTTCACCCAGAGGGTGGTTGGAATCTGGAACTCACTGCCTGAAAGGGTGGTAGAGGCAGGAACCCTCACAACATTCAAGAAGCATTTAGATGAGCATTTGAAACGCCATAGCATACAAGGCTACGGACCAAGTGCTGGAAAATGGGATTAGAATAGAAAGGGCTTGATGGCCGGCGCGGACACGATGGGCCGAAGGGCCTCTTTCTGTGCTGTATAACTCTAGGACTCTATGACTCTATTAAGATTGACGTTCAGGATCCTCCTATCTGTGTGAATCGTTGATTCTGCCCAGTTTCGATCGGTTTCCATCTTAAACATTCCTGAAGTTTGTTTTCTCTCTCGAAAGGGAGCGGTCTGTTTTTCAGTCAGTTTGACAATAACTGCCTCATTTACGTGAACTTATTTCAGCCGAAACACAAGTTCCTGTCCCATTCTCCCACCTAATTCACATCCGTTCCTAAGTGACTGAAACTTACATTGTCGCGTTAAATGCCAAATAATTATTATTATTAATCGGGATCATGTTTTATCTCCGAAATTTCTGCAATTCTGAACTCGATCGCGTTCACTCCGGCCTCAGATAACCAGAGATAAAAGGGGGAGCTGCAGAGCAGTTAGCCTGACATCAGTAGTAGGGAAAATGCGAGAATCTATTATTAAGGACATGGTAACAGGGGACTTAGAAAAAAAATGACAGGATTGGGCAGAGTCAACATGGATTTAAGAAAGGGTAATCGTGCTTGATGAATCTGTTAGAGTTTTTTGAGGTTGTAACTTGCAGAATAGATAAGGGGGGACCAGTGGGTGTGATGTATTTGGATTTTGAGAAGGCATTCGATAAGGTGCCACGGAAGAGGTTATTCAACAAAATTAAGGCTCCTGTGATTGGGGATAATATAGTAGCATCGATTGAGGATTGTTTACCGGTCAGAAAACAGAGAGTAGGAATAAACGGGATATTTTAGGGTAGGCAGGCTGTAACTAGTGGGGCACCGTAAGGATCAGTGCTTGGGCCTCAGCATTTCACAATCTACATCAATGATTTGGGTGGCAGGACCAAATGTAATATATCGAAATTTGCTGATGATACAAAGCTGGGTGGGAATGTAAGTTGTGAGGATGATGCAAGGAGGCTTCGCGGGGATATAGACAGGCTAAGTGAGTGGGCAAGAAGATGGCAAATGGCATTTAACGTGGAGAAATGTGAAGTTATTCACTTTGGTAGGAAAAATAGAAAAGTAGAATATTTTTTAAATGGAAGAGATTGGGAAATGTTGGTATTCAGAGGGACCTGGGTGTCCTTGTACAAGAATCAGTGAAAGTTAACATGCATGTACAGCAAGCAATTAGGACAGCAAATGGTATTTTGGCCAAGAGGATTTGAGTATAAGAGTAACGACGTCTTAATGTTATTATAAAGGGCCCTGATGAGACCACACCTGGAGTATTGTGTACATGTTTAGGTCTCCTTACCTAAGGAAGGATATACTTGCCATAGAGGGAGTGCAACGAAGGTTCACTAGACTGGTTCTTGGGATGGGAGGATTACCCTATGAGGAGCGATTGAGTAGACTATGCCTATATTCTCTGAATTTATAAGAATGAGAGGTGATCTCATTGAAACATACAACATTCTTCCTGGACTTTACAGGGTAGATACAGCGAGGATGTTTCCCCTGGCTGGGGAGTCTAGAACCAGGGGTCACAGTCTCAGAATAAGTTGTCGGCCATTTACGACTGAGATGAGGAGAAATTTCTTCACTCAGAGGGTGGTGAAGCTTTGGAATTCTCTATCCCAGAGGGCTGTGGCGGCTCAGTCGTTGAGTATATTTATGACAGAGATCGATAGATTTTTGAATATTAAGTGGATCAAGGGATATGGGGATAGTGCAGCAAAGTGGAGATGAGGTAGATGGTAAGCCATGATCTTATTGATTGGTGGACCAGACTCGAAGGGCCAAATGGCCTACTCCTGCTCCTATTTATTATCTTCTTATGTTCCAGCTGCTCGCCACAGAGCGATAATCGGCCAGTGCGAATGGTTTAACCCTTTACTGAGCTGAACTATGTGTTTAGTCTGAATTGCTGGTCTCGCCTTTGATCAGTGAACTAAAACTGTACTTAGCACCACGCGGGTCAGTGAGTGAAAATATCCATTTAAAATGAAAGTATATGGAGTTATAGGGCACAGGTTCCCAGCCCTGTCTGTCTAAACTGTGAATTCTACAGTAGGGAGGAGGCGCCGCTGGAACACAATGGGGTAAATCCCTAGTTAGTGTTCCTGCTTTCTGTCCCGCAACCGCTTTTAAATGTGTCTGTGGTGAGACTGGGGGAGATCAGGGGTGGGACCAGCCCTGAAATCCCAGGTGTAGAATGGACTGCCTTCACGGTCTGAGTGAACACTCAGGGAATTGTTACATCTTTGAGGAACAAAGAGC
The DNA here is from genome assembly GCA_030390025.1 of Squalus acanthias. Taxonomy (NCBI): domain Eukaryota; kingdom Metazoa; phylum Chordata; class Chondrichthyes; order Squaliformes; family Squalidae; genus Squalus; species Squalus acanthias. The sequence continues at coordinate 114,131 of JASTWF010000270.1, forward strand.
TCCCGGCACCGAGGAGCATATCTGACCGCGGAAAAAAGCTTTAAAAAGAAAGAGGAATGTGAGAAAATCCTAATAAAAAAACAAAAATCAATCTTAGAAGCTACATTAACCTTTCCTTGATCCCGCAAGGAGTTTCTGTCACTATTTCGGTGTAGATTTTGCGAGTTATATCCTTGTTATTTCACCACAAACCATCAAGCAGAAGTACCTGGTTTGATTTCAGCAAGTCACAAATTGTGAATTTGATCAGATCCTTGTTCTGTGTGACTCAGAGCTCCGCCCTCTGTGTGAAATCTGCTGGCCGCCCTCAGGGTGGATTACAACTCAAACATTCCTCATTTGCTTCACAATAGGGAACGGTTTTTCTGGTCAAATCAAATCGAAGCAACTTGGCAATTCTCTGCTACGTCCACTGTGAACAAAGTTAGTTATAACTTTTAATCTAATTTAAATTCACAGATTTCCAGGAGAGTAAAGATCAGATTATCGGTGCGACAGAATCGAGGGTAAACTTTGTAAAATCTTGCTTAGCATAAACGCACACACTGTTCCGCCCTGCGTCCAGTCTGAGCTATATATGTGGAGCCCAGAAACTGACCTGTGATTTTATTCCGGAGTCGGTCAGAAGTTCGGTAGAACAGATTATTTTTCTATAGATTTGAATTAACAAGATATTGTAATTGCTGTTTTTTGACCTGCCCAGAAGCTAACATGCTGTCTCCAGTCATTGCCATCCACGCCAACCATTGCAGCCCCGCCTCCGCGTGTTCTAATAATAATCTTGTTGTTAAGTCGATTAACAGTGATTCAGGTCAGAACAGCGCGCTCCCTGGCGCCGTCTCCGCCTCTGCCTGGCGACTGCCAGCAGTTCCCCCGCCCCCACCTGGCGGGACAAGACAACACTTGCTCAGAAGCTTGTTGTTTATATGTGGAGGCACAGTGCAGTCCTTCTAACTGATCTGCGTTAACCGCAGCAAAGCACAAACAACCCTGCCGGCTCCAGTCATTTTAATGCAGTGAACTGACTGGAACTGAGTATCAGGCGCTGCGTGTAACGGGCGGCCGACCCGATATCGCCCGTTTCGCGCCACCGCCCGAGACACATTTCTGGGCCATGCCGCTACTTATAAAGCCAAGGATGCCGTATGTCTTTTTAGCATTCTTCTCAACTTGTCCTGTCATCTTTAAAGACTTTTGTAGGTATAGGTTCCTGCACCCTTTAAAATTGTACCATTTCGTTTATATTGCCTCTCCTCGCTCTTCCTACCAAAATGAATCACTTCACACTTCTCTGCCTTAAATTTCATCGGCCATGTATCTCCTCATTTTAACACTCTATCTATGTCCTCCTGAATTCTGTCAGTATCCTCCTCGTTGTTTATTACATTTCCTAGTTTCGTGCCTCTTTGAAATTTGCTCTGTATACCCAAATCCAGGGCAATAATTACATATGAAGAAGAGCAACGGCCCCAAACCGGCCGCTGGGGGACATTGCTGCACATTGCCCTCCAGTCTGAAAAACAACTACTCACTACTGCTCTCTGCTTTCTGTCCCTGACCAATTTCGTATCCAGCACCAATGTCTCTTTAATCCATGGGCTTCTCTCTCAACTAATATTTGCAAATACAGATTACATTTTCGTTCAGTCCATCTCAGAATCAAAGAATTTACGGCTCATCGTGTCTATGCAGGCCAAAAAAGAGCTTACCAGCCTAATCCCACTTTCCAGCTCTTGGTCCATACCCTTGTAGGTTACCACACTTCAAGTGAATATCCAAGTACTTTTCAAATATGATGAGTGTTTCCGCCTCTACCAGCCTTTGAGGCAGTGAGTTCCAGTGACCCATCACCCTCTGGGTGAAGAAAGGTCTCCTCAACTCCCCTCTAATCCTTCTACTAATTACTTTAATCTATGATGCCTGGTTAGTGACCTCTCTCCGAATTGAACTAGGACCTTCCAATCAACTCTATCTAGGCCCATCATAATTTTATATCCTTCAATATAGTCTCTGATCAGTCTCCTCTGTTCGAAAGAAAATAACCCCAGCCTATCCAATCTTTCCTCATAGCTAAGATTTTCCACTCCTGGCAACATACTAGAAAGTCTCCTCTACACCCTGTCTACTGCAAGTCTTCTTTGAGCTTAGTGCGCCAATAGGGGCTTAACGTCTGCCGACAGAACAACGTGATGCCACTTCATTAGATGGGAAAAATAATGTATAGGAACAGAGGAATAATAGGCCATTTAGCCCCTTGAGCATGTTTCGGCATTCAATGGGATCATGGCTGATCGGTGAACTAACATTTACCCGTCTTCGCCCCATATCCCTTAATGCCTTTGGTTAAAAACATGGCACGGATTTTCTGCACATGCACGGAAAGCCGGAACTTGCGATCTGTCAAGAATAGGGTAGGAAGAATAGACTTTGTAGGAAGAACAGAAAAACAGAATATTTTTGAAATGGTGAGAAACTTTCAAATGTTGGTGTTCGGTTAGATTTGGGTGTCCTCTTGCAAGAAATACAGAAAGCTGGCATGCAGGTACAGTAAGCAATAAGGAAGGCAATGGCATGTTGGCCTTTAATGCAAGGGGGTTGGAGTATAAGATTAAGGAAGTCTTGCTACCATCGTACAGGGCCTTGGTGAGACCACACCTGGAGTACTGTGTACAGTTTTGGTCTCGTTAACTAAGGAAGGATATACTTGCCTTGGAGGTGGTGCAACGAAGGTTCACTAGATTGATTCCTGGGATGAGAGGGCTGTCCTACACAATCTCTCATCATAGGACAGCCCTCTCATCCCAGGAATCAATCTAGTGAACCTTCGTTGCACCACCTCCAAGGCAAGTATATCCTTCCTTAGCCTACACTCTCTGGAGTTTAGAAGAATGAGAGGTGATCTCATTGAAACATGCAAGATTCTGAAGAGGATTGACAGGGTAGATGCTGAGAGGTTGTTTCCCCTGGCTGGAGTGTAGATAACAAGGGGGCATAGTCTCAGGATAAGTGGTAGGCCATTTAAGACTGGGGTGAGAAGGAATTTATTTACTCAGAGGGTTGTACATCTTTGGAATTCTATGCCCCAGAGAGCTGTGCATGCTGAGTCTTTGAGTATATTCAAGGCTGAGATCGATAGATTTTTGGACGTTGGGGAATCGAGGGATATGGAGATCGGGCAGGAAAGTGTAGTTAAGGTCGATGATCAGCCATCATCTTATTGACTGGCGGAGCAGGCTCTCGGGGTCGTAGGGCCTAATCCTGCTCATATTTCTTATGTTCAAATCTTCTTGACCGCATCCCCGGGGAATGAAACACTGCTAGCTTAGGATTGGTCTATTTGCCCAACTAAAGCCCAGCAGTCCTGCACGAAAATGCTACAGTAGAAAAAACAGGCGTACAGCCTGCATTGTGGATAAAGAAACAGCAGGAAGAAGTCCTGGAAGTCAGTGGGTGAACCGGAAACGGAACTGTTTTAGCTGTGAAATTTAGCAAAGTGTTTAGGACAAAGCCTGATTTAAGTTTTCAACAACTTTTATTATTAATTTTAAATATTTTAGTGCTTTTGGATCTCAAAAGAGAGGCATTGGGGTGTCTTGAGGAGTGTAGGTATTTTACAGAGGAACTTTTGCTGTGGACAAGGAAAGCATTCTATTCAATTAGATTTATTTTTTAACTTGCAAATGACTTTTAAAAAATGATTTTTTCACTTTCACTAATTTTTAAAATAATTATGCCAGAACATATGAATGTTTTAAATGTTAACATTTATATGCTATTCAAAATTGTAATGGATGAATTAAAAAAAAAATTACATTGCTATAAATTGGTCTGGGACGGTGACATTGATCAGGCGGGTATGCCGGGCGGCCGATCCGATACCGCCCATGTCGCACCACCGCCCTACCTGAATTTCTACCCACTCACTTTATTAATATGACTTTAACAACTCTTTCCATTTTTTCCCTACAGGTACTGCATCTTTTTAAAGAGGAAACCTGTGAGGGAGAATCATGACTCATGAGGAGTTTGCCCCGAACTTCTATGTGATTCTGGATCATAGAATCGAAAACGCCAGGGAACAAAAAAGCAGATTGAGGAACCATGACCGCCGCCTGATCAGGAGGAACTACTACCCACCCAGAGAGTGTACAGGGAGAGGCTGTCTTTTGAGAAGATGATGTGGAGATGCCGGTGTTGGACTAGGGTGGACAAATGTGAGAAGTCGCACAACAGCAGGTTATAGTCCAACTGTTGTATTTGAAATCACAAGCTTTCGGAGCGCTGTTTCTTCGTCAGCGCTCCGAAAGCTTGTGATTTCAAATAAAACTGTTGGACTATAACCTGGTGTTGTGCGACTTCTCACTTTTGAGAAGATGTCAGAGGAGTTGTGTGTGAGGACGCTGCACTTTAGTAAAGAGGCAATCGGCCGACTACGTGACATGTTAAAGGACGGCCTTCAAACACGCTCGAAGACCCACACTGGCTTGTCAGTGTCCGTGAAGATAACCACAGCGCTGAACTTCTTTGCAGGTGGGTCATTTCAGGCATTCACCGGTGACATTTCAAACATCTCCCAGAGTGCACGAGGGCCTGCATTCATCAGGTCACAGATGCCATATTCCGCAGGGCTTCTGAGTTCATAGACTTTGACTTGTCCACTCGGCAGCAAAAGGAGAGGGTCCTTGCATTGTATAGGATTGCTGGCTTCCCCAAACAGAATAATTGCCTGGACACTCAACCCTCCCACACATAAGCATTACCTGGGCACTGACCCCTCCGAAACATAAGCATTACCTGGGCACTGACCCCTCCGAAACATAAGCATTACCTGGGCACTGACTCATCCCAAACAGAATCATTACCTGGGCACTGACTCATCCCAAACAGAATCATTACCTCGGCACCAACCCTCCCAAACAGGATCATTGCCTGGGCACTGACCCCGCCCAAACATAATCATAACCTGGGCATTGAGCCCTCCGAAAGAGAATCATTACATGTGCACTGACCCCACCAAAACAGAATTATTAGCTGGAAAATGACTCCTCCCGAACAGAACCATTACCTGGGCAATGACTCCTCCCAAACAGTATCACTACCTGGGCACTGACCCCTCCGAAACAGAATCATTACCTGGGCACTGACCCATCACAAAGAGAATCATTGCCTGGGAAATGACTCATCCCAAACAGAATCATTACCTGGGCACAGACTCCTCCCAAACAGAATCATTACCTGAGCACTGACTCCGCCTAGCAGGATCATTACCTGGGCACTGACCCCTCCCAAGTATAATCATTACCTGGACACTGATCCCTCCGAAACAGAATCATTACCTGGGCACTATCTCCTTCCGAACAAAATCATTTCCTGACCACTGAACCCTCCCAAACAGAATCATTTCCTGGCCGCTGACCCCTCCCAAACAGAATCATTTCCTGAGCACTGAACACTCCGAAACAGGATCATTACCTGGGCACTGACCCGTTCCAAACAGAATCATTACCTGGGCACTGACCCCTCCCAAACTGAATCATTATCTGGGCACTGTCCCCTCCCAAACAGAACCATTACCTGGGCACTGACCCCTCCCAAACTGAATCATTATCTGGGCACTGACCCCTCCCAAACAGAATCATTATCTGGGCACTGACCCCTCCCAAGCAGGATCATTACCTGGGCACTGACCCCTCCCAAACAGAATCATTACCTGGGCACTGACCCGTCCCAATCAGGATCATTACCTGGGCACTGACCCCTCCCAAACAGAATCATTATCTGGGCACTGACCCCTCCCAAACAGGATCATTACCTGGGCACTGACCCCTCCCAAACACAATCATTACCTGGGCACTGACCCCTCCCAAACAGAATCATTACCTGGGCACTGACCCCTCCCAAACAGAATCATTACCTGGGCACTGACCCCTCCCAAACAGGATCATTACCTGGGCACTGACCCCTCCCAAACAGAATCATTACCTGGGCACTGACCCCTCCTAAACAGAATCATTACCTGGGCACTGACCCCTCCCAAACAGAATCATTACCTGGGCACTGACCCCTCCCAAACAGAATCATTACCTGGGCAGTGACCCCTCCCAAACAGAATCATTACCTGGGCACTGACCCCTCCCAAACAGAATCATTACCTTGGCAATGACCCGTCCCAAACAGAATCATTACCTGGGCACTGACCCCTCCCAAACTGAATCATTATCTGGGCACTGAGTCATCCCAAACGTAATGATTTTATTGGCACTGCTCCCTCCCAAATAGAATCACTACCTGGGCACTGATTCCTCCCAAACAGAATCACTGCCTGGGCACTGACCCCTCCCAAACAGAATCACTAACTGGGCACTGACCTCCTCTCAAATAGAATCATTGCCTGGAAACTGACCCCCACCCCCCAAACAGGATCATTACCTGGGCACTGAATCCTCCCGAACAGAATTATTACCTGCGCAATAACCCTGCTAAACAGAATCATTACCTGTGCAGTGACCCATTACCAAACAAATTCATTACCTGGACACTGACCCATCCCAAACAGAATCAAACTGAGTCACTACCTGGACACTGACTAATTTGAAAAAGAATCATTACCTGGTTAATGAACCATCCCAAATAGAATAATTTCCTATGATCTGACCGCTCTAAAATGGAATCATTTGCAGCACATTGCCCGTCCCAAACAGAATCATTATCTGGGCATCGACCCACCTCAAACTCAATCATTCCTGGATACTAAGTCAACAAAAAGAAAATATTACCTGTGCATTGACCCCTCCAAAACAGCACCATATTCAGTCCACTGATTGCTCCAACACAGAATCATTACCTCCGTATTACCGCTCTTAAAGAGGGTCATCACCTCGGTATTACCCCTCACAATGAGAATCATTATCCGGGAAATGAAGCTGCTCAAACGGGATCATTTCCTGAAGACTGACCCACTTCCACATAAACAGCTGTAACCGGGCACTGATCGCCTTCTGATAGTGAATTGTAAAGGATAGAATTGGAGACTCTCCGTTCTGGTGAACCTGAATTACCGACTGCCGAAACTCCACAGAGGAAAACTAAATCAAATTTACCCCAGTAAACAACAGAACTGTGGGTGAGGGAAAGCACTGCACTCCCTCATTTTCATGGGCTTTTACTCCTGCAAGTGCGGTGTAGGAGGAGGGGAGCACTTGTGGAAGATGAAATGTTTTTGGCTGGAAAGTGTTGATTTTTTTACATTCCTTTTTTTAACGCTCTCTGCTTTAGAATGTTGGAGAATTCGACCCGTCTGAGTGTTGCAGAAACAACATAAAGAAAATCGGTAATACTGATCATTCCCACAAAGAGCAATGAGAATATTGGATAAAAATGGTGCTTAACGTTAGTTTGTGTCAGTGTGATTCAGCAATGGAAGATTTGAGTTATTGTTTAAAACATGTTGTTTCTTCATTTAATTCTTTATTCTTTCTATTCAAGACTGAGCTCCAAATTTTCCACATTCTGCAGAATTTCAAGGGGTGAACTTGATATCATCGAGAGGGGGAGGGGAAATAAATATTCTGAAATATATTTGAAATGCAACACAACGAGCGCCCCGCCCTGTGTCTATGGACATTAAAGAGTTAAGAATCGCAACTTTACCTGTTTTCAGTATTTTTGCGTAAAATCCAAATCAGGGCAGAATTCAAATACAAATTTTACATTTAAAGAGCCCTGGATTCAGGTGTCAACTTGATGTGGCCAGGATTATGGATCGCATTCCTTCCCCAATAATAGTCTTGTTATTAAATCAGTAAAGAGTGAGTCAGGCGAGTACAACCCTCTCCTTGGGGCTGATTTTTCGCCCAAGGCTCTGGCCGGCGGCGCTCAGCAATTCCTCTCAGCATTGTTTGTGTACAAGCCAAAACTTGCACAAGAATTTGATGGGAATTGTAGAATGCCGCCCTTCAGATGTTGCTGCCAAGACCTTGAACCGCAGCAATGCACAGATACACAGAGCTGGCTCCATGGATTACATTTGTGTCATTTTTCCGAGCTCTATCCGCCTGTCCAGGACATTTCTCTGGTTTGCCTCTGCGTTAAGCCAATAATGGGAGCGATATTCTTTCTCGTCACTTGCTTCGTTCCATTGCTGTGTTCTGGTGTCCCTTCTTAAATACAATGAAGGAGTTGCTGAAGTTTTAACTGCAGCGGGCTGTGCTGTTGATCAGTGTTGAAAAGTATTGAGGTTAGTGAGTTTAGAATCCGCTGTGTTTATTGTTTCATTAGCTGTTTCTTTTCTCCTCAAGTATAACTCTATCTCCGAGCGTCTTCCTGACAGGCTGCCTGCACACTGCGATGTGGGAGCCCTTCCGTTGTCCGCCCACGGTACACTATACCTCCCAAACCCTATCTGACAGTGTTGTCCACTCACTGCGGACTAGATCTGTTTGATCGGCGGTCTGGGAATATATCAGTTCGCGCTCGGTGTAGGACAGGGTAAATGGGGTGTCGGTGTAGGGCTGGGTCAGTGGGGTGTCGGTGTACGGCTGGGTCAGTGGGGTTTCGGAGCAGAGCTGTACCAGTGGGTTTTTATTGTGGGGCTCGGTCAGTGGGGTGTGGGGCTGTGTCAGTGGGGTGCAGGGCTTTGTCAGTTGGGTGTGGGGCTGGGACAATGGGGTGCGGGGCTGGGTCAGTTGGGTGTGGGGCTGGGTCAGTGGGGTGCGGGGCAGGGTCAGTGCGGTGCGGGTCTTCGTAATTGGGATGTGGGGCTGGGTCAGTGGGGTGTGGGGCTGGGACAATGTGGTGCGGGGCTGGGTCAGTGGGGTGTGGGGCTGGGTCAGTGGTGTGCGGGGCAGGGTCAGTGCGGTGCGGGTCTTCGTAATTGGGATGTGGGGCTGGGTCAGTGGGGTGTGGGGCTGGGTCAGTGGGGTGCGGGGCTGGGTCAGTGAGGTGTTGGGCTGGGTCAGTGGGGTGTGGGGCTGGGTCAGTGGGGTGTCGGGCTGGGTCAGTGGGGTGTGGGTGAGGGGCTGGGTCAGTCGGGTGTGGGGCTTGGTCATTGGGGTGTGGGGCTGGGTCAGTGTGTTCTGGGGCTGGGTCAGTGGTGTGCGGGGCTGGTTCAGTGTGGTGTGGGGCTGGGTCAGTGTGGTTGTGGGCCTGGGTCAGTGGGATGTGGGGCTGGGTCAGTGTGGTGTCGGGCTGGGTCATTGTGGTTGTGGGCCTGGGTCAGTGGGATGTGGGGCTGGGTCAGTGTGGTGTCGGGCTGGGTCATTGTGGTTGTGGGGCTGAGTCAGTGGGGTGTGTGGCTGGGTCTGTGGGGTGTGGGGCTGGGTCAGTTTGGTTGTGGGGCTGAGTCAGTGGGGTGTGGGGCTGGGTCAGTGGGGTGTGGGGCTGGGTCAGTGTGGTGTGGGGCTGGGTCAGTGGGGTGTGGGGCTGGGTCAGTGGGGTGTAGGGCTGGTTCAGTGAGGTGTGGGGCTGTGTCAGTGGGGTGTAGGGCTGGGTCAGTGGGGTGCGGGGCTGGGTCAGTGAGCTTCGGGACTCTGTCAGTGGGGGGTGGTGCTGGGTCAGTGGGGTGTGGGGCTGGGTCAGTGGGGCGTGGGGCTGGGTCAGTGGGGTGTGGGGCTGGGTCAGTGGGGTGCGGGGCTGGATCAGTGGGGTGTGGGACAAGGTCAGTGGGGTGTGCTGTTGCGTCAGTGGGGTGTGGGGCTGGGTCAGTGGGGTGTGGAGCTGTGTCAGTTGGTTGTGTGGCTGGGTCAGTGCAGTGTTGGGCTATGTCAGTGTGGTGTGTAGGGATGGGTCAGTGGTGTGTAGGGCTGGGTCAGTGGGGTGTGGGGCTGGGTCAGTGGGATGTATTGCTGGGACAGTGAGAAGTGGGACTTGGTCAGTGGAGTGTGGGGCTTTTTCAGTGGGGTGTTGGGCTATGTCAGTGTGGTGTGTAGGGCTGGGTCAGTGGGGTGTGGGGCTTTGTCAGTGGGGTGTATTGCTGGGTCACTGAGATGAGGGGCTTGGTCAGTGGGGTATGGGGCTGGTCATTGAAGTGTATTACTGGGTCAGTGAGATGTGGGGCTTTTTCAGTGGAGCGTGGGGCTCGGTCAGTGGGGTGTAGGGGTGGTTCAGTGGGGTGGGGCTGGGTCAGTGGGGTGTGGGGCTGGATCAGTGGGGTGTGGGGCTGGTTCAGTGGAGTGTAGGGCTGGGTCAGTGGGGTGCGGGGCTGGGTCAGTGGGGTGGGGCTGGGTCAGTGGGGTGTGCGGCTGTGTCAGTAGGCTGTGGGGGCTGGGTCTGTAGGTGTGGGGCTGGATCAGTGGGGTGTGGGGCTGGGTCAGCGGGGTGTCGGGCTGCGTCAGTGTGGGTGTGGGGCTGAGTCAGTGAGTGTGGGGACTGGGTAGTGGGATGTGGGGCTGGGTCAGCGTGGCTTGGTCAGTGGGTGTCGGGCTGGGTCAGTGTGGTTTTGGGGCTGAGTCAGTGGGGTGTGGGACTGGTTAGTGGGATGTGGGGCTGGTCAGTGGGGTGTGGGGCTGGTCAGTGGGGTGTGGGGCTGGGTAAGTGGGGGTGCAGGGGCTGGGTCAGTGGGGTGCAGGGCTGGTTCAGTGAGGTGTGGGGCTGGGTTAGTGGGGTGTTGGGGCTGGGCCAGTGGGGTGTGGGGCTGGGTCAGTGGGTTTGGGGCTGCGCTGGGTCAGTGGGGTGTGGGGCTGGGTCAGTGGGGTGTGGGGCTGGGTCAGTGGGGTGTGGGGCTGGGTCAGTGGGGTGTGGGGCTGGGTCAGTAGAGTGTGGGGCTGGGTCAGTGGGGTGTGGGGCTGGGTCAGTGGAGTGTGGGGCTGGGTCAGTGGGGTGTGGGGCTGTTTCAGCGTGGTGTCGGGCTGGGTCAGTGTGGTTTTGGGGCTGAGTCAGTGGGGTGTGGGACTGGGTTAGTGGGATGTGGGGCTGGGTCAGTGTGGTATGGGGCTTGGTCAGTGGGGTGTCGGGCTGGGTCAGTGTGGTTTTGGGGCTGAGTCAGTGGGGTGTGGGACTGAGTTAGTGGGATGTGGGGCTGGGTCAGTGGGGTGTGGGGCTGGGTCAGTGGGGTGTGGGGCTGGGTCAGTGGGGTGCAGGGCTGGGTCAGTGGGGTGTAGGGGTGGTTCAGTGAGGTGTGGGGCTGGGTCAGTGGGGTGTAGGGCTGGGCCAGTGGGGTATGGTGCTGCGTCAGTGGGGTGTGGGGCTGGGTCAGTGGTGCTTGGGGCTGGGTCAGAGGGGTGTGGGGCTGTGTCAGTAGGGTGTGGGGCTGGGTCAGTGGAGTGTAGGGCTGGGTCAGTGGGGTGCGGGGCTGGGTCAGTGTGGTGCGGGACTCTGTCAGTGGGGTGTGCTGCTGGGTCAGTGGGGTGTGGGGCTGTGTCAGTAAGGCGAGGGTCTGGGTCAGTGGGGTGCGGGGCTCGGTCAGCGGGGTGCGGGGCTGGATCAGTAGGGTGTGGTGCTGGTTCAGTGTGTTGTGGGGCTGCGTCAGTGGGGTGTAGAGCTTGATCAGTGGGCTGTGGGGCTGGCTCAGTGGGGTGTGGTGCTGGGTCAGTGGGGTGTGGGGCTATTTCAGTGGGGTGTGGGGCTGGGTCAGTGGGGTGTGGGGCTGGGTCAGTGGAGTGTAGGGCTGGTTCAGTGGTGAGTGGGGCTGGGTCAGCGTGGTGTGCGGGGCTGGGTCAGCGTGGTGTCGGGCTGGGTCAGTGTGGTTTTGGGGCTGAGTCAGTGGGGTGTGGGACTGGGTTAGTGGGATGTGGGGCTGGGTCAGTGTGGTGTGGGGCTGTGTCACTGGGGTGTGGGGCTGGATCAGTGGGGTGTACGGCTGGGTCAGTGGGGTGTGGGGCTGGGTCAGTGGGGTGTAGGGCTGGGCCAGTGGCGTGCGGGGCTGGGTCAGTGGGGTGCGGGACTGTGTCAGTGGTGTGTGGTGCTGGGTCAATGGAGTGTGGGGCTGGGTCAGTGGGGCGTGGGGCTGGGTCAGTGGGGTGTGGGGCTGGGTCAGTGGTGTGCGGGGCTGGAAGAGTAGGGTGTGGTTCTGGTTCAGTGTGTTGTGGGGCTGCGTCAGTTGCGTGTGGGGCTGGGTCAGTGGGCTGTGGGGCCGGGTCTCTGGAGTGTGGGGCTGGGTCAGTGGTGAGTGGGGCTGTGTCAGTGGGGTGTGGGGCTGGGTCAGTGGGCTGTGGGGCCGGGTCTCTGGAGTGTGGGGCTGGGTCAGTGGTGAGTGGGGCTGAGTCAGTGGGGTGTGGGGCTGGGTCAGTGAGGTGTGGGGCTGGGTCAGAGGGGTGTGAGGCTCGCTCAGTGGGGTGTTGGGCTGTGTCAGTGGGGTGTGGGGCTGGGTCAGTGGGGTGTGAGGCTCGGTCAGTTGGGTGTGGGGCTGTGGCACTTGGGTGTGGGGCTAGGTAAGTGCGGGACGGGGCTGGGTCAGTGGGGTGTGGGGCTGGATCAGTGGGGTGTAGGGCTGGGTCAGTGGGGTGTGGGGTGTTGGGGCTGGGTCAGTGGGGTGTGGGGGGCTGGGTCAGTGGGATTGGTGCTGTGTCAGAGGGTTGTGGGGCTCGGTCAGTGGGTTTGGGGCTGTGTCAGTGGGGTGAGGGGCTGGGTCAGTTGGGTATGGGGCTGGGTCAGTGGGGTGTGGGTGTGGGGCTGGGTCAGTGGGGTGTGGGGCTGGATCAGTCGGGTGTGAGGCTTCGTCAGTGGGGTGTGGGGCTGTGTCAGTGGGGTGTGGGGCTGGATCAGTGGGGTGTGGGGCTGGATCAGTGGGGTGTGGGGCTTCGTCAGTCGGGTGTGAGGCTTCGTCAGTGGGGTGTGGGGCTGGTCCAGAGGACTGTGTGACTCGGACAGTTGTTTTTGGGGCTCTGTCAGTTGGGTGTCACGCTTGTTCACTGGGATGTGGGGCTGGGTCAGTGGGGTTTGGGGCTGGGTCAGTGGGGTGTGGGGCTGGGTCAGTGAAGTTTGGGGCTGGGTCAGTGGGGTGTTGGGCTGGTTCAGTGGGGTTTGGGTGTGGGGCCATTTTGTGCGGTGTGGGGCTGGGCCAGTGGGGTGTGGGGCCGGATCAGTGGGGTGTAGGGCTGTGTCAGTGGGGTGTGGGGCTTGGTCAGTGGTGAGTGGGGCTGGGTCAGTGGGGTGTGGGGCTGGGTCAGTGTGGTGTGGGCTGTGTCAGTGGGGTGTGGGGCTGGGTCAGTGAGGTGTGGGGCTGGGTCAGAGGGGTGTGAGTCTCGGTCAGTGGGGTGTGGTGCTGTGGCACTTGGGTGTGGGGCTGGGTAAGTGCGGGACGGGGCTGGGTCAGTGGGGTGTGGGGCCGGATCAGTGGGGTGTAGGGCTGTGTCAGTGGGGTGTGGGGCTGGGTTAGTGGGGATTGGGGCTCTGTCAGTTTGCTGTAGGTCTGGGTCAGTTGTGTTTGTGGCTGTGTCAGTGTGGTGTGGGGTCTGGGTCAGTGGTGTGTGGGGCTGGGTCAGTGGAGTGTGGGGCTGGATCAGTGGGTTTTGGGGCTGTGTCAGTTGGGTGCGGGGCTGGGTCACTGGGGTGTGGGAATGGGTCAGTGGGTTCTGGTGCTGTGTCAGTGGGGTGTGGGGCTGGGTCAGTGGGGTGTGGGGCTGGGTCAGTGGGGTGTGGGTCTGGGTCGGAGGGGTGTGGGGCTGGGTCAGTGGGGTGTGGGGCTGGGTCAGTGTGGTGTGGGGCTGGGTCAGTGGGGTGTGGGGTTGGGTCAGTGGTGAGTGTGGCTGTGTCAGTGCGGTGTCGGACTCGGTCATTTTGGTGTAGGCCTGGGTTACTGGGGTGTGTGGCTGGGTCAGTGGGTTGTGGGGCTGGGTCAGAGGGGTGTAGGGCTGGGTCAGTGGGGTGTAGGCCTGGGTTACTGGGGTGTGTTGCTGGGTCAGTGGGGTGTGGGGCTGGGTCAGAGGGGTGTGGTGCTGGGTCAGTGGGCTGTGGGGCTGGGTCAGTGGGGTGTGGGGCTGGGTCAGTGGGGTGTGGGGCTGTGTCAGTGGGGTGTGGGCCTGGGTCAGTGGCGTATGGGGCTGGATCAGTGGGGTGTGTGGCGAGGTCAGTGGGGTGTGGGCCTGGATCAGTGGAGTGTGTGGCTGTGTCAGTGGGGTGTGTGGCTGGGTCAGCGAGGTGTTGGGCTGGGTCAGTGGCGTATGGGGCTGGATCTGTGGGTTGTGTGGCGAGGTCAGTGGGGTGTGCGGCTGGGTCAGTAGGGTGTAGGCCTGTGTAATTGCGGTGTTGATCTGGGTTAGTGGGGTGTGGGGCTGGGTCAGTGGGGAGTGTGGCTAGGTCATTGGGGTGTAGGCCTGTGTCATTGTGGTGTGTGGCTGTGTCAGTGGGGTGTGGGACTTGGTCAGTGTGTTGTGGGGCTGGGTCAGTGACTGCAATAAACGGGTCTTTTTCCGAGTGGCAGGCAGTGACTAGTGGGGTACCACATTGATCGGTGCTAGGACCCCAGCTATCCACAATATAAAGTAATGATCTAGACGTGGGAACTTGATGTAAGATCTCTAAGTTTGCAGACGACACAAAGCTTGGTGCGCGTGTGTGCTGTGAGGTGGCTGCAGAGAAACTCCAGTATGATTTGGACAGGTTGGGTGATTGGGCAGATGCATGACAGATGCAGTATAATGTGGATAAATGCGAGGTTATCCACTTTGGTGGCAAAAACAGGAAGACAGATGATTATCTTAACGGCAATAGATTGGGAAAAGGGGAAGTGTAACGATATCTGTGAGTCCTTTTGCACCAGTCGCTGAAGGTAAGCATGCAGGTGCAGTAGGCCGTTAAGAAGGCTAATGGTTATTTTGCCTTCATCGCGAGAGGATTCGAGTACAGGAGCAAGGATGTCTTGCTGCAGTTGTACAAGGCATTGGTGAGACCACACCTTGAGTATTGTGTGCCGTTTTGGTTGCCTTATCTGAGGAAGGATGTTCTTGCCATGGAGAGAGTGCAGCGAAGATTGACCAGACTGATACCTGGGATGGCAGGAATGTCGTATTAATAGAGATTGGGTCGACTAGACTTATATTCGCTTGTGTTTCGAAGAATGGGAGGGGATCTCATTGAAACTTATAAAATTCTAACAGGACTAGACAGACTAGATGCAGGAAGGATGTTCCCGATGGCGGGGGAGTCCAGAACCAGAGGTCACAGTCTAAGGATAAGGGGTGATCCATTTAGGTCTGAGATGAGGGGGAATTTCTTCACCCAGAGAGTGGTGAACCTGTGGAATTCTCTGCCACAGAAGGCAGTTGAGACCAATTCATTAAATATATTCAAGAAGGAGATAGATATATTTCTTAATGCTAAAGGGATCAAGGGATATGGGGAGAAAGCAGGGACAGGGTACTGAATTTGGATGATCAGCCATGATCTCATTCAATGGCGGAGCAGGCTCGAGGGGCCGAATGGCCTACTCCTGCCCCTATCTTCTATGCTTCTATCTCAGTGGTGTGCGGGGCTGTGTCAGTGGGGAGTGTGGCTGGGTTATTGGGGTGTGGGCGTGGTTCATTGGTTTATGGGGCTGGGTCAATGTGGATTGTGGCTGGGTCAGTGCAGTGTAGGGCTGGTTCAGTGGGGTGTAGGGCTGGGCAAATGGGGTGTAGGGCTGGGTCAGTGGGGTGTAGGGCTGGATCAGTGTGGTGCAGGACTGGGTCAGTGGGGTGTGGGGCTGGGTCAGTGCGGTGTAGGGCTGGGTCAGTGGGGTGTAGGGCTTGGTTAGTGGGGTGTAGGCCTGGGTCAGTGGGTTGTGGGGCTGGGTCAGTTGGGTGTGGGGCTGGGTCAGAGGAGTGTAGGTCTGTTTAAGTGGAGTGTGAGGCTGCATCAATGCGGTGTAGGGCTGTGTCAAAATTTTGTGGGGCTGGGTAAGTGGGGGACGGTTCTGGGTCAGCGGGCAGTGTGGCTGTGTCAGTGGAGTGTTGGGCTATGTCAGTGTGGTGTGTAGGGCTGGGTCAGTGGGGTGTGGGGCTGGGTCAGTGGGGTGTGGGGCTGGGTCAGTGGAGTGTGGGGCTGGGTCAGTACGGTGTGGGGCTGGGTCAGTGGGGTGTGTTGCTGGGTCAGTGGGTTGTGGGGCTGGGTCAGTGGGGTGTGGGGCTGGCTCAGTGGAGTGTGGGGCTGGGTCAGTACGGTGTGGGGCTGGGTCAGTGGGGTGTGTGGCTGGGTCAGTGGGGTGTGGGACAGTGTCAGAGGAGTGTAGGTCTGTTTCAGTGGAGTGTGGGGCTGCATCAGTGCGGTGTGGGGCTGGTTCAATGGGGTGTGGGTCCGATGGTCACTGAGGCAGTCGCTCTGGTTTCTTCTTGCATCTGTTTGTGGAGTTGTTGGCGTTCCTTTCCTCCTCCTCGAGGCTTGTGGTGTATTTTGCTGGAGCAGGGCTGAGAGAGAGAGAGAGAGAGAGAGAGAGCTGTTCCAGCGTTGTCAGCGAGTCCAAAAGAGAGAGAGTCTTGGGACAGGCTCCAATTATATTGTCTTTTTCGCGCACTAAACCCCTTACTAAAACGGTTTCCTTTAGGTTTCAAATGAGCCCTATTTAGTCCATTGTCTAGTTTTGGCGGGATTGCCAGTTCCAATGGCTTTAACTTAGAGCTAAACATGTCCTGATCTTTCGCCGATTTCGGCAAAGCCTTATCTACACGTCAAATCTCATCCCTATTGTCCAAGGTCTATTGGCAGGCTTTTAAATCTGTCCTGTGGATACCTGGTTGATTGGTTCTTTATGAAGTGAATCGGGTTGCTTAATGTTTTATTGATTTTAAAAAAGTTCTTGGATTATTCATATTTCGATGTGTTGTGAGGCTTTTGGGTTTTGCCTTTTCCTCCTTGATAGGAAGGCAGTGTAAACACACTGCCAGACAGCTTAATACACTGCCTGGCCACGCCCCTCTGCAGCCTGTGTGTCTGTGAAAGATGTCTTTCCCAACAGTATTATTCGAAAATTCATTTTCCTCAGGGTTTTCTTCTTGTGATCTTTTAAAATGTCCAAAACTGAGGGTTTTACCTCAAATCACTTCAGTTAGGGTTTTGTTCGAGTTTCTGGGAATTTTCCGAAGCCTACAGGATGGGGATATTCATGGAGCCTCCTCCTCCCGTTAGTTGTTTAATGGTCCAACACCATTCACGACTCGATGTGGCAGGACTACAGTGCTTTAATCTGATCCGTTGATTGTGGGATAGCTTAGATCTATCTATAGCATGCTGCTTCCACCTTTTAGCATGCATGTTGTCCTGTGTTGCAGCTTCTCCAGGTTGGCACCTCATTTTTAGCTACGTCTGGTGCTGCTCCTGGCATGCTCTTCTACACTCGTTGTTGAACCAGGGTTGGTCCCCTGGCTTGGTGGTAATCGTAGTGTGAGGGATATGCCGGGCAATGAGGTTACAGATTTTTGTGGAATACAATTCTGCTGCTGTTAATGACCCACAGCGCCTCATGGATGACCAGTTTGGAGCTGCTAGATTTGTTCTGAATCTATCCCATTCAGCACGGTGGTAATGCCACACAACACGATGGAGGGTGTCCTAAGTGTGAAGACGGGACTTCGTCTCCACAATGACTGTCCGGTGGTCACTGCTGCCAATGCTGTCATGCACAGATGCATCTGTGACAGGTAGATTGGTGAGGACGTGGTCAAGTAGGTTTTTCCCTCTTGTTGGTTCACTCACCACCTGTCGCAGGACAAGACTGGCAGCTATGTTCTTCAGGACTCGGCCAGCTCGGTCAGTAGTGGTTCTATCGAGCTGACAAAATATCGGTCGAAGTGGAAAAGGTAGAATCAAGGGAACGAGTGAAACGATCCAATGAGAAACCCCATACACACCTGGCAGGATCCTGAAACACTGTGATACCCCATTCACATCAGGCAGAATCCTGATACAATGTGAAACCCCATACACAACTGGCAGGATCCTGACACACTGTGAAACCCCATACACACCTGGCAGGATTCTGATACACTGTGAAACCCCATACACACTTGGCAGGATCCTGATACTCAGTGAAACCTCATACACATCTGGCAGGATCCTTATACAATGTGAAACTCCATACAAACCTGGCAGGTTCCCGATAAACTGTGAAACTCCATACACACCTGGCAGTATCCTGATACACTCTGAAACCCCATACACAACTGGCAGGATAGTGATACACTGTGAAATATCCATACGCACCTGGCAGGATCCAGATACACTGTGAAACTCCATACACACCTGGCAGGATTCTGATACACTGTGAAAAACCCATACACACCTGGCAGGATCCTGATACATTTTGAAAACCGCATACACACCTGGCAGGATCCTGATACACTGTGAAACCCCATACATACCTGCAGGATCCTGATACACTGTGAAAACCCCATACACACCTTGCAGGATCCTGATACACTGTAAAACCCCATACACACCTGGCAGAATCCTGATACACTGTGAAACACCATATACACCTTGCAGGATCCTGATACACTGGGAAACCCCCATAAACAGCGGGAAGGATCATGATACACAGTGAAACTCCCTACTAATCTGGCATAATCCAAATATACTGTGAAACCACTCAGAGACTGGCAGGATCCATATAAACTGTGAAATACCAAACACACCTGGCAGGATGCTGATATAGTGTGAAACCCTATACACATCTGGTAGGATGGTGATGCAGTGTGAAACCCTATACACATGTGGCAGGATCCTAATCCACTGTGAAACCATACACACATGGCAGGATCCTGATGCACTGTGAAACCCCATACAAACCTGGCAGGATCCGTATACACTCTGAAACCCCATACACACCTGGCAGGATCCATATACACTGTGAGACCCCATAAACAACTTGCTGGACCCGGAAACACTGTGAAACCCCATGCACACCTAGAACGATCCTGATACACTGTGAAACCCCATACACACATGGCAGGATCCTGATACATTGCGAAACCCCATATAAATCTGGCCGGTACCATATATACTGTGAAACCCCACACAAACCTGGCAGGATCCTGTTACACTATAAAACCACATGCAGACCTTGCAGATTCCTGATAGTCGGTGAAACCCCATACACACCTGGCAGGATCCTGATACACTGTGAAATCCCATACACACCTGGCAGGATCCTGATAAACTGTGAAACCCCATAAACACCTGGCAGGATCCTGATACACTGTGAGACCCCATACACACCTGGCAGGATCCTGATACAATGTGAAACACCATACAAATCTGGCAGAAGCCATATACACTGTGAAAGGCCAAACACAAACGTCACAATCCCAATACACTGTGAAACCCGTAATACACCTGGCGCGATGCTGATACAGTGTGCAAACCCATATACATCTGGCAGGATCCTAATACACTGTGGAACCCCATTAATACCTGGCAGAATCCTGATACACTATGAAACCCCATACAAACCTGACAGGATGCTGATACACTGTGAAACCCCATACACTCCTGGCAGGATCCTGATACACTGTGAAACACTGTACACACCTGGCAGGATCCTGATAGACTGTGAGACCCCATACACACCTGGCAGAATCCTGATAGACTGTGAAACCCCATACACACCTGACAGGATCCTGATACACTGTGAAACCCCATACACACCTGGCAGGATCCCGATACACTGTGAAACCCCATACACACCTGGCAGGATCCTGATACACTGTGAAATCCATACACACCTGGCAGGTTCCTGAAACACTGTGAAACCCCATACACACCTGGCAGGATCCTGATACACTGTGAAACCCCATACACACCTGACAGGATCCTGATACACTGTGGAACCCAATACACAACTGGCACGATCCCAATACACTGTGAAACCCCTTAAACACCTGGCAGGATGCTGATACAGTGTTGCACGCCTCACACATCTGTCTGGATCCAAATACAATGTGAAACCTCATACACACGTGGCAGGATCCTGCTGCACTGTGAAGCCCCATTTACACCTGGCAGAATCCTAATACACTGTGAAACCCCATACACACCTGGTTGGATCCTGATACACTGTGATAACCCATAGACACCTGGCAGGATCCTGATACACTGTGAAGGCCCATAGACACCTCGCACGATCGTGATAGACTCTGATACCCCATACACACCTGGCTGGACCCTGATACACTGTGAAACCCCATAAAAATCAGGCAGGATCCTAATACACCGTGAAACCCCATACACACCTGGCAGGATCCTGATACACTGTTTATCTGGAATCTCCCACCAGGGGAAATCACACACTTTTGGTACTTCTATCATTTTAAACGCCGCTATCACCCGCATTGTTCATTTAACAGTTAATTTTCTGAGATGGACTTGTTCGTATGAATTCAATAGCTAAAATACTGCGGATGCTGGAAATCCGAAATAACAACAGAAAACGCTGGAAAATCTCAGCAGGCCAGGCAGCATCCGTGGAGAGAGAAACAGAGTTAACGGTTCAGGTCGAAGACCTTTCGTCAGAACTGGAAACAAAGCAGGAAATGGAATAGATGTTATTTCATGCCCTCCCACTTTTCCCAGCCCCTAAACTTGCTTTAAAATCTATTCCATTTCCTGGCCTGCTGAGATTTTGCAGCGTTTTCTTTTGTTCGTATGAATGTTTCTTTTTAATATGAAGCTTTCTGCTTAAACTAACGAACGATAATAATTAGCAATAAAGGGAAGATGTATGGCGCGGGTGTTCATAGGAAGACAAATATTATGGGATGTTTGGGTCTGCCTCTTCAGGCTGTGCGTCCGGCCGTAGTGAATGCTTAATCCTGGTTAAAAAAGAGTTGATATGAGAGAGAGAAAAAAAATATCGCAATCCTCCCCTCGGAATTATCACCAGAATGTGTCCTCAAACAGTTTCTCTCTTCAGACACATCCATCCCGGGGTGGGGCTATTTATTACTGTCTGAGAACCACCCTGAAAATTAGGAGAATACAACCTTGATACCGAATTCAGCACAGGAATGGTCCTTTCTGTGTCTAACAATGCAACGGGTGTATCTGCTGCAGATTCACAATGATAAATATAACTGTGGAAAGTCAGTACTCATTCCCCCGTAGCTGAGGCAATTGATGCTCGGGGATAATTAAATTCGGCGGTTAAATGGTTGATGTCCTCACGGACAGAAACAGCCTCCCCTCAGCTCACTGAGAAGACATTGGCTCTGGGAACCTGGGCTCAAAGCCCAAACATCAGCAAATCGATCAGACTTTTAGCAAACAATGTCCCAGATGTAAATGTAACAATTTATTTCTAACCATGTGTCAGTTTTACTGACCTTCCCAGGAACAAGAAGGGATAACATTTTATAACTAACTGTGTTCACAGCGAATTGTCAAACCGCTTGGATTTGATTTGGTTATACTGGCCGCTCCCTGTTCTGACGCCAATGAGGAATGTTTGAACTGAAATCCGCCCTGAGGGCGGGCAGCAGCTTCACACAGAGGGCGGAGCTCTGAGTCTCACAGAACAAGGAACAGATCAAATTCACAATTTGTGACTTGCTCAAATAAAACAAAGAACTTCTAACTGATTGGTTGTAATGAAATAACAAGGATATTACTCGCAAAATCTACACGGAAATAGAGACAAAATATCCTTGCGGGATCAAGGTAAGGTTAATGTACCTTTTAAGCTTCATTTCTGTGTTTTATTCTTCAATTTTTCCCTTTACTCTTCCTCTCTAAAGCCTATTTCCCGCGGTCTGATTTGCTCTCCAGCACCGGGGATTCGGCTATTCTGTGAGTGTGGGCTCAGACTGTGACTGAGGATAGTCCATTTTACACCGGGGATTTCAGGGTTAATCCCACTCCTGGTCTCCCCCAGTCTCCCCACAGACACAGTTTAAAGCGGTTGCGGGACAGAAAGCTGGAACACGAACTCTGAGGATTTAACCCAGCCAAGTCCAGCGGCGCCTCCTTCCCATGTTAGAATTTGCAGTTCAGTAAACAGAGCTGGGAACCTGGTCCTTGGAACTCAGTGCGGACTTTTACTCACTGAACCGTTTGGTGTCCAGCACAGTATTATTTAACTGATTAAAGGCGGGCCCAGCAGTTCAGACCCAACACACAGTCAGCTCAGTAAAGGACTAACACATTCGCACTGGCCGATTATCGCTCTGTGCCGAGCACCTGGAAAATCAGCCTCTAGTTACCTGAGGCCGGATTGAACGTGATCGCATCACTCGATCGGAGCAACTTCGGAGATAATAAACTTGTCCACAATTAATTGTAATAATAAAATGCTGCATAACCGAGAAATCACTGTTTAACTCAGTCAGGAACGCATGTGAATTAGGTGAGAGAATGCAGCAGGGACTTGTGTTTATGCTGAAATAAATTCACGTTAATGAGGCGGTTAGTGTCAAACTGGCCGAAAAATCAGACAAACTGATCCCTTTAGAGAGAAACAAACTTTAAGAATGTTTTAGACGGAAATCGGTTTCAGGCTGAAACCAACTTTCACACAGACAGGAGGAAATCAATTAATGATCTTTATATTAAAAGTAATTACTCAAATTATTAACAGGTGGCAGGGCCCCGGCACTTTTTGCAATCTCTGTTTTACTGAACTTCCCTGGAACAAGAGATGAAGTAAATTTTATAACTAACTTTGTTTACAGGTGAGGTGGCAGCGAATTGTCAAACCGGTTGGATTTGATGTGGCCAGAAAGGCCGCTCCCTGTTCTGAAGCAAATGAGGAATGTTTGAGTTGAAATCCGCCCTGAGGGCGGGCAGCAGCTTTCACACAGAGGGCGGAGCTCTGAGTCTCACAGAACAAGGATCAGATCAAATTCACAATGTGTGACCTGCCAAAATAAAACAAGGAACTTCTGCCTGAAAGGTTCCACTGAAATAACAAGGATGTAACTCGCAAAATCAACACGTAAATACAGAGTCAGAAAATCCTTGGGCGATCGAGGTAAGGTTAATGTAACTTCTAAGCTTCATTTCTGTGTTTTATTCCATTTCTCACTTTACTCTTCCTCTCTAAAGCCTATTTCCCGCGGTCTGATTTGCTCTCCAGCCTCCGTGTTGCGGCTATTATGTGAGTGTGGGCTCAGACTGTGACTGAGGACAGTCCATTTTACACCGGCGATTTCAGGGTTAATCCCACTCCTGATCTCCACCAGTCTCCCCACAGACACAGCGGTTGCGGGACAGAAAGCAGGAACACGAACTCTGGGGATTTACCCCATTGTGGACCCGCGGCGCCTCCTCCCTATTGTAGAATTTACAATTCAGTCAGACACGCGTGCGAATCTGATCCTTTCTCACTCCGTATGCTTTTATTTTTTTACAATAACGCGCGGTGTTTTCACTCACTGAACTGTTTGGTGCCCAATACTATTTAATTTAACTGACAACGGCGGGGCCCACAGTTCAGACCGAACACACAGTCCAGCTCAGTCAGACACCGAAAGATTCCAAACATAAATGCTGTGAATCACCTCACTGTAAAAAGTTACATGCTTCATAACATTTTGCATTAGTGTTAATATTAGTGGAACAACGGGAAATGTCCTCACCTCCTACAGTGCTCCTTAGTCAGGTGCTGGCACCATGAGAGATATGGTCACTATATTCAAATAGAAGCACCAACCAGGACACATCTCCACGAACACACGTACAATGTCATAGCCCATAGGGACCAGAGGGATCACACACAGCTATATATTGTATATGCGGATAAATATCATCTAGATAAAATACCAGAATATAAAATAAAACTCAAAATCTTAAATATTCAACACAAATCTCTGATTAAATATAATGCAATTCGACCAGACTGTGTAAAACCGAGTGAAGGATCATTTAATTCATCAATGATCACTCGTTCCATATTTTCAACCAGAATAGACTCTACCACAGCAATAAGAATGGTTTTGACAAGTAGTGTGTGAGAAAATCTGAACAACTGTTGCAATTGCGGAATCCCAAACACACCTGGTAGAATCCTGATATAAAGTGACGCCATCTGCACACCTGGCCGAATCCTGATACATTGTGAGAACCAATAAACAACTGTCAGGATCCAGATAAAATGTAAAACCCCATACACACCTGGCAGGATCCCAATACACTGTGAAACCCCATAAACACCTAACAGGATCCTGATACACTGTGAAACCCCATACACACCTGGCAGGATCCTGATACACTGTGAAACCCCATACGCACCTAGCAAGATCCTGATACACTGTGAAACCCCATACACAACTGGCAGGATCCTGATACATCTGAAACCCCATACACACCTGGCAGGATCCTGATACACTGTGAAACACCATACACACCTGGCAGGATCCTGATACACTGTGAAACCCCATACACACCTGGCAGGTTCCTGATACACTGTG
Source organism: Squalus acanthias (assembly GCA_030390025.1). Lineage (NCBI taxonomy): Eukaryota > Metazoa > Chordata > Chondrichthyes > Squaliformes > Squalidae > Squalus > Squalus acanthias. The sequence goes on from JASTWF010000270.1 coordinate 138,436, forward strand.
AAACCCCATACACACCTGGCAGGATCCTGATACACTGTGAAACCCCATACACACCTGGCAGGATCCTGATACACTGTGAAACCCCATACACACCTGGCAGGATCCTGATACACTGTGAAACCCCATACACACCTGGCAGGATCCTGATACACTGTGAAACCCCATACACACCTGCAGGATCCTGATACACTGTGAAACCCCATACACACCTGGCAGGATCCTGATACACTGTGAAACCCCATACACACCTGGCAGGATCCTGATACACTGTGAAACCCCATACACACCTGGCAGGATCCTGATACACTGTGAAACCCCATACACACCTGGCAGGATCCTGATATACTGTGAAACCCCATACACACCTGACAGGATCCTGATACACTGTGAAACCCCATACACACCTGGCAGGATCCTGATACACTGTGAAACCCCATACACACCTGGCAGGATCCTGATACACTGTGAAACCCCATACACACCTGGCAGGATCCTGATACACTGTGAAACCCCATACACACCTGCAGGATCCTGATACACTGTGAAACCCCATACACACCTGGCAGGATACTGATACACTGTGAAACCCCATACACACCTGGCAGGATCCTGATACACTGTGAAACCCCATACACACCTGGCAGGATCCTGATACACTGTGAAACCCCATACACACCTGGCAGGATCCTGATACACTGTGAAACCCCATACACACCTGGCAGGATCCTGATACACTGTGAAACCCCATACACACCTGGCAGGATCCTGATACACTGTGAAACCCCATACACACCTGGCAGGATCCTGATACACTGTGAAACCCCATACACACCTGGCAGGATCCTGATACACTGTGAAACCCCATACACACCTGGCAGGATCCTGATACACTGTGGAACCCCATACACACCTGGCAGGATTCTGATACACTGTGAAACCCCATACAAACCTGGCAGGATCCTGATACACTGTGAAACCCCATACACACCGGGCAGGATCCTGATACACTGTGAAACCCCATACACACCTGGCAGGATCCTGATACACTGTGAAACCCCATACACACCTGGCAGGATCCTGTTACACTGTGAAACCCCATACACACCTGGCAGGATCCTGATACACTGTGGAACCCCTTACACACCTAGCAAGATCCTGATACACTGTGAAACCCGATACACAACTGGCAGGATCCTAGTACACCCTGAAACCCCAGACACCCCTGGCACCTTCATGATACACTGTGAAACACCATACACACCTGGCAGGATCCTGATACACTGTGAAACCCCATACACACCTGGCAGGTTCCTGATAAACTGTGAAACCCCATAAATACCTGACAGGATCCTGATACACTGTGAAACCCCATACACACCTGGCAGGATCCTGATACACTGTGAAACCCCATACACACCTGGCAGGATCCTGATACACTGTGAAACCCCATACACACCTGGTAGGTTCCTGATACATTGTGAAACCCCATACACACCTGGCAGGATCCAGATTCACCGTGAAACCCCATACACACCTGGCAGGATCCTGATACACTGTGAAACCTCATACACACCTGGCCGGATCCTGATACATTGTGAAACCCCATACACACCTAGCAGGATCCTGATACACTGTGAAACCCCATAAACACCTGGCAGTATCCTGATACACTTTCAAACCCCATATAAAACTGGCAGGATCCTGATACACTGTGAAACCCCATACACACCTGGCCGAATCCTGATACACTGGGAAACCCCATACGCAACTGGCAAGATCCGGATATACTGTGAAACCCCATACACACCTGACAGGATCCTGATACACCTTGAAACCCCATACACGCCTGGCAGGATCCTGATACACTGTGAAACCCCATACACACCTGGCAGGATCCTGATACACTGTGAAACCCCATACACACCAGTAAGATCCTGATACACTGTGAAACCCCATACACAACTGGCAGGATCCTAGTAAACCCTGAAACCCCATACACCCCTGGCACCTTCATGATACACTGTGAAACCCCGTGCACACCTGGCAGGATCCTGATACACTGTGAAACCTCATGGACACCTGGCAGGATCCTGATACACTGTGAATCCCCATACACACCTGGCAGCATCCTGATACACTGTGAAACCCCATCGCTATCTGGCAGGATCCTGATACACTGTGAAACCCCATACACACCTGGCAGGATCCTGATACACTGTGAAACCCCATACACACCTGGCAGGATCCTGATACACTGTGGAACCCCATACACACCTGGCAGGATCCTGATACACTGTGAAACCCCATACAAACCTGGCAGGATCCTGATACACTGTGAAACCCCATACACACCGGGCAGGATCCCGATACACTGTGAAACCCCATACACACCTGGCAGGATCCTGATACACTGTGAAACCTCATACACACCTGGCAGGATCCTGATACACTGTGAAACCCCATACACACCTGGCAGGATCCTGATACACTGTGAAACCCCTTACACACCTGGCAGGATCCTGATACACTGTGAAACCCTATACACACCTGGCAGGATCCTGATACACTGTAAACCCCATACACACCTGGCAGGATCCTGATACACTGTGAAACCCCATACACACCTGGCAGGATCCTGATACACTGTGAAACCCCATACACACCTGGCAGGATCCTGATACACTGTGAAACCCCATACACACCTGGCAGGATCCTGATACACTGTGAAACCCCATACACACCTGGCAGGATCCTGATACACTGTGAAACCCCATACACACCTGGCAGGATCCTGATACACTGTGAAACCCCATACACACCTGGCAGGATCCTGATACACTGTGAAACCCCATACACACCTGGCAGGATCCTGATACACTGTGAAACCCGATACACAACTGGCAGGATCCTAGTACACCCTGAAACCCCAGACACCCCTGGCACGATCATGATACACTGTGAAACACCATACACACCTGGCAGGATCCTGATACACTGTGAAACCCCATACACACCTGGCAGGTTCCTGATAAACTGTGAAACCCCATAAATACCTGACAGGATCCTGATACACTGTGAAACCCCATACACACCTGGCAGGATCCTGATACACTGTGAAACCCCATACACACCTGGCAGGATCCTGATACACTGTGAAACCCCATACACACCTGGTAGGTTCCTGATACATTGTGAAACCCCATACACACCTGGCAGGATCCAGATTCACTGTGAAACCCCATACACACCTGGCAGGATCCTGATACACTGTGAAACCTCATACACACCTGGCCGGATCCTGATACATTGTGAAACCCCATACACACCTAGCAGGATCCTGATACACTGTGAAACCCCATAAACACCTGGCAGTATCCTGATACACTTTCAAACCCCATATAAAACTGGCAGGATCCTGATACACTGTGAAACCCCATACACACCTGGCCGAATCCTGATACACTGGGAAACCCCATACGCAACTGGCAAGATCCGGATATACTGTGAAACCCCATACACACCTGACAGGATCCTGATACACCTTGAAACCCCATACACGCCTGGCAGGATCCTGATACACTGTGAAACCCCATACACACCTGGCAGGATCCTGATACTCTGTGAAACCCCATACACAACCAGTAAGATCCTGATACACTGTGAAACCCCATACACAACTGGCAGGATCCTAGTAAACCCTGAAACCCCATACACCCCTGGCACCTTCATGATACACTGTGAAACCCCATGCACACCTGGCAGGATCCTGATACACTGTGAAACCTCATGGACACCTGGCAGGATCCTGATACACTGTGAATCCCCATACACACCTGGCAGCATCCTGATACACTGTGAAACCCCATCGCTATCTGGCAGGATCCTGATACACTGTGAAACCCCATACACACCTGGCAGGATCCTGATACACTGTGAAACCCCATACACACCTGGCAGGATCCTGATACACTGTGGAACCCCATACACACCTGGCAGGATCCTGATACACTGTGAAACCCCATACAAACCTGGCAGGATCCTGATACACTGTGAAACCCCATACACACCGGGCAGGATCCCGATACACTGTTAAACCCCATACACACCTGGCAGGATCCTGATACACTGTGAAACCTCATACACACCTGGCAGGATCCTGATACACTGTGAAACCCCATACACACCTGGCAGCATCCTGTTACACTGTGAAACCTCTTACACACCTGGCAGGATCCTGATACACTGTGAATCCCTATACACACCTGCCAGGATCCTGATACACTGTTAAAACCCATACACACCTGGCAGGATCCTGATACACTGTGAAACCCCATACACACCTGGCAGGATCTTGATACACTGTGAAACCCCATACACACCTGGCAGGATCATGGCCCAGGACTGTATTAATAAATCTCAAATTGCGGTGTGGGTGTGGGTCAGTGGGGTGCGGGGCTGGGTCAGTGGGGTGTGGGTGTGGGTCAGTGGGGTGGGGCTGGGTCAGATGGGTGTGGGTGTGGGTCAGTGGGGTGGGGTTGGGTCAGTGGGGTGGGGCTGGGTCAGTGGGGTGTAGGGCTGGGTCAGTGGGGTGTGGGTGTGGGGCTGGGTCAGTGGGGTTTGGGGCTGGGTCAGTGGGGTGTGGGTGTGGGGCTGGGTAGTTTGTATGTGGGTGTGGGGCTGGGTCAGTGGGGTGCGGGGCTGGGTCAGTAGTGTGTGAGGCTGGGTCAGTGGGGTGTGTGGCTTGGTCAGTGGGGTGCGGGGCTGAGTCAGTAGGGTGCGCGGCTGGGTCAGTGTGGTGTAGGGCTGGGTCAGTGGGGTGTGGGGCTGTGTCAGTGGGGTGTGGGGCTGGGTCAGTGGTGTGCCCGGCTGTGTCAGTGGGGTGTGTGGCTGGGTCAGTGGGATGTGGGGCTGGGTCAATGGGTTGTGGGGCAGGGTCAGTGAGGTGTCGGGCTGGGTCAGTGGGGTGAGGGCCTTGGTCAGTGAGGAGTGGGGCTGGGTCAGTGGGGTGTGGGACTGGATCAGTGGGGTGTGTGTCTGTGTCAGTGGTGTGTGGGGTGGATCAGTGGGGTGCGGGGCTGGGTCACTGGGGTGTGGGGCTGGGTCAGCTGGTTGTGGGGCTGGGTCAGTGGAGTGTGGGGCTGGGTCAGTGGGGGGCGGGTCTGATCAGTGGGTTGCGGGGCTGGGTCAGTGGGCTTTGGGGTTGGGTCAGTGGGGTGTGGGTCTGGGTCAGTGGGGTGTGAGTGTGGGTCTGGGTCAGTGGGGTGTGGGTGTGGGTCAGTTGGGTGCGGGGCTGGGTCAGTGGGGTGTGGGTGTGGGTCAGTGGGGTGGGGCTGGGTCAGTGGGGTGTGGGTGTGGGTCAGTGGGGTGGGGCTGGGTCAGTGGGTATGTGGGGCTGGGTCAGTGGGGTGTGGGTGTGGGTCAGTGGGGTGGGGCTGGGTCAGTGGGGTGTAGGGCTGGGTCAGTGGGGTGTGGCTGTGGGGCTGGCTCAGTGGGGTTTGGGGCTGGGTCAGTGGGGTGTGGGTGTGGGGCTGGGTAGGTGGGGTGTGGGTGTGGGGCTGGGTCAGTGGGGTGTGTGGCTTCGTCAGTGGGGTGCGGGGCTGGGTCAGTAGGGTGCGGGGCTGGGTCAGTGTGGTGTAGGGCTGGGTCTGTGGGGTGTGGGGCTGTGTCAGTGGGGTGTGGCGCTGGGTCAGTGGGGTGTGGGTGTGGGTCAGTGGGGTGGGGCTGGGTCAGTGGGGTGTAGGGCTGGGTCAGTGGGGTGTGGCTGTGGGGCTGGCTCAGTGGGGTTTGGGGCTGGGTCAGTGGGGTGTGGGTGTGGGGCTGGGTAGGTGGGGTGTGGGTGTGGGGCTGGGTCAGTGGGGTGTGTGGCTTCGTCAGTGGGGTGCGGGGCTGGGTCAGTAGGGTGCGGGGCTGGGTCAGTGGGGTGCGGGGCTGGGTCAGTAGGGTGCGGGGCTGGGTCAGTGTGGTGTAGGGCTGGGTCTGTGGGGTGTGGGACTTGGTCAGTGTGGTGTAGGGCTGGGTCTGTGGGGTGTGGGGCTGTGTCAGTGGGGTGTGGCGCTGGGTCAGTGGGGTGCGGGTGTGGGGCTGGGTCAGTGTTGTGCGGGGCTGCGTCAGTGGGGCGTGGGGCTGGGTCAGTGGAGTGTGTGGCTTGGTCAGTGGGGTGTGGGGCTGGGTCAGTGGGGTGCGGGGCTGGGTCAGTAGGGTGCGGGGCTGGGTCAGTGTGGTGTAGGGCTGGGTCTGTGGGGTGTGGGGCTGTGTCAGTGTGGTGTAGGGCTGGGTCTGTGGGGTGTGGGGCTGTGTCAGTGGGGTGTGGCGCTGGGTCAGTGGGGTGTGGGGCTGGGTCAGTGGGGTGTGGGGCTGGGTCAGTGGGGTGCGGGGCTGCGTCAGTGGTGTGGGGCTGGGTCAGTGGTGTGTTACTGGGTCAGTGGGGTGTGGGGCTGGGTCAGTGGGGTGTGGGGCTGGGTCAGTGGGGTGTGGGGCTGGGTCAGTGGTGTGCGGGGCTGCGTCAGTGGGGCGTGGGGCTGGGTCAGTGGAGTGTGGGGCTGGGTCAGTGGAGTGTGGGACTGGATCAGTGTGGTGTGGGGCTGGGTCAGTGGGGTGTGGGGCTGGGTCAGTGTGGTGTGGGGCTGGGTCAGTGGGGTGTGGTGCTGGGTCAGTGGGGTGTGGGGCTGGGTCAGTGTGGTGTGTTGCTGGGTCAGTGTGGTGTGGGGCTGGGTCAGTGGGGTGTGGGGCTGGGTCAGTAGGGTGCGGGGCTGGTTCAGTGTGGTGCAGGGCTGGGTCAGTGGGGTGTGGGGCTGTGTCAGTGGGATTTGTGGGGCTGGTTCAGTGGTGTGCGCGGCTGTCTCAGTAGGGTGTGTGGCTGGGTCAGTGGGATGTGGGGCTGGGTCAGTGGGGGTGTGGAGCTGGGTCAGTGAGGTGTCGGGCTGGGTCAGTGGGTGAGGTCCTTGTTCAGTGAGGAGTGGGGCTGGGTCAGTGGGGTGTGGGACTGGGTCAGTGGGGTGTGTGTCTGTGTCAGTGGTGGTGGGGGTGGATCAGTGGGGTGCGGGGCTGGTCACTGGGGTTTGGGGCTTGGTTAGGTTGGGTTTGGGGCTGGGTCAGTGGGGTGTGGGCTGGGTCAGTGGGGTGCGGTGCTGGGTCAGTGGGGTGTGGGGCTGGGTCAGTGGATGTGGGGCTGGGTCAGTGGGGTGTGGGGCTGTGTCAGCAGTGTGTGGGGCTGGGTCAGTGGGGTGTCGGGCTGTGTCAGCAGTGTGTGGGGCTGGGTCAGTGGGGTGCGGTGCTGGGTCAGTGGGGTGTGGGGCTGGGTCAGTGGGGTGCGGTGCTGGGTCAGTGGGGTGTGGGGCTGTGTCAGTGGGGTTTGGGGCTGGGTCAGTGGGGTGTGGGGGCTGTGTCAGCATGGTGTGGGGTGGGTCAGTGGGCTGTGGGGCTGGGTCAGTGGGGTTTGGGGCTGTTTCAGTGGGGTGTGGGGCTGTGTCAGCATGGTGTGGGGTGGGTCAGTGGGGTGTGGGGCTGTTTCAGTGGGGTGTGGGGCTGTGTCAGTGGGGTGTGGGGCTGGGTCAGTGGGGTGTGGGGCTGGGTCAGTGGGGTGTGGGGCTGGGTCAGTGGGGTGTGGGGCTGTTTCAGTGGGGTGTGGGGCTGTGTCAGTGGGGTGTGGGGCTGGGTCAGTGGGGTGTGGGGCTGGGTCAGTGGGGTGTGGGGCTGTGTCATTGGGTTGTGGTGCTGTGTCAGTGGTGTGAGGGGCTGGGTCAGTGAGGTGTTGGGCTGCGTCAGTGGGGTGTGGGGCTGGGTCAGTGGGGTGTGGGGCTGGGTCAGTGTGGTGTGGGGCTGGGTCAGTGGGGGGTGGGCTGGGTCAGTGTGGTGTGTTGCTGGGTCAGTGGGGTGTGGGGCTGGGTCAGTGGGGTGTGGGGCTGGGTCAGTGGGTGTGGGGCTGTTTCAGTGGGGTGTGGGGCTGTGTCATTGGGTTGTGGTGCTGTGTCAGTGGTGTGAGGGGCTGGGTCAGTGAGGTGTTGGGCTGCGTCAGTGGGGTGTGGGGCTGGGTCAGTGGAGTGTGGGGCTGGGTCAGTGTGGTGTGGGGCTGGGTCAGTGGGGGGTGGGGCTGGGTCAGTGTGGTGTGTTGCTGGGTCAGTGGGGTGTGGGGCTGGGTCAGTGGGGTGAGGTGCTGGGTCAATGGAGTGTGAGGCTGGGTCAGTGTGGTGTGGGGCTGGGTCAGTGGGGTGTGGGGCTGGGTCAGTGTGGTGTGGGGCTGGGTCAGTGGGGTGTGGTGCTGGGTCAGTGGGGTGTGGGGCTGGGTCAGTGGGGTGAGGTGCTGGGTCAATGGAGTGTGGGGCTGGGTCAGTGTGGTGTGGGGCTGGGTCAGTGGGGTGTGGGGCTGGGTCAGTGTGGTGTGGGGCTGGGTCAGTGGGGTGTGGTGCTGGGTCAGTGGGGTGTGGGGCTGGGTCAGTGTGGTGTGTTGCTGGGTCAGTGTGGTGTGGGGCTGGGTCAGTGGGGTGTGGGGCTGGGTCAGTGTGGTGTGGTGCTGGGTCAGTGGGGTGTGGGGCTGGGTCAGTGTGGTGTGGAGCTGGGTCAGTTGGGTGTAGGGCTGGGTCAGTGGGGTGTGGGACTGGTTCAGTGGGGTGTGGGTGTGGGGCTGGGTCAGTGGGGTGTGGGTGTGGGGCTGGGTCAGTGGGTGCGGGGCAGTGTCAGTGGGGTGTTGGTGTACGGCTGGGTCAGTGGAGTGTGGGGCTGGGTAAGTGGTGTGTCGTCTGGGTCAGTGGGGTGTGGGGTAGGTTCAGTGGGGTGTGGGGCTGTGTCTGTGGGGTGTGGAGCTGTGTCAGTTGGGTGTGGGTGTGGGGCTGGGTCTGTGGTGTGGGGCTGGGTCAGTGGCAGGTGGGGCTGTGTCAGTGGGGTTTGGGTGTGAGTCTGGTCAGTGTGGTGTGGGGCTGGGTCAGTGGGATGTTGGGCTGGGTCAGTGGGGTGTGGGTGTGGGCTGGGTCAGTGGGGTGTGAGAGTGGGGCAGTGGGGTGTGGGCCTGATTCTGTGGGGTGTGGGGCTGGGTCAGTGGGGTGTGGGTGTGGGGCTGGGTCAGTGGGGTGTGGGGCTGGGTCATTGGGGTGTTGGGCTTGGTCAGTGGGCTGTGTGTCTGTGTCAGTTGGTTGTGGGGCTGGGTCAGTGGGGTGTGGGGCTGGGTCAGTGGGGTGTGGGGCTGGTCAGTGGGGTGTGGGGGCTGGTCAGTGGGGTGTGGGGCTGGGTCAGTAGGGTGCGGGGCTGGGTCAGTGTGGTGTAGGGCTGGGTCAGTGGGGTGTGGGGCTTTGTCAGTGGGATTTGTAGGGCTGGGTCAGTGGTGTGTGGGGGCTGGTCAGTGGGATGTGGGGCTGTCTCAGTAGGGTGTGTGGCTGGGTCAGTGGGATGTGGGGCTGGGTCAGTGGGGTGTGGGGCTGGGTCAGTGAGGTGTCGGGCTGGGTCAGTTGGGTGAGGTCCTTGGTCAGTGAGGAGTGGGGCTGGGTCAGTGGGGTGTGGGGCTGGGTCAGTGGGGTGTGGGTGTGGGGCTGGGTCAGCTGGGTCTGTGGCTGGGTCAGTGGAGTGTGGGGCTGGGTCAGTGGGGTGTGGGGCTGCGTCAGTGGGGTGTGGGGCTGGGTCAGTGGAGTGTGGGGCTGGGTCAGTTGTGTGTGGGACTGGTTCAGTGTGGTGTGGGGTTGGGTCAGTGGGGTTGGGTCAGTGGGGTGCGGGGCTGGGTCTGTGGAGTGCGCGGCTGCGTCAGTGGGGTGTGGGGCTTGATTAGTTTGGTTTGGGGCACGGTAAGTGGGGTGTGGGGCTGGGTCAGTGGGGTGTGGGGCTGGGTCAGTGGGGTGTGGGGCTGGATCAGTGGGGTGTGGGGCTGGATCAGTGGGGTGTGGGGCTGGGTCAGTGGGGTTTGGGGCTGGGTAAGTGGATTGTGGAGCTGGGTCAGTGGGGTGTGGGGCTGGGTCAGTGGGGTGTGGGGCTGGATCAGTGGGGTGTGGGGCTGGGTCAGTGGGGTTTGGGGCTGGGTAAGTGGATTGTGGAGCTGGGTCAGTGGGGTGTGGGGCTGCGTCAGTGGGATGTGGGGCTGGGTCAGTGGGGTGTGAGGCTGTATCAGCATGGTGTGGGGCTGTGTCAGTGGGGTGTGGGGCTGGGTCAGTGGGTGTGGGGCTGGGTCAGTGGGGTGTGGGGCTGGGTCAGTGGGGTGAGGAGCTGGGTCAGGGTATGTGGGGCTTGGTCAGTGTGGTGTGGGGCTGTTTCAGTGGGGTGTGGGGCTGGGTCAGTGGGGTGTGGGGCTGGGTCAGTGGGGTGTGGGGCTGGGTCAGTGTGGTGTGGGGCTGGGTCAGTGGGGTGTGGTGCTGGGTCAGTGGGGTGTGGAGGTGGGTCAGTGGGGTGTGGGGCTGGGTCAGTGGGGTGTGGGGCTGGGTCATTGGGGTGTTGGGCTTGGTCAGTGGGCTGTGTGTCTGTGTCAGTGGGGTGTGGGGCTGGGTCAGTGGGGTGTGGGGCTGGGTCAGTGGGGTGTGGGGCTGTCAGTGGGGTGTGGGGCTGGTCAGTGGGGTGTGGGGCTGGGTCAGTGGGTGCGGGGCTGGGGCAGTGTGGTGTAGGGCTGGGTCAGTGGGGTGTGGGGCTTTGTCAGTGGATTTGTAGGGCTGGGTCAGTGGTGTGTGGGGACTGGTCATTGGGCTGTGGGCTGTCTCAGTAGGGTGTGTGGCTGTGGTCGGTGGCCATGTGGGGCTGGAGTCAGTGGGGTGTGGGGCTGGTCAGTGAGGGTGTCGGGCTGGGTCAGTTGGGTGAGGTCCTTGGTCAGTGCAGGAGTTGGGCTGGGTCAGTGGGGTGAGGGGCTGGTTCAGTGGGGTGTGGGTGTTGGGGCTGGGTCAGCTGGGTCTGTGGCTGGAGTCAGTGAGTGTGGGGCTGGGTCAGTGGGGTGTGGGGCTGCGTCAGTGGGGTGTGGGGCTGGGTCAGTGGAGTGTGGGGCTGGGTCAGTTGTGTGTGGGACTGGTTCAGTGTGGTGTGGGGTTGGGTCAGTGGGGTTGGGTCAGTGGGGTGCGGGGCTGGGTCTGTGGAGTGCGCGGCTGCGTCAGTGGGGTGTGGGGCTTGATTAGTTTGGTTTGGGGCACGGTAAGTGGGGTGTGGGGCTGGGTCAGTGGGGTGTGGGGCTGGGTCAGTGGGGTGTGGGGCTGGATCAGTGGGGTGTGGGGCTGGATCAGTGGGGTGTGGGGCTGGGTCAGTGGGGTTTGGGGCTGGGTAAGTGGATTGTGGAGCTGGGTCAGTGGGGTGTGGGGCTGGGTCAGTGGGGTGTGGGGCTGGATCAGTGGGGTGTGGGGCTGGGTCAGTGGGGTTTGGGGCTGGGTAAGTGGATTGTGGAGCTGGGTCAGTGGGGTGTGGGGCTGCGTCAGTGGGATGTGGGGCTGTGTCAGTGGGGTGTGGGGCTGTATCAGCATGGTGTGGGGCTGTGTCAGTGGGGTGTGGGGCTGGGTCAGTGGGTGTGGGGCTGGGTCAGTGGGGTGTGGGGCTGGGTCAGTGGGGTGAGGAGCTGGGTCAGGTTATGTGGGGCTTGGTCAGTGTGGTGTGGGGCTGTTTCAGTGGGGTGTGGGGCTGGGTCAGTGGGGTGTGGGGCTGGGTCAGTGGGGTGTGGGGCTGGGTCAGTGTGGTGTGGGGCTGGGTCAGTGGGGTGTGGTGCTGGGTCAGTGGGGTGTGGAGGTGGGTCAGTGGGGTGTGGGGCTGGGTCAGTGGGGTGTGGGGCTGGGTCAGTGGGGTGTTGGGCTGGGTCAGTGGGGTGTGGGGCTGGGTCAGTGTGGTGTGGGGCTGGATCAGTGGGGTGTGGAGGTGGGTCAGTTGGGTGTGGGGCTGGGTCAGTGTGGTTTGGGGCTGGGTCAGTTGGGTGTAGGGCTGGGTCAGTGGGGTGTGGGGCTGGATCAGTGGGGTGTGGGTGTGGGGCTGGGTCAGTGGGGTGTTGATGTAGGGCTGGGTCAGTGGGGTGTGGGGCTGGGTAAGTGGGGTGTGGTCTGGGTCAGTGGGTTGTGGGGTAGGTTCAGTGGGGTGTGGGGCTGTTTCTGTGGGGTGTGGAGCTGTGTCAGTTGGGTGTGGGTGTGGGGCTGGGTCTGTGGTGTGGGGCTGGGTCAGTGGGAGGTGGGGCTGTGTCAGTGGGGTTTGGGTGTGGGTCTGGTCAGTGTGGTGTGGGGCTGGGTCAGTGGGATGTTGGGCTGGGTCAGTGGGGTGTGGGTTTGGGCTGGGTCAGTGGGGTGTGAGAGTGGGGCAGTGGGGTGTGGGCCTGTGTCAGTGGGGTGTGGGGCTGGGTTAGTGGGATGTGGGTGTGGGGCTGGGTCAGTGGGGTGTGTGGCTGGGTCAGTGGGGTGTGGTGCTGCGTCAGTGGGGTGTGGGGCTGGGTCAGTGGGGTGTTGGGCTTGGTCAGTGGGGTGTTGGGATTGGTCAGTGGGCTGTGTGAGTGTGTCAGTGGGGTGTGGGGCTGGGTCAGTGGCGTGTGGGGCTGGGTCAGTGGGGTGTGGGGCTGGTCAGTGGTGTGTGGGTCTGTGTCAGTGGGGTGTGGGGCTGGGTCAGTGGAGTGTGGGGCTGGGTCAGTCGGGTGTGGGTGTGGGGCTGGGTCAGTGGGGTGTGTGGCTGGGTCAGTGGGGTGTGGGTGTGGGGCTGGGTCAGTGGGGTGTGTGGCTGGGTCAGTGGGGTGTGGTGCTGCGTCAGTGGGGTGTGGGGCTGGGTCAGTGGGGTGTTGGGATTGGTCAGTGGGCTGTGTGTCTGTGTCAGTGGGGTGTGGGGCTGGGTCAGTGGCGTGTGGGGCTGGGTCAGTGGGGTGTGGGGCTGGTCAGTGGTGTGTGGGTCTGTGTCAGTGGGGTGTGGGGCTGGGTCAGTGGAGTGTGGGGCTGGGTCAGTTGTGTGTGGGGCTGGTCAGTGGGGTGTGGGTCTGTGTCAGTGGGGTGTGGGGCTGGGTCAGTGGGTTGTTGGGCTGGGTCAGTGGGGTGTGGGGCTGGTCAGTGGGGTGTGGGGCTGGGTCAGTGGGGTGTGGGGCTGGGTCAGTGGGCTGTGGGGCTGGTCGGTGGGGTGTGGGGCTGGGTCAGTAGGGTGCGGGGCTGGGTCAGTGTGGTGTAGGGCTTGGTCAGTGGGGTGTGGGGCTGTGTCAGTGGGATTTGTGGGGCTGGGTCAGTGGTGTGCGTGGCTGTCTCAGTAGTGTGTGGTGCTGCGTCAGTGGGGTGTGGGGCTGGGTCAGTGGGGTGTTGGGCTTGGTCAGTGGGCTGTGTGTCTGTGTCAGTGGGGTGTGGGGCTGGGTCAGTGGGGTGTCTCCCCATCGGGAAACCCTTTTAAAGAGGTTGCTTCAGCATCAGGGTCCCCTTTTAAAGAGAGAGACTCAACTTCAGGGGCACCTTTTAATGAAGGAGTATACTCGTCAGGGACCCTTTTTAAAGAGGGAGTCTCACCATAAGGGACCCGTTTTAAAGAGGGAGTATCAACATCAGGGATAGCTTTAAAAGAGAGAGTCTCACCAAGAGGCTTTCCTTTTAAAGAGAGAGTCTCAACATCAGGGATCCCTTTTAAAGAGGGAGTCGTTCTATCAGGGAGCCCATTTAAAGAGGGAGTGTCACCCCCGGGGACCCTTTTTAAAGTGAGAGTCTTTCTATCAAAGTCCCCTTTGAAATAGATAATCTTTCTATCAGGGAGCCCTTTTTAAATAGGGAGTCTCACCGATTTTAAAGAGAGTGTCTTTCTATCAAGGACCTCCACTGTAACATCCTCCAATAAATGTCCCCACACTCACTCCCCTCCACTGTAACATCCTCCAATAAATGTCCCCACACTCACTCCCCTCCACTGTAACATCCTCCAATAAATGTCCCCACACTCACTCCCCTCCACTTTAACATCCCCAATAAATGTCCCCACACTCACTCCCCTCCACTGTAACATCCTCCAATAAATGTCCCCACACTCACTCCCCTCCACTGTAACATCCTCCAATAAATGTCCCCACACTCACTCCCCTCCACTGTAACATCCCCCAATAAATGTCCCCACACTCACTCCCCTCCACTGTAACATCCTCCAATAAATATCCCCACACTCACTCCCCTCCACTGTAACATCCTCCAATAAATGTCCCCACACTCACTCCCCTCCACTGTAACATCCTCCAATAAATGTCCCCACACTCACTCCCCTCCAATTTAACATCCCCAATAAATGTCCCCACACTCACTCCCCTCCACTGTAACATCCTCCAATAAATGTCCCCACACTCACTCCCCTCCAATTTAACATCCCCAATAAATGTCCCCACACTCACTCCCCTCCAATTTAACATCCCCAATAAATGTCCCCACACTCACTCCCCTCCACTGTAACATCCTCCAATAAATGTCCCCATACTCACTCCCCTCCACTTTAACATCCTCCAATAAATGTCCCCATACTCAATCCCCTCCAATTTAACATCCCCAATAAATGTCCCCACACTCACTCCCCTCCACTGTAACATCCTCCAATAAATATCCCCACACTCACTCCCCTCCACTGTAACATCCTCCAATAAATGTCCCCACAATCACTCCCCTCCGCTTTAACATCCTCCAATAAATGTCCCCACACTCACTCCCCTCCACTGTAACATCCCCAATAAATGTCCCCACACTCACTCCCCTCCGCTTTAACATCCTCCAATAAATGTCCCCACACTCACTCCCCTCCGCTTTAACATCCTCCAATAAATGTCCCCACACTCACTCCCCTCCACTTTAACATCCTCCAATAAATGTCCCCACACTCACTCCCCTCCACTGTAACATCCCCCAATAAATGTCCCCACACTCACTCCCCTCCACTTTAACATCCTCCAATAAATGTCCCCACACTCACTCCCCTCCACTGTAACCTCCCCCAATAAATGTCCCCACACTCACTCCCCTCCACTTTAACATCCCCAATAAATGTCCCCACACTCACTCCCCTCCACTTTAACATCCTCCAATAAATGTCCCCACACTCACTCCCTCCACTTTAACATCCCCAATAAATGTCCCCACACTCACTCCCCTCCACTTTAACATCCTCCAATAAATGTCCCCACACTCACTCCCCTCCACTGTAACCTCCCCCAATAAATGTCCCCACACTCACTCCCCTCCACTTTAACATCCCCAATAAATGTCCCCACACTCACTCCCCTCCACTTTAACATCCTCCAATAAATGTCCCCACACTCACTCCCCTCCACTTTAACATCCCCCAATAAATGTCCCCACACTCACTCCCTCCACTGTAACATCCCCAATAAATGACCCCACACTCACTCCCCTCCACTTTAACATCCCCAATAAATGTCCCCACACTCACTCCCTCCACTGTAACATCCCCAATAAATGTCCCCACACTCACTCCCCTCCACTGTAACATCCTCCAATAAATGTCCCCACACTCACTCCCCACCAATTTAACATCCCCAATAAATGTCCCCACACTCACTCCCCTCCACTGTAACATCCTCCAATAAATGTCCCCACACTCACTCCCCACCAATTTAACATCCCCAATAAATGACCCCACACTCACTCCCCACCACTGTAACATCCCCAATAAATGTCCCCACACTCACTCCCCACCAATTTAACATCCCCAATAAATGTCCCCACACTCACTCCCCTCCACTGTAACATCCTCCAATAAATGTCCCCACACTCACTCCCCTCCACTTTAACATCCTCCAATAAATGACCCCACACTCACTCCCCTCCACTGTAACATCCCCCAATAAATGTCCCCACACTCACTCCCCTCCACTGTAACATCCTCCAATAAATGTCCCCACACTCACTCCCCTCCACTGTAACATCCCCAATAAATGTCCCCACACTCACTCCCCTCCACTGTAACATCCCCCAATAAATGTCCCCACACTCACTCCCCTCCACTGTAACATCCCCAATAAATGTCCCCACACTCACTCCCCTCCACTGTAACATCCCCCAATAAATGTCCCCACACTCACTCCCCTCCACTGTAACATCCCCCAATAAATGTCCCCACACTCACTCCCCTCCACTGTAACATCCCCAATAAATGTCCCCACACTCACTCCCCTCCACTGTAACATCCTCCAATAAATGTCCCCACACTCACTCCCCTCCACTGTAACATCCCCAATAAATGTCCCCACACTCACTCCCCTCCACTGTAACATCCTCCAATAAATGTCCCCACACTCACTCCCCTCCACTTTAACATCCTCCAATAAATGTCCCCACACTCACTCCCCTCCACTTTAACATCCTCCAATAAATGTCCCCACACTCACTCCCTCCACTTTAACATCCGCCAATAAATGTCCCCACACTCACTCCCCTCCACTGTAACATCCTCCAATAAATGTCCCCACACTCACTCCCCTCCACTTTAACATCCTCCAATAAATGTCCCCACACTCACTCCCCTCCACTTTAACATCCGCCAATAAATGTCCCCACACTCACTCCCCTCCACTTTAACATCCTCCAATAAATGTCCCCACACTCACTCCCCTCCACTGTAACATCTCCAATAAATGTCCCCACACTTACTCCCCTCCACTGTAACATCCCCAATAAATGTCCCCACACTCACTCCCCTCCACTGTAACATCCCCAATAAATGTCCCCACACTCACTCCCCTCCACTGTAACATCCCCAATAAATGACCCCACACTCACTCCCCTCCACTGTAACATCCCCAATAAATGTCCCCACACTCACTCCCCTCCACTTTAACATCCCCAATAAATGACCCCACACTCACTCCCCTCCACTGTAACATCCCCAATAAATGTCCCCACACTCACTCCCCTCCACTGTAACATCCCCCAATAAATGTCACCACACTCACTCCCCTCCACTTTAACATCCCCAATAAATGACCCCACACTCACTCCCCTCCACTGTAACATCCCCAATAAATGACCCCACACTCACTCCCCTCCACTGTAACATCCCCAATAAATGTCCCCACACTCACTCCCCTCCACTTTAACATCCCCAATAAATGACCCCACACTCACTCCCCTCCACTGTAACATCCCCAATAAATGTCCCCACACTCACTCCCCTCCACTTTAACATCCCCAATAAATGACCCCACACTCACTCCCCTCCACTGTAACATCCCCAATAAATGTCCCCACACTCACTCCCCTCCACTTTAACATCCCCAATAAATGACCCCACACTCACTCCCCTCCACTGTAACATCCCCAATAAATGACCCCACACTCACGCCCCTCCACTGTAACATCCCCAATAAATGACCCCACACTCACTCCCCTCCACTGTAACATCCCCAATAAATGTCCCCACACTCACTCCCCTCCACTGTAACATCCCCAATAAATGACCCCACACTCACTCCCCTCCACTGTAACATCCTCCAATAAATGTCCCCACACTCACTCCCCTCCACTTTAACATCCCCAATAAATGTCCCCACACTCACTCCCCTCCACTTTAACATCCCCAATAAATGTCCCCACACTCACTCCCCTCCACTGTAACATCCTCCAATAAATGTCCCCACACTCACTCCCCTCCACTTTAACATCCCCAATAAATGTCCCCACACTCACTCCCCTCCACTGTAACATCCTCCAATAAATGACCCCACACTCACTCCCCTCCACTGTAACATCCTCCAATAAATGTCCCCACACTCACTCCCCTCCACTGTAACATCCCCAATAAATGTCCCCACACTCACTCCCCTCCACTTTAACATCCTCCAATAAATGTCCCCACACTCACTCCCCTCCACTGTAACATCCTCCAATAAATGACCCCACACTCACTCCCCTCCACTGTAACATCCTCCAATAAATGTCCCCACACTCACTCCCCTCCACTGTAACATCTCCCAATAAATGTCCCCACACTCACTCCCCTCCACTGTAACATCCCCAATAAATATCCCCACACTCACTCCCCTCCACTGTAACATCCTCCAATAAATGTCCCCACACTCACTCCCCTCCACTGTAACATCCCCAATAAATGACCCCACACTCACTCCCCTCCACTGTAACATCCTCCAATAAATGTCCCCACACTCACTCCCCTCCACTGTAACATCCCCAATAAATGTCCCCACACTCACTCCCCTCCACTGTAACATCCTCCAATAAATGACCCCACACTCACTCCCCTCCACTGTAACATCCTCCAATAAATGTCCCCACACTCACTCCCCTCCACTGTAACATCCTCCAATAAATGTCCCCACACTCACTCCCCTCCACTTTAACATCCTCCAATAAATGTCCCCACACTCACTCCCCTCCACTGTAACATCCTCCAATAAATGTCCCCACACTCACTCCCCTCCACTGTAACATCCTCCAATAAATGTCCCCACACTCACTCCCCTCCACTGTAACATCCTCCAATAAATGTCCCCACACTCACTCCCCTCCACTGTAACATCCTCCAATAAATGTCCCCACACTCACTCCCCTCCACTTTAACATCCTCCAATAAATGTCCCCACACTCACTCCCCTCCACTTTAACATCCTCCAATAAATGTCCCCACACTCACTCCCCTCCACTGTAACATCCTCCAATAAATGTCCCCACACTCACTCCCCTCCACTGTAACATCCTCCAATAAATGTCCCCACACTCACTCCCCTCCACTGTAACATCCTCCAATAAATGTCCCCACACTCACTCCCCTCCACTGTAACATCCTCCAATAAATGTCCCCACACTCACTCCCCTCCACTGTAACATCCTCCAATAAATGTCCCCACACTCACTCCCCTCCACTGTAACATCCTCCAATAAATGTCCCCACACTCACTCCCCTCCACTGTAACATCCCCAATAAATGTCCCCACACTCACTCCCCTCCACTGTAACATCCTCCAATAAATGTCCCCACACTCACTCCCCTCCACTGTAACATCCTCCAATAAATGTCCCCACACTCACTCCCCTCCACTGTAACATCCTCCAATAAATGACCCCACACTCACTCCCCTCCACTTTAACATCCCCAATAAATGTCCCCACACTCACTCCCCTCCACTGTAACATCCTCCAATAAATGTCCCCACACTCACTCCCCTCCACTTTAACATCCTCCAATAAATGTCCCCACACTCACTCCCCTCCACTTTAACATCCCCAATAAATGTCCCCACACTCACTCCCCTCCACTTTAACATCCTCCAATAAATGTCCCCACACTCACTCCCCTCCACTGTAACATCCCCAATAAATGACCCCACACTCACTCCCCTCCACTGTAACATCCTCCAATAAATGTCCCCACACTCACTCCCCTCCACTTTAACATCCTCCAATAAATGACCCCACACTCACTCCCCTCCACTGTAACATCCCCCAATAAATGTCCCCACACTCACTCCCCTCCACTTTAACATCCTCCAATAAATGTCCCCACACTCACTCCCCTCCACTGTAACATCCTCCAATAAATGACCCCACACTCACTCCCCTCCACTGTAACATCCCCAATAAATGTCCCCACACTCACTCCCCTCCACTTTAACATCCCCAATAAATGTCCCCACACTCACTCCCCTCCACTTTAACATCCTCCAATAAATGTCCCCACACTCACTCCCCTCCACTTTAACATCCCCAATAAATGTCCCCACACTCACTCCCCTCCACTGTAACATCCTCCAATAAATGTCCCCACACTCACTCCCCTCCACTGTAACATCCTCCAATAAATGTCCCCACACTCACTCCCCTCCACTTTAACATCCCCAATAAATGTCCCCACACTCACTCCCCTCCACTGTAACATCCTCCAATAAATGACCCCACACTCACTCCCCTCCACTTTAACATCCTCCAATAAATGTCCCCACACTCACTCCCCTCCACTGTAACATCCTCCAATAAATGTCCCCACACTCACTCCCCTCCACTGTAACATCCTCCAATAAATGTCCCCACACTCACTCCCCTCCACTTTAACATCCTCCAATAAATGTCCCCACACTCACTCCCCTCCACTGTAACATCCTCCAATAAATGTCCCCACACTTACTCCCCTCCACTGTAACATCCTCCAATAAATGTCCCCACACTCACTCCCCTCCACTGTAACATCCTCCAATAAATGTCCCCACACTCACTCCCCTCCACTGTAACATCCTCCAATAAATGTCCCCACACTCACTCCCCTCCACTTTAACATCCTCCAATAAATGTCCCCACACTCACTCCCCTCCGCTTTAACATCCTCCAATAAATGCCCCTCAACTACCTCACCCCTTTCCAGTGCTGTTACAGTTACTTTCATCAACACTGCTACTCACCCTCCTTTATTTTCCTCCCTATCTTTCCTGAATACCTTGGAGCCAGGAATATTACATTCCCAATCCTCCACTTCTTTGATCCAGGTCTCTGTTCTTGCCATTATATCATAGTCGCATGTGGCGACTTGTGACTGTAGCTCACCATCCTTATTTGCCACACGCCGTGCATTTATGTACATGCACTCCAAACCCGTCTTAGACTGCCTCGCATTTACCTCCTGTCTGATCCCTCCTATTTCTGAACTATTCTTTACTCTGGTGCTACCCGCCTCTCCCAGATCTCTGTGCACCTTGTTTCTCCTCCTCTAATAATTCATCCGAGTGCCCAGCCCCCAGCCAAATTAGTTTAAACCCGACCAACAGCACAAGTGTGGACAAGTAGAAATGACAGGGGGTTGCGGAGGTGATGAAAAGTGGGAAGGGGAAAGAAATTGGAGACGAGGGGAATAAATGGGAGACGAGGAAAATACATGGCGAAGTGCAAGGTAATGTGGGGAAGCCGGTGTCAGAATTTTCAGGTTCGCCGATTGTGCGGTGAATGTGAGCTCAGTGCGTCTCACGGGAAGTGACCTCATCCCGCAGAGGTGATCGCCAACATGGCCACCGCCGGCACCAACTTCTTGTCGGCCATCTTGTCAATACCCACCGCATAGGGCAGTCAGAGTGAGAGTGAGAGAGAACGACACAGAGTGAGAAAGAGAGAGAGACAGAGACAGAGGAGTAAATACAGAGGGACAGAGGGAGGGAGAGGAAGGGAGAGAGAGAGAGAAATGGGCCAAGTGGGAAAGAGATACATACAGAGAGAGAAAGATATAGGGTAAGAGGGAGAGAGACAAGGTGAGATGAAGAGAGAGAGGGAGAGAGAGAGACAGAGATGGACCGAGTGGGAAAGAGAGACATGCAGGGAGAGAGAGATATAGGTGGTGAGAGGGAGAGAGACACAGAGGGAGATGAAGAGAGAGAGAGACAGAAATCTACTAATGTTACATCCTGTTCCAGGAAAGAGGGACTCGGGATGCAAGGGTGAACAGGAACACCTTATAAGAACATAAGAAATAGGTGCAGAACTAGGCCATTCGGCCCCTCGAGCCTGCTCCACATATATAGAAGATCATAGCTGATGTTCGCCCACAATTCCACTCTCCTGCTCGATCCCCATATCCCTTGATTCCCTTAGAGTCAGAAAATCTATCTATCTCAGCCGTGAATATACTCAACGACTGAGCATCAACAGACCTCTGGGGCAGAGAATTTCAAAGATTCACAACCTTCTGAGTAAAGACATTTCTCCTCATCACAGTCCTAAATGGCCGACCTGTTATCCTGAGTCGATGAGCCCTAGTTCTAGGCTCACCAGCCAGGGGAAAAAACCTCTCAGCATCTACCCTGCCAATCCCCCTCAAAGTCTTAGATGTTTCAATGAGATCACCTCTCATTCTTCTAAACTCGAGAAAATATAGGCCGAATGTACTCAATTTCTCCTCACAGGAATCAATCTAGTAAGCATTCGTTACACCAACTCGAAGGCAAATTTTACCTTCCTAATGTATGGAGACCAAAACTGTACACAATATTCCAAGTCTGGTCTCATCAAAGGCTTCTACAGTTACAGCAGGACTTCCTCACTGTTGTACTTGCAATAAATGCAAGCATATATTTGGCCTTCCTGATTGCTTGCTGTACCTGCATGTTAACTTCCTGTGTTTCGTGTGCAAGGACAGCCAAAACCCCCCTGAACACCAAGATTTAAAAGTTTCTCAACATTTAAAAATATACTGTTTTGCTATTCCACATACCAAAGTGAAAAAGCATTCAATTCCCCACATTATACATAATCTGCCACCTTCTTTCCCATTCACTTAACCTGTCTATATCCCTTTGCAAGCTCTTTGTGATCACCTCGCAGTTCATTTTCCCACCTAGTTTTGTATCATCAGCAAACTTGGATACATTACACTAGGTTCTTCATCTAAGTCACTAATATGGATTGTAAGTAGCTGACGCCCCTGCATTGATTCTTGAGGCACCCAACAAGTAACAGCCTGATGCCCAGTTTGGGTCCCGTCAGGCCAACTCGGCTCCAGACCTCATTACAGCCTTGGTTCAAACATGGACAAAGGAGGTGAATTCCAGAGGTGAGGTGAGAATGACTGCCCTTTACATCAAGGCAGCATTTGACCGAGTTGGCATGAACGAGACCTAGTAAAACTGAAGAAGAATTACACAGGAACAGGAGTTGGCCATTCAGCCCCTCGAGCCTGTTACACAGGGACAGGAGGAGGCCAATCAAACCTTGAGCCTGTTACAAAGGGACAGGAGGAGGCCAATCAGCCCTTGAGCGTGTTACACAGGGACAGCAGGAGGACATTCAGCCCCTCGAGCCTGTTACACTGGAATAGGAGGAGGACATTCAGCCCCTCGAGCCTGTTACACTGGAACATGAGGAGCCCATTCAGCCCCTCGAGTTTATTACATAGGACCAGGAGGAGGCCATTCAGCCTCTCGAGCCGATTACACAGGAACAAGAGGACCCGATTCAGCCCTTAAAGCCTATTACATGGGACCAGGAGGAGGCCATTTAGCCCTCAGAGCCTATTACACAAGAACAGGAGGAGGTCATACAGCCGCTCGAGCTGTTCTTTACCTCAGCTCCATGAATGGTGTGGTGTGGGTGACAGGATGACATCTAGAGGGTGAAGTAGAGCTGGTTACATACCTGAGGTGGAGATGCCCATCAGTTAATTCAGACAGCGAGAGGGAGGATCTGGTGTCGCCCTGTTTTTGCTCTCAGTGCAGTGCAGTCTCTCACCCTCTCCACACCGATTCTCTTTGCCTTTTCATCATCGAGGTCTGTCATCGAATTGATCTGCACATTAATCCGCTGGTACTGAATATCTAAAAACAACAGTCACAACTTCAAATGGTTAAACAAGCTGAGAGTTCAGCGTTGGTCACTGGATGTATTTAGAACTATTGCACCGCTCCATTTCATGCTCTCTATCCTCTGTTTTTGCATTCGCTCTTCCCTTTCCCTCTCTTTTATTCACTTTTTATCTCACCCCTCTTGTCTCCATTCTACTCTTTGTATATTCATTCTCTGCCCTATATTCTATCGACACCTTTTGTCCCCTTTTGTCCCCTCTCCCTATATGATCTCTATACTTCCTTTGCGCCTTTCTCTCATACCTTTTTCCCATCACTCAGAGAGAGATAAAAAGAGAGAGAGAGCAAGAAGGAGAAGAGAGAGATACAGAGAAAGAGTGAGTATTAGAGAGAAGGAGAGAGAGACAGAGAGAGCGAGTGAGTCAGAGAGAGAAGGCGAGAGGGAGAGATAGAGAGAGATTGAGAAAGACAGAGTGAGAGCGAGAATCAGGCAGAGAGAGAAGGAGAGAGAGACAGAGACTTAGAGAGAGTCAAGGAGTAGTGACAGACAGAAATAGAGAGAGAGAGAAAGAGAGAGGCAAGAGAGAGACATAGGTAGAAAGTAATAGATGCATAAAGATATCGAGAGAGACAGAAAGAAATGGAGACAGACAGACTGAGAGATTAAATCAACGAGAGAGAGAGTGGGACTTAAGATGGAAGCCTAGAAAAGATTTGTGAAGCAGCAGATTATATATTCTCCTGTTTTCCCCGATGATTTTACACACAGAATAAAAGAGACAGCAACTTCTGTTGTGACAGCACTGAAAAAGGCAAAGCCAGTGACTGAAAGCGATGGTGATTCCTGCACAGACCGTTCGCACACCTGTTTTTGAAAGACTCTGCTCTGATATATTTGTGCCAGACTAAGACAGAGGGAGGGATTTCATGTCCCTGTATTATTGAGAATCTGCAATGCTCTTACCTTCATCAGAATCCGCCCGAGAGTCGCGAGATTCCTCAGGTGTGGACAGAGTGTCATCTGATGCCAAAGCAGTCTAAGAGCCTGAGAGGTTCAAATAAAGTCAACATGAATTTCACGTGGATTCTGACTGATGGATGGAATGTAGAGAGGACAAGAGTGAGAGAGTGAGAGAAAGACTTATAGAGAGAGACAGACAGAGACAGATACAGAATGAGAGACAGAGATATAGAGACATGGACAGAGAGAGAAAGAGAGTGAAAAAAGGACAGAGAGACGGCACAGGAGTGAGAGTGCTGCAGAGAGAGAGAGAGAGACAGACAGAGAGGCAGATGGAGAGAGACAGAGAGATAGAGACAGGGACATAGAGAGGGAAATATAAAGAGACAAAGAGAGAGAGCAAGGAGTGATAGAGAACAGGAGTGAGAGAGAATAACAAAGAGAGACAGAACGTAGAATAGGAGAGAGAGAAAAGTTGAGGTTGAGAAATGGCGTGAGAGAAGAGGATTGAGAGAGAACAAGAGCAAGAGTATCATGATTGAGAGAGAATAACCTCACTCCACTCAGTCACTGCTTCGCATGTCCCTATATCACTAAATCACACTCCCCTCAATCACAACATCCCACTCCCCTCAGACACTACCTTCCACTCCGCAAGTCACCACATCCCAAACTCTGAAGCACCTATTTCAAACAAGGAACAGGAGCATAAACAGAGGCCTGCAATAATAGTCCGGGGACAAAAGTTCAAATGCCACCAAGGTAGCTGTGGAATTTAAATTCAGTTAAATAAATATGGAATAAAAACCTACTGTCAGTAATAGTAATCATATAATTATCAATTGTCGTAAAAACCCATATGGTTCTCTTAAGGGAATGTCCTTTAGGAAATGAAATCTGCCATCATTATCTGGTCTGATCTATATATGACTCCAGACCCACAGCAATGTGGTTGACTCTTAACTGCACTCTGAAATAGCCTCCGGCGGGGTCTGCAAGCTCAGATATCTGACTGGCGTTGTGCAATCTAAACCGACTGTTCACCCAAAGTAACTGAATAAATCCTCTGTCCTCAGATTCATCCAGTATCTTACTGAGGGGACTGGCATGTAGTGATTATTGGGTGTGGGACGAGGAGACTGAGGGTGTTTGAATGCAGTAACTGAAGGGAGTGGGATACAGTGGCTTGTGAGAGTGGGATGTATTAACTGAGGGGAGCGGGATGATTATACTTAAAGCAGAGGGATGTATTGACTGAGGGTTGTATGAAGTAGGTGCTGAAGGGAGTGGGATTTAGTGACTGAGGGCTGTTTTATTCATTGGAATGGGCAGCAGTGAATTCGCGAGTCGATTGTTCCTCGGGCCACTGAGTTGGTGATGTCTCTGGCTCTGTAATAAAGGAAGGGAAACAGGGGAGAGTGCAGAGTGGAGATAACCATAACAGGTCATCGGGCTGATAGTAGAGGCCGCAGAATGTCAGATACCGGTCTTTATATAAACCAGAATCATCCAATCCAAAACTGCTCAGTCACTGCATCCCACTTCCCTCAGTCACTATATGCTACTCCCCTCAGGCACTGTAAGCCATTCCCCGCAGGCATTGCATTCCATTCATCTCAGTTTTCTCTTTCCACTTCCCTCAGTCACAGTATCCCACTTCGCTCAGAATCCTCATTCCACTCACATAACTCACCTCATCCCAGTCCCCTCAGACTCCCCATCCCTCTCTCCTCAGACGCCTCATCCCATTCCCCTCAGACTCTTGATCCCACTCCCTCAGTCACCTCCTCTCATTCACCTAAGGCTCTTCATCCCTCTTCCCTTAGACTCCTCATCCAAATCCCCTCAGACACCTCATCCTATTCCCCTCAGTACCCTCATCCCACTCACCAGAGACCACTCATCCCACTCACATAACTAACCTCATTGCACTCCCCTCAGTCTCCTCACCAACCCTCCGAGACTGCATCCCATTCCCCTCAGGCACCACATCCCATTCCCTTAAGGCAAACCTCACAGTCACCTCTGTCACAGCATCCCACACTCCTCATGCACTGCATCCCTCATTAGGGAATGATGGGACAGTGTAGAGGGAGCTTTCCTCTAAATCTAACACATGCTGTACCTTCCCTGGTAGTGTTTGATGGGACATTTTAGAGGGAGCTTTACTCTGTATCTAACCCGTGCTGTATCTGTCCTGGGAGTGTTTGATGGGACATTGTAGAGGGAGATTTACTATGTATCTAACCAGTGCTGTACATGCCCAAGGAATTTTTGATGGAACATTGTAGAGGGAGATTTACTCTGTATCTAACCTCTGCTGTACCTGCCCAGGGAGTGTTTGATGGGACATTGTAGAGGGAGATTTACTCTGTATCTAACATGTGCTGTACCTGCCCAGCGAGTGTTTGATGGGACATTGTAGAGGGAGATTTACTCTGTATCTAACCCGTGCTGTAACTGCTCTGGGATTGTATGATGGGACAATCTGGAGGGAGCTTTACTCGGTATCTAACTCGTGCTGTACCTGCCCTGGGATTGTTTTATGGGACACTGTGACGAGAACTTTACTCTGCAACTAAACGGTGCTGTACTTGCCCTGGGAATGTTTGATGGGACAGTTTAGAGGGAGCTTTACTCTGTATCTAACCCGTGCTGTACCTGCCCTGGGAGTGTTTGATGGGACAGTGTGGTGGGAGCTTTACTCTGTATCTAACCGGTGCTGTACTTGCCCTGGGAATGTTTGATGGGACAGTGTAGAGGGAGCTTTACTCTGTATCTAACCCGTGCTTTACCTGCCCTGGGGGTGTTTGATTGGATAGTTTGGAGGAGCTTTACTCTGTATCTAACACGTGTTGTACCTGGGCGTGGTCCGAGCGGCCTCACTCTTTCAAGTGGTTTAAAGTGAATAAATATCCGCCAGTACCAAATGAATGCCCGCTTCCCCGGCGACAGTATCAATGCCCACCTACCCCCGCCCCGCCCCGCCCCCTGATTTTGAAAATCTTAGGGCGCCTGCACGGCTTACAAAAGGCTGAAGTCGCTAAAAATCACCTCACCTCATTAACGGAGAAAATCTGAAGGAAAATCCTGTCTTTTCACAGTGGACTCACGCTTCAGCTTTGTCTTTTGCACTGACGGGCTGGGCACCGCCATCATTGAGGATGGGGCTCTTCCTCCTCCCATTAGTTGTTTAATTGTCCAGCACCATTCACGACTGGATGTGGCAGGACTGCAGAGCTTTGATCTGATCCGTTTATTGTAGGATGGCTCAGCTCTGTCTAAAGCATGCTGCTTCCACTGTTTATCGTGCTTGTAGTCCTGTTTTGCAGCTTCTCCAGCTTGCACCTCATTTTTAGGTACGCCTGGAGCTGCTCCTGACATGCTCTTCTACACTCCTCATTGAACCAGGCTTGGTCCCTTGCTTGATGGTAAGGTTAGAGTGAGGGATATGTCGAGCCATGAGGTTATTCATTGTGGTGGAATAACATTCCTCTGCTGCTGATGGCCCACAGCGATTTTTGATGGCCAATTTTGAGCTGCTAGATCTGTTCTGAATCATTCCCTTTAAGCAAATTGGCACACAATACAATGGAGAGTGTCCTCAGTGTGAAAAGGGAAATTTGTCTCCACAAGGACTGTGCGGTGGTCACTCCTCCCAATACTGTCGTGGACAGTTGCATCTGCGACGGGTAGATTGGTGAGAACGAGCAGGTATGTTTTTCTATCGTGTTGGATCTCTCACCATCTGCCACAGGCCCAGTATGGAAACGACGTCATTCAGGCCTCGGCCTGCTTGGTCAGTAGTGGTTCTACTGATCCACTCTTGGTGACGGACATAGAAGCCCACTCCCAGAATACATTTTCTGCCCCTGCTACCCTCAGTGCTTCTTCCAAGTGGTGTTGAACATGGAGGAGTACTGATTCATCAGCTGAGGGAGAGCGGTAGGTGGTAATCAGCAGGAGGAGTCCTTGCCCACGTTTGACCTGAAGCCATGAGACTAGATGCAATGTTGAGGACTCGCAGGGTCTCTCTACACCCGATTGTATACCACTGTGCCCCCACCTCTGGTGGGTCTGCGCTGCCGCTGGGACAGGACATACCCAGGGATGGTGATTGAGGAGTCGGGGATATTGACGGATAGTTATGATTCTGTGAGTAGGACTATGTGAGACTTTGACTGTTTCCAGAGCTTTTCATGGAGTATTGAGATGGTTACAGGATATTTTTCTCATTTGTTAATATTTTAAGCACTTTCCTTTGATTCCTTGTTTGCCAATCCTTTGCTCCTTTTAATTATTCTTCCCCTCTGTGAAGCACCATGACATGTTCAGCTGGGTAAATTCACTCTTTAGAAACATGTTGTTGTTCTTGTTCTAATTTCAGCCAACTCGTGGACTGGGGCGGGAAAAGTGTTATCTCGCCCGCCCTGAGAATGAAATTACTGAGCAGTGTAATCTCGGCTGTCCAGGGAATTATTTTTTTGTACTGAGGCAGGAGCAGTGTAATCTAGGAAGCCCTAGGAATGAAATTCCTGTTCTGAGACAGGAGCAGTGTAATCTAGCCGGCCATGGGAATTAAATTCTTGGACTGAGGCGGGAGCAGTGTTATCTCGGCGGCCGCGGGAATTAAATTCCTGGACTGAGGCAGGAGCAGTGTAATCTTGGCGGCCCTGGGAATGAAATTCGTTGACTGAGGTGGGAGCAGTCTAATCTCGGCGGCCCTCGGAATCAAGTTCCTGGACTGAGGCGGGCGCAGTATTATGTAGGCGAGTCGCAATGTTCCATCACTGGGATTATCTGTAAGATCCTGCCGTTTAGGAACATTTATTTATTGCAAATGTTTTTACACTGATTGCCTGGGATGGAATAAATGAGAGAACAAGGTTGTAGCAATGCAACTTTTTCATCTCTAATTCCTTCCTTATTTCTATCACTGTCTCGTCTTTTGTTCTCAGTTTTAGGTCAATACATGAAGATAAATTCCATTCCCTCTGTTCTGTCCTCGGTATTTTATTGGCGGGTTTCATATTGCTTATTCGCTCACTTTAAAATTAAACTGTGTACAATAAGTTAAATAGGAGTTGTTTAATTGAAGTGTTGTGGTGAATAAATCTGTTTGTTCACTGACTGTAATTAATGCCAATTACAGAGAGGCCTAATGATGTCACTCGGGGATTTCTCTCTGCTCTAAATAAGGAGCTCCCTTCACTGTGTCACCTCACACAGTCAGCGCGTTGCCTCCAGCACAAATACCACCAGTCACTCAAAGAGGGGAAGGCATGAGTTCAAGCATCATTATTAAAGGTCGGCATTCTGACTGGCAGATACAAACAATATGTGATGATATACAAAAGATTTACTATCCCATCCTCGCTGCAGTTGGTGTTCCTGGTAAGTCTCAGTGTCCAGTTATTAATTCTGTAAATAATGCTCAACTGTATTTCTGTCCTTGTCAGTCCCCTTCCCATCCACACTGCTGTCGGCTATTGATTCTGAAGGTAATACGGTGTTACGAAGATTCAGATGTTCTATATTCAACTCAAGAAAATATATTGGATTAGTCTTTTTGTTGAAGGAATTTCGTTCTGCTATCTGCACTGAACATGTGTAACAGATCAGGAGAATGTTGTCTTTGCTTAGGAGACTTTTCCCCTAATGGCGAAAGGTCATCGACCTGAAACTTTAACTCTGTTTGTCTCTCCACAGATGCTGCCTGACCGGCTGAGTATTACAAGCATTTTCTGTTTTTGTTTCAGATTTCCAACATCCGCAGTATTACGCTGTTGTTTTCACCTAATCCTCGGTATGGTTACTTACAAAGAGTCACAGGATCAAAAACTGTCATTACACATACACATCTTGAAATGTCTGAAATATCTGCTAATCATTCATTTCCAGTCACTGTTTCCTTTCCCACCATCTCCAGTTCTGCACTAGTGCCACTGCTTCTGATGATTAGGACAGGATTACAAGGATAATTTACAGTCTCACAAAATGTTCATTCAGCCAGAATTCAATACATTTGTTTAAATCTTTGTTTTGAAATTACAATTAAGCCCCATGCCCGTCTGTCATAGTTCAGTGGATCTCTCAGTGAGACTCAGAGTCATTCTCTATCGCCTTCTGCTGTACTTCAGGATAAACAATGCCAGCTGATTGTAACTGAAGTACTGAGGTTAAGAAAATCCGTTGATATTTTCTCGTCTAATATTCTCTACACAAGTTGGAAAACAGGTGAAAAAGTGCATGGATACATTTCTTCCATTTGTGTTCAGATACTTTACGCAAGCGTTCAGTGGCTCTTTGCCTGTGGGATAAGTCGTCTGATTTTAATGCTAATAAAGGCATTTACTGAGACATTACCTGGTCAATGACAATTATTTATTTTAATTCAGATTCCATTCTTTGCAATGTTATTTGGAAAATCTTCCTTTCAATGAGCTACGATTTGTGTATTAGAGCAAAATGCAGAAAACTCAATCTTCAAAACACTCTTACAGCCCAGTTATCTTTATAACTGCAGTGTAGTTGCATTTATTATCTTAGCATTTGCATATTATATCCGTTCATATTATATGCAATTGCTTGTTATAATTGCATATCAATGTTGCAGTTGCTGTATTTTGCTGTTGCATTCCTTTTCAGTTATAAATATAATGGATATTCTAAACACGGGCAGGAATCCAAGTGGGATTTCCCCTTCCCTAACACAGGGGCACAGAAGCGATTTGGGAAAATGTGCTCCAAATGCTGACTAATCCCGGGACACGAAGGCTTCCTG
This sequence comes from Squalus acanthias, assembly GCA_030390025.1. NCBI lineage: Eukaryota > Metazoa > Chordata > Chondrichthyes > Squaliformes > Squalidae > Squalus > Squalus acanthias. The sequence continues at coordinate 169,348 of JASTWF010000270.1, forward strand.
AGATGTTTTGGTCCTTTGTGTCCCTGGTAACTCGGGCGGTGCTTTTGTCTGCTGGGCTAAAGGTAAATCTATTATTTAATCTCAATGCTCAAACATCTGTTACTTTTATGTTGTATTTTTCCCATTTAGTTTATTGATCCCACAATGTACTCCCGATTATTATTACAATAAACGCTGTATTCAGATTCACCGGTAATATAATTAGAATATATCAGTGAATGTCGCTAATAAGTTACAGATTTCACCCCGAATTCCATGAAACTGCTGCTCTTACTCCCAGCCTGATGTATAATTTCCCTGTTTATTTCCCTTCCTCACAGTTAATTCAGTAAAGATTGTGATTCTGTCCCGGGGAAAATGCGGTCTCTCCAAATGTGTCACTCGCTACCTGGTGGCCATGGCAGCAAGGGATCTACTGATCGTTATCCTCAACCTGATATTGAGGCACATTCCGATTGCTTATAGGGAAAAGTTTAGTTTCATGCAGTCCATCCCCGTGTGTAATATCCACGCCGTCCTGCTGTTCACAGTCTCAGACTGTTCTGTCTGGTTCACCGTCACTTTCACCTTTGATCGATTTGTGGCAATTTGCTGCCAGAAGCTGAAAACTAAATATTCCACCGAGAAAACGGCGGCTGTGTTTCTGGGAACGGTGACTGTGCTGAGCTGTTCAAAGAACATTTTCTGGTATTTCATCATCACAGGTCGCTATTAGCTTCAGAGCATCCCCTGGTTTTGTGATGTAACAATGCATGTTCTGGAATCACGGGTCTGGACAGTAATCCAGTTCCTTAATTATATTCTTACCCCGGGTATCCCATTTATTATGATTCTGCTGCTCAATGCTGTCACCGTCAGTCACATTTTAGTGTCCAGCAGAGCCCGCAGGAGACTCCAGGGTCCAATCAGTGGGGAGAATCCCAGAGACCCAGAAATGGAGAGCCGCAGGAAATCCATCATTTTACTGCTTCTTATCTCGGGAAATTTTATCCTGTTGTGGGCAGTGTTAACGGTGTATTATATATGGGCCAGGATGTGGTATTTGGGCTATCGGTCTGTATATCTACCTCAGTATGTAATGGAAATGGGATTGATGCTGCAGCTGCTGAGTTTCTGCACAAACACTGGGATTTATGCCGTGACCCAGACTAAGTTCAGAGAGCAGTTGAAGAATCTGGGGAAATATCCCTTTGCTCTGATTGATGCTGTTCTTTGAGAAGTAACATACAGGGTGGATAAAAAGGAACCAGTTGATCTGTTTTATTTGGACTTCCAAAAGGCATTTGACAACGTGCCACACAAAATATTATTGTTTAAGATAAAAAATCACGGGATTGGGGGTAATATTCTGGCATGGATAGTTGATTGGCTATCTAACAGAAGGCAGAGAGTTGGGATAAATGGTTCATTCTCAGACTGGCAATCAGCAACTCGTGGTGTTCCGCAGGGGTCAGTGCTGGGTCCCCAACTCTTTACAATCTATATTAATGATTTGGAGGAGTGGACCGAGTGTAACATATCAAAGTTTGCAATGATACTAAGATGAGAGGGAAAGTAGTGAGTGAGGATTGCATAAGAAATCTGCAAGGGGACATAGACAGTCTAAGTAATTGGGCAGAGATTTGGCAGATGGAATACAATACTGGAAAGTGAGAGGTTATGCACTTTGGCAGGAAAAATAGTAGAGCAAGTTATTATCTTAATGGCAAGAATCTCGAAAGTACTGAAGTACAAAGGGATCTGGGGGTCCTGGTGCACGAAACTCAAAAGGTTAGTATGCAGATGCAGCAAGTGATTAAGAAGTCTAATTGGATTGTTGGCTTTCATTGCTAGGGGGATAGAATATAAAAATAGGGAGGTATTGCTTCAGTTGTACAAGGTATTGATGAGACCGCAACTGGAATACTGAATACAGTGCTGGTGTCCATCCTACAAAAAGACATACTTGCTCTCGAGTCAGTACAAAGAAGGTTCACTCGGTTAATCCCGGGGATGAGGGGATGGACATAAAGAGGAGAGGTTGGGTATATTGAGAATCTACGCATTGGAGTTCAGAAGAATGAGAGGCGATCTTATTGAAACATATAAGATTGTGAAGGGGTTGGATCGGATGGATGCGGGGAGGATGTTCCCGATGATGGGTGAAATTAGAACTAGGTGGCATAGTCTTAGAATAATGGACTGCTCTTTCAAAACTGAGATGAGAAGGAACTACTTCACTCAGAGGGTGGAAGGTCCATGGAATATGCTGCCCCCAGAAGCTGTAGAAGCTACATCATTACATAAATTTAAAACAGAAATAAACAGTTTCCTAGAAGTAAAGGGATTTAAGGGTTACGGGAAGCGGGCAAGAATTTGGACATGAGTCTAGGTTGGGATCGGTCATGGCCCTGTGGGTAGCGTAGCGGTCCCAGGGGCCGTGTAGCCTGATCCTGCTCCTATTTCGTGTGTCCAATTAGGTCGGTTCAGGAGCTGGATCTGTGATAGTAGATTGGCGGTTAGGATCAGCTCAGCCATGATCTTATTGAATGGCGGAGCAGGCTCGAGGGGCCAATTGGCCTACTTCTGCGCCTATTTCTTATTTTCTTATGTTCTTATGTAATTGTACAGGGCCTTGTTGAGACCACACCTGGAGTACTGTGCACAGTTTTGGTCTCCTTATCTAAGCAAGGACATACTTGTCTTGGAGGCGGTGCAACGGTGTTTAACTCTATTAATTCCTGAAATGAGAGAGCTGTCGTTTAAGTAGAGAATGGACCCATAACCTCTGGAGTTTAGAAGAATGAGAGTGATCTCATTGAAACATGCAAGATTCTGAAGGCGATTGAAAGGGTCGATGCTGAGAGGTTGTCTCCCCTGAATGAAGTGTCTGGAACAAGGGGGCATAATCTCAGGACATTTGGAATGCCAGTTAAGACTGAGATGAGGAGGAATGTCTTAACTCAGAGGGTTGTGTATCTTTGGAATTTTGTGCCCTGGAGGGATGTGGATGCTGAGTCTTTGAGTAAATTCAAGGCTGATATAGATAGATTTTTTAACTCTAGCTGAATCATGGAATATGGAGATCAAGCGGGAAGGTGGAGTAGAGCTAGAAGATCAGACATGCTCTTAAGGAATTGCGGAGCTGGCTCGATTGGGCCGTACGGCTTACTCCTGCTCGTAATTCTTATGTTCTTATGCTCCAGTTCAACAGCTCCTGTATGCATCGTGTTTCTGCTGCACTTGCTTTGGAAGAGAACCCCGCCCTCTTCAAGGTGGCGGCGACAATCCCGCCGTCCTTTAGCAAGATGGCGGCCGGTTGCAGCGTTAACCCAGGCATGTCGCCGGGGAGAAAGCCTCTAGCAAGATGGCGGGCAGGCACCCCGCTCACCTGGGCGGCAGGGCCTGGAGCCGCGGCGCAAACACTGACCCTCACACGCAGCTCCAGTTCGTCTCCGAAACCTACAATCACCCCTCGGCTCTCGAGCCTCTTGTTCGATCTCAGACTGTCTCCAGTACTCGCAGTGCGCAATCTCGGAGCACTCTCCGGCACACGCCTGCGCACTGGGATCCTATAGCCATTGATAGGGCACTTTCTGCATCGCGGGGAATCGTGGGTAAAGACACCGGCATTGAAAGCCCCGATTGGTAAAGAGATAATTCACTTATTCAGATTAGGCCTTTGTTCCCCAGTTGTAGGGTCTTACACTAAGTTGCGTCAGTGTCACCAGACGTCAACACAAACCATTAAGACAAGTGCTCAAGCGCACAACAAATATTAAATAATAAGGGGGGAGAGATCTACAAGAAACGTAAGCAGCCTAAATATAAACAAAACAGAGAAAGTGAGCCTAGGAAAGAATAAAGCAAGGGAGGAAATTGACAGCAAGGGAGCAAATAGAGTTATCGAACTTGAGTGCAAAAAGATGGTTAAACATAAATTGAGAGGAAATCATCTTAAAATGAATTAAACTCTCTGTACATTAATGCATACAGTGTCCGAAATAAAACAGGGAGGCAATCATGCGTTTGGAGGAACCAGACTTAGTTGGGATTCGTCTGACACGGCTACAGAAAAATCAGGGCTGGGAATTATACATTAATATATTTAGTATAACATATTTAGAAAAGATAAAGGGGGAAAAGGGGGAGGTGGAGTAGCTGTCGTTATTAGGGATAACATAATGGCAGTAGAGAAAAAAGTGACGTAGATATCAGCAAGATTAAAACAGAATCCATATGGATAGAGATAAAAGATAATAAAGGATCTACACTCTAATAGGCGTAGTCTACAGTCACCTAATAGTGGAAGGGAGGTGGAGGAAGAACTATAGAGGCAAAATAGAGAAATTAGTAAAACACACTGAATAAAAATCATGGGGGATTTCAACTACCCTGATATTAATTGAACAGAAGTGGTAGGTAAAGGGGATGAGGGAATGGAGATCCTACTCTGTCGACAGGACTCCTTTCTAACCCAGTATTTAAAAACCCCAACAAGGGAGGATTCGCTGTTGGATCTAGTTATGGGGAATGAGCCAGAGCAGATAAGAGAAGTAAAATTAGGGGAACATATAGGCAACAGTGACCATAATAGAATACACTTTAAGATGTCAATAGAGAAGGACATAAGAATGACAAGAACCAAGTTCATAGATTGGAGAAAAGCAGATTTAGAAGGGCTGAGATTGGAACTTGGGTTGTTAAAATGAGCAACGATATTGGCAAACAACGTTGTAGTATGAGAATGGGAAACCTTTAAAACGGTGTTCAACAGAGTGCAGGAAAAATATATTCCGCTAAAAGGAAAGAACAAACTAAACACTGATGGGACTCCATGGATGAATAAAGACATAAGGAAACAATTGAGGGTAAGGAAAGAGGGATACATTAAGTACATCAACAGCATGGGGTGCATGATAAGAGAGAATACGAAGGGTTCTGGAGAGAAGTTAATGAAACAATTAGGAATTCAAAGAGGAACTTTGAAATTAAATTATCAAGGAACATAAAACAAAATAGTAAAATATTTTAAACTCACATCAATAAAAAAGGAATACGATAGCAAAATACTGCAGATGCTGGAAAGCCGAAATAACAACAGAAAACGCTGGAACAACTCAGCAGGCCAGGCAGCAGCCGTGGAGAGAGAAACAGAGTTAACGTTTCAGGTCGAAGACCTTTCGTCAGAACTGGAAAAAAAGCAGGAAATGAAATAGATTTAAAGCAAGAATAAAGCTGGGAAAAGGGGGAGGGGATGATAGAACAAAAGGAGAGATTAGGAGACCTTGAGAGACATTAACAGATAATCAAGGCAAGATGAAGTGTTGATGTAACAAGTTGAGGCTAAATGAAGTTTGAAATGCACTGGCAGAATGAAGTACAGCTGCCAGCTTCTGGGAGGAAAAAAAAGGGGAGGTGGCAAGCAAAAGGGTGGATGAAAAAATAAAATATAAATGTGACAGGGGCCGAGGTTATAATCTAAAATTGTTGAACTCGATGTTGAATCCAGAAGGCTCCGGAACAGTATCAGGTCGGTCACGTGCACAACAATGTGGGGGTGGATGGGACGTCCGATCCCGGCTGTATCCGATCATGGACCCGGTCGTTTGACCGGTCCTGGGAGGATGTCCAATCCCCAGTGTTGGTGATGTCCGACCTCGGGATTCTATCCATGGGGGTGTCCGGCGATGGGTAGAGCTTGGGGGGCCGGGTGAAAGCATTTCCGCGGCTCTGGAAACACGGCCAGCCAGAGTAAAACCTGTAAAAGAATTTAAATCAGAGGCTGCCTGCTGCATTAAAATATTTAATTTGCCAATCCGCCTCCTGGGAGCGGTTCGCTGCCCGCCCCTGTCGCGTTTCAGTTGAACTCGGCAGCGGGCGGATTAGAGGCGATTTGGGGTCGGGAGGAAATTTTCAATTTTAAATTCTTACCCGACTCCAACAGGCCGTTTTGAGGTGTTGAAATCCAGCCCTTACTGTCTGGGCTCAGACACGGAGAATGTTTGAACATTTTTATTTCCAGTCTCTATTCCCTTCTCTTTTTTACAGTGAATTTTGTGACGATTGTGATCCTGTCCCGGGGAAAGTGCGGACTCTCCACCTCCACCACTCGCTACCTGGTGGCCATGGCAGCGGCGGATCTACTGGTCATTGTCACTGAGGTCATACTGAATCGGATCAATCTGCATTATTTCCCATTGTCTTTCCTGGACATCACCCCTGTGTGTACTGTTATCATTGTCCTGATCAGTGCAACCACAGACTGTTCTGTCTGGTTCACCGTCACTTTCACCTTTGATCGCTTTGTGGCCATTTGTTGTCAAAAGCTGAAAACTAAATATTGCACCGAGAAAACGGCGGCTGTGGTTCTGGGAACAACCTGCATTCTGCTCTGTTTAAAAAGCGTTCCCTTCTACTTTACAATTCAACCCCGGGTGATAATCGACAATGTACCGTGGTTCTGTTCCGAAATCCCAAGCTATTTCGCTGAGCCAGGCTGGGTGGTACTTGACTGGTTTGATGCGATTTTAACCCCATTGCTCCCATTCGCTTTAATTCTGCTGCTCAACGCTCTGACAGTAAGAAACATTTTGGTGGCCAGTCGGGTCCGTAAGGAGCTGAGGGGTGAGAGCAAGGGAGACAATGGCAGTGACCCAGAGATGGAGAGCAGAAGGAAGGCTGTGATTTTACTCTTCACCATATCCGGCAGCTTCATACTGCTGTGGTTGTTGAATGTTATAGATTTCTTGTATTATACCATTACAGGAAGAAATCCCAATGATTACAACGATTCTTTAATTATCTTTGAACAAGTCGGATTTATGCTGCTTAATTTAAGTTGCTGCACAAACACATTTATTTATGTGCTGACCCAGTCCAAGTTCAGAGAGGAGGTGAAGAAGGCGGTGAAATATCCAGTTATCTCAATTATTCAATTCATTAATAATCAGAACAACTGAGCACAGCCCAGAGGCGGGTCCCAGTGTTTCCAGGCCAGGAATGTAATATTCAGCCCCAGACTGCCATTCACCGAATTACAACAGGAATCGCTGGTGATCTTAATATACACCCAGCGGCGGGCCGAGCACTGTGCCTAGGACCCGGCACTACTTCTGGTTTACAGTTCCCACGTTGTATTTCGGGACAGGACCACTAGTTTCCTGCTTTCCATCTGAGCTCTTCTGTAAAAAGTCCCTTCAACTCTTTTGTGCAGCAATTAATTAGCATCTTCCAGAGTTAGAGCCTCGTCAATAGGTAGGCAGACAGAGCTGAGCTGCAGTTCAGAGGATTATATTACATGGAACATACAGCACACAAACAGGCCATTCGGTCCAACTACTCTGTGCTGGTGTTATTGCTTCACACGAATCTCCTCCCATTGCATTTACCTCATCTCATCCTCACAGCATTTCTTTCTGTTGCCTTTTCTCTCATTTACTCGTCTATTTTCCTTTTGAAAGATTATAAGCTGTTTGCCTCAGCCACTTCCTGTGGTAGTGAGTTCCACATTCTAACCACACCCGGAGGAAATAAATTGCTCATTATTTCCCTATTGGATTTATTAGTAACTATCTGGTACTTACCGCCCGAAGTGTTGTATTCTCCCACAAGTGTAAACATTCTCTCCACATCAACCCTGCCTAACCCATTCATAATTTTCAAGATCTCTATCAGGCCTCATCGAAGTCCTCTCTCCTCTACAGCAGAAAGGCCCAACCTATTCAATCTTTCCCGATAGCTGTAATCTTTCAGTTCTGGAGCCATTCAACTAAATATTTGTAAGAACGAAGTTATTGACCGCCTGCCACAAAATCCGTTGCCCAGCCACCGACTCCATCCCTCTCTTTAGCACCTGTCTAAGGCTGAATCAGACTGTTAGCAAACTTGGTGTCCTTTTTGAGCACAGGATGATCTTCAGACCACATATCCAGCCCATCACCAGGGCGGATTACTTCCACCTCTGTAACATCGCCGAAGTTGGCACCTGCCTCAGCTCATCTGCTGCTCAAACCATCATTCATGGCGTTGGTAGCTCTAGACTTGATAACACCAACTCTCTCCTGGCTGAATTCCCATTTCCCAATCACCATAACGTGAGCTCATCCAAAACTCTGCTGCCCACAACCTAACTCACACCAAATCCCAGTAAACCACCACCCCTGAGACCGCTGACCTACAGAGACTTCCATTGCGGCAATGCCTCAATTAGAAAATTATCACCCATGTTGTCCTGACCCATTAATCCCATGGGCTACAATTATACCAACAGGTCTGTCACGTGGTACTTTGTCAAACGCCTTTTGAATGACCAGATACACAACATCAAACACACTACCCTCGTGATGTTTCTATTTTCCTACCAAAGTGCATCTATGTTAATGGTCACTTACCACTGCAGACTGCATGTTTTCTAATGTTTATTGTGAGATGTCATGTAGGGACATTTATCTTCAATATTTGCAGCAAGGCAGCAGTTTATTGAGTAAAAACAATAATAATTAATAAAGCCAGCCATCGACAACTCCGTGAGGCTTTAGACTTTTATCAGAAAATCTGAGGAATTATTGCAGAGTAAACTCTTGTCTTGTTACTTTGTACTACTGCATTTCGAAGAAGTTGCTGAAGATATTATTTATTTCAAATCACAGAACTGCGCTCCTGTTTGCTTCAGCCTTACTTTGTGACTTTCAATATCTATTGATGCATCGAACATGCTAAGCTCCACTACAACCCACCTAAGATCCTCAGCTCCTTCCCACCCCACCTAATATCCTCAGCTCCTCCAACCCACCGAATATGCTCAGTTCCTCCACACCTGACCTAATATACTCAGCTCCTCCCCACCCCACCCATGCAAATATCCTCTGGGCCTCACCACCCCACCTAGTAGCCTAAGCTCCTCACCACCCAACCCAATACCCTCAGCACCTCACATCACACCTCATATCCCCAGTTCTGCCCACCCCACCTCATATCCTCAGCTCCACCCCACCACCCAAAATATCCTCAGCCCCTCTCCACCCCACGTAATATCCACAGCTCCACCCCACCCCACTCCACCTAATATCCTCAGCTCCTCCCCACCCAACCTAATATGCTCTGCTCTCTCCCATCCCACGTAATATCCTCAGCTCTCTCCCACCCACCTAATATCGTCAGCTCCTCCCCACCCCACCTAATATGCTCAGCTTTTCTCCACCTCAACTAATATCCTCAGCTTCTCCACACTTCACCTAATACCCTCACCTCCTCCCACCGGACCTAATATACTCAGCTCCTCCCCACCCCACCAAATATCCTCAGCCCCTCCCCACCTCACCTAATATTCTCAGCTCCTCCCTCCCGACATAATATCCTCAGCTCCTCCCCAACCCACCTAATATCCTTAGCTCCTCCCCACCTCACCTATTATCCTCAGCTGCACCCCACCCCACCTAATATGCTCAGTCCTTCCCCACCTCACCTAATATCCTCAGATCCTCCCCACTCACCTAATATCTTCAGCTCCTCCCCACCTCACCTAATATCCTCAGCTCCTCCTCACCCTACCTAATATCCTCAGCTCCTCCACACTCCATGTAATATCCTCCGTCCCTCCCCACCACTCCGAAAATCTCAGCTCGTCCCCACCCCACCAAATATCCTCAAGTTCTCCCCACCCCACCTAATATACTCAGCTCCTCCCCACCCCACCTAATATCCTCAGACCCTACACACCTCACCTCATATCCTCAGCTCCTCACCATCCCACCTGATATCTTCAGCTCTTCCCCACCCCATCTAATATCCTCAGCTCCTTCCGAGCCCACCTAATATCCTCAGCTCCTCCCCAACCAATCAATATCTTCAGACCCTCCCACCAACTAATATCCTCAGCTCCTCACCAGCACCTAATATCCTCAGAACCTCCCCTCCCCACCTAATATCCTCAGCTCCTCCCCACCTCACCTTATATCTTCAGCTCCTCTCCACCCCACCTAATATCCTCAGCTCCTCCCCTCCCCAACTAATATCCTCAGCTCCTCCCCATCCCACCTAATATCCTCAGCCCCTCCCCACCTCACCTAATATCCTCTGCTCCTCCCCATCCCACCTAATATCCTCAGATCTTCCCCCCACCTAATATCCTCAGCTCCTCCCTTACCATTAATATCCTCAGCACCTCCCCTCCCCACCTAATATCCGCAGCTCCTCCCCTCCGCACCTAATATCCTCAGCACCTTCCCACCCCACCTAACATCCTCATCTCATCCCCACCCCACCTAAATTCCTCATTTCCACCCCACTCCAACTAATATCCTCATCTCCGCCCCACCCACCTAATATCCTCAGCTCCACCTCACTCCACCTAATATGCTCAGCTACTCCCCACCTAAAATCCTGAGATCCGCACCACCCCACATAATATCCTCAGCTCCTCACCACCCCACCTAATATCCTCATCTGCTCCCCACCCCACCTAATATCCTCAGCTCCTCACCACCCCACCTAATATCTAAAGCTCCTACCCACCCCACCTAATATCCTCATGTCCTCCCCACCCTACATAATATACTCAGCTTCTCTCCACCCCACCTAATATCCTCAGCTCCTCCCCACCCCACATAATATCCTTATCTCCCCCCACCCCACCTAATATCCTCAGATCCTCACCACCACACCTAATATCCTCAGCTCCCCCCACTACACATAATATCCTCATCTGCTCCATACCCCACCTAATATCCTCAGCTACTCACCACCCCAGCTAATATCCTCAGCTCCTCCCCACCCCACCTAATATCCTCAGCTCCTTCCCACCTCATCTAATATCCTCAGCACTTCCCCACCCCACCTAATATCCTCAGCTCCTCCCCTTCCCACTAATATCCACAGCTCCTCCCCACCCAACCTGATATCCTCAGCCCCTCCCCACCCCACCAAATATCCTCAGCCCCTCCCCACCTCACCTAATATTCTCAGCTCCTCCCTCCCGACATAATATCCTCAGCTCCTCCCCAACCCACCTAATATCCTTAGCTCCTCCCCACCTCACCTATTATCCTCAGCTGCACCCCACCCCACCTAATGTGCTCAGTCCTTCCCCACCTCACCTAATATCCTCAGATCCTCCCCACTCACCTAATATCTTCAGCTCCTCCCCACCTCACCTAATATCCTCAGCTCCTCCTCACCCTACCTAATATCCTCAGCTCCTCCACACTCCATGTAATATCCTCCGTCCCTCCCCACCACTCCGAAAATCTCAGCTCGTCCCCACCCCACCAAATATCCTCAAGTTCTCCCCACCCCACCTAATATACTCAGCTCCTCCCCACCCCACCTAATATCCTCAGACCCTACACACCTCACCTCATATCCTCAGCTCCTCACCATCCCACCTGATATCTTCAGCTCTTCGCCACCCCATCTAATATCCTCAGCTCCTTCCGAGCCCACCTAATATCCTCAGCTCCTCCCCAACCAATCAATATCTTCAGACCCTCCCACCAACTAATATCCTCAGCTCCTCACCAGCACCTAATATCCTCAGAACCTCCCCTCCCCACCTAATATCCTCAGCTCCTCCCCACCTCACCTTATATCTTCAGCTCCTCTCCACCCCACCTAATATCCTCAGCTCCTCCCCTCCCCAACTAATATCCTCAGCTCCTCCCCATCCCACCTAATATCCTCAGCCCCTCCCCACCTCACCTAATATCCTCTGCTCCTCCCCATCCCACCTAATATCCTCAGATCTTCCCCCCACCTAATATCCTCAGCTCCTCCCTTACCATTAATATCCTCAGCACCTCCCCTCCCCACCTAATATCCGCAGCTCCTCCCCTCCGCACCTAATATCCTCAGCACCTTCCCACCCCACCTAACATCCTCATCTCATCCCCACCCCACCTAAATTCCTCATTTCCACCCCACTCCAACTAATATCCTCATCTCCGCCCCACCCACCTAATATCCTCAGCTCCACCTCACTCCACCTAATATGCTCAGCTACTCCCCACCCCACCTAAAATCCTGAGATCCGCACCACCCCACATAATATCCTCAGCTCCTCACCACCCCACCTAATATCCTCATCTGCTCCCCACCCCACCTAATATCCTCAGCTCCTCACCACCCCACCTAATATCTAAAGCTCCTACCCACCCCACCTAATATCCTCATGTCCTCCCCACCCTACATAATATACTCAGCTTCTCTCCACCCCACCTAATATCCTCAGCTCCTCCCCACCCCACATAATATCCTTATCTCCCCCCACCCCACCTAATATCCTCAGATCCTCACCACCACACCTAATATCCTCAGCTCCCCCCACTACACATAATATCCTCATCTGCTCCATACCCCACCTAATATCCTCAGCTACTCACCACCCCAGCTAATATCCTCAGCTCCTCCCCACCCCACCTAATATCCTCAGCTCCTTCCCACCTCATCTAATATCCTCAGCACTTCCCCACCCCACCTAATATCCTCAGCTCCGCCCCTTCCCACTAATATCCACAGCTCCTCCCCACCCAACCTGATATCCTCAGCCCCTCCCCACCCCACCTGATATCCTCAGCTCCTCCCCACCGCACCTAATATCTTCAGGGCCTGACCACCACAACTAATATCCTCATCTCCTCCCCACCCCACCTAATATCCTCAGCTCCTAATCACCCCACCTAGTATCCTCAGCTCCTCACTTCCCCACCTGATATCCTCAGCTCCTCCCCACACCAGCTAATATCCTCAGCTCCTTCCCACCCCACCTATTATCCTCAGCTCTTCCCCACCCCACCTAATATCCTCAGCTCTTCCCCTCCCCACCTAATATCCTCATCTCCTCCCCACCCCACCTGATATCATAAGCTCCTTCCCAGCCCACCTATTATCCTCAACTCTTCACAACCCCACCTAATATCCTCAGCTCCTCCCCTCCCCACCTAATATCCTCATCTCCTCCCCACCCCACCTGATATCCTCATCTCCTCCCCACCCCACCTAATATCCTCAGCTCCTCATCACCCCACCTAGTATCCTAAGCTCCTCACTTCCCCACCTGATATCCTCAGCTCCTCCCCACACCACCTAATATCCTCAGCTCCTTCCCACCCCACCTATTATGCTCAGCTCTTCCCCACCCCACCTAATATCCTCAGCTCTTCCTCTCCCCACCTAATATCCTCATCTCCTCCCCACCCCACCTGATATCATCAGCTCCTTCCCAGCCCACCTATTATCCTCAGCTCTTCCCCACCCCACCTAATATCCTCAGCTCCTCCCCTCCCCACCTAATATCCTCATCTCCTCCCCACCCCACCTGATAACCTCAGCTCCTCCCCACCGCACCTAATATCTTCAGGGCCTCAACACCCCACCTGCTATCCCCAGCTCCTCTCTACTCCCGTAGTATCCTCAGCTCCTCCCGACCAATGATCTCTCTAATTTGTTTGTACTTTGCAGAACTCAAACTCCATTGAGCGCGACCTTTTCATCTGTTGGCAAATTTTACAACAACACAGTTTACAACTACGTTTACAACAACAACTTTTACAACAACGACAGCAACAGCATCCACTTAGCAGCATATATACAGAAATGGTATATTACCACTCCACCGTCTCAAATCATGAGACAATCAGACAATGTTCTGGAAGTTTAACATAACTTCCCTGCTTTTGAAATCTATTCCTCTAGAAATGAATCCCAGTGCTATATTTGCAATTTTAAGGCTTTTTTAACCTGCGTTGCTTCTTTTAATGATTTGTGAATCTATACCCCTAGATCCCTTTGTACGTCTACACTATTTAGACTCTTATTTTCCAAGGAGTAGGTAGACTCCTTATTCCCCCTACCAAACTTTACCACCTCACACTAACATATATTGAAATTAATTTTCCATTTACATGCCCATTCTGCAAGTCTGTTTAGTGTAGAATTAATTAAAAGCTTTTAGTTTATCATGTACAAACTACATTTTTAAAATAATTACTTGTCAGAAACGACTGGAATATTAAAGAACTGCAAAATAATGAATTAACACTTCAGAAACCTTCCTCAGTTATTCGGTTATGCATCGACAAACAATCCAAAAGCCCAAGGTGAGCTGAACGAGGCACATCTATTCGTGCAATTTGTATTAATTTTGAAGTTTTCAACGTATTAACCCCATCCCTCATGTCACTATAGCAATGGCTGCACAAGCAGCAGGAGCAGCGGCTTTCCTATGGTGCTGACGTGCTGTCCATCCAGATATGTAATTAGAATATTAATCACAATGCAACCAGACAACCGACAAATATAAAGTGCTGTAGTTCTTTAGTTCACAACAATAAAAATAATTCAACAAAAACGGGTATCTGTATTTCTAACTTCAATCACTTCCATCAATAAACGTGGTCTCCTTGAAGCAGCGCATCCACCATGTAACACTTCAGAAATGCAGCACTTATTCACAAGTGCAGAAAAACACATACACAATTCGCGTCATCGAATTAAAAACAAAAAGCAGGAAAAGCTATGATTTAACATAAATAAACATTCATCCTTATTCCTGGACTGGAGAACTAGTCAAACTGACTTACAAAATGTTTACTAATATGTTGACATAAAGATGTTAATTTACGAATTTCGCTTCTAATGATTTTCTCTCAAAAAATCTACACAATATTAATCCCTGCTCTTATCATGAAAAGTGTTGAATTATTTTGGGTACTTTCCAATTAAATAGCGGGAAACAAACTTAATTGCACCCTCAATTTTTAATCTCCTAATTAAAACATTTATTCCAAATAGAAATTGAAGATTATCAGTTTAATCAAAATATTTTGTGTTTCTTTCCCAAAAAACAAATATTACTTTCTTCTAAGCAGCTTCCTGCAATGTTATACATCATTACAGAGCTCATGTTTCTATTAACATTCCACTAAACGTTTAAGAGGAAATTTATAATTACATTATTCCTCGGACTTGTTCGGAATATAGAACTACAGACAAAATAAAATGGTTCACAATAGCAAAATGCAGCGGGTGCTGGAATCTGAAATAAAAACAGAAAATGCTGGATATACTCAGCAAGTCAGACTGCATCTGGGGAGAGAATATTGGCCCAGGACACTGGGGATAAATATTGGCTGGGACACCGGGGAGAACTCCCGCCCACCCCCGCTCTTCTTTGAAATATACCATAGGCTCTTTTACATCCGTCTGTGCATCAATTTCCATGATTTTGACCCAGTGATGACAAAAGAATGGCGATATATGTCCAAGTCGGGATCTTCTTCTTCGGCAGTCCCTCGGAACCGAGGATGACTTGCTTCCACATTAAAAATGAGTTCTCCGATTAGAGATTTAAAAGCGTGGCTCAAGGATTGTTGTGGGAGGAAGGAGTTTCAGTTCATGGGGCACTGGCACCAGTTGAAAGAGGGAGCTCTTCCGCCGTGACAGGCTCCACTTAATCCGAGCTGGGACCAGTGTCCTCGTGAACTGAATAACTATGGCAGTAGACAGGAATTTAAACAAATGTAGAGAGGGTGGGAGGATGCAGGTAAGCGTAAATTTAAAAGCAGCGAGATAAATGTCAAGGCTCTAGAGCAGACTACAGTTTTATGTAGGATTAAGCAGAGTGCGTCAGGAAGGATC
Organism: Squalus acanthias; assembly: GCA_030390025.1. NCBI lineage: Eukaryota > Metazoa > Chordata > Chondrichthyes > Squaliformes > Squalidae > Squalus > Squalus acanthias. Next base: position 184,960 of record JASTWF010000270.1, read on the forward strand.
AGATAGACTAACAAACGTAATAAGGCATCATTGACTAAGGTGACATCAGGGAAAAATATAAAAAAGTCAAAGCTAAAGGCTCTATATCTGAATGCACGAAGCATTCATGACAAAATTGATGAATTAATAGCACAGATAGAAATTAGCAGGTTTGATCCAATAGTTATAACAGAGACGTGGTTGCGAAGTGGCCAAGGTTGGGAACTAAATATTCCAGGATACTTAACTTTTAGAAGAGTTAAGCAAAATGAAAAAGGAGGTCGGGTAGCCCTGATAATAAAGGATGGGATAAAGACATTAGAGGGAAAGGATCTTAGCTCGGAAAATCAAGAAGTAGAATCAGTTTCGGGGGAGCTAAGAAACAGCAAGGGGCAGAAAACATTGATGGGAATTTTTAGACCCCAAACAGTAGTTGTAATGTACGGCAGTGTATATATCAGGAAATTAGAGGCGCATGTAACCAGGGTAATACAGCATTCATAGGGGTCTTTAATCTACATATAGACTGGGCAAACCAAATTTGCAGTAATAATGTGGAGGACGTTTTCCTGGAATGTATGCAAGATAATGTTCTAGATCAGTATGTTGAGGAACCAACTAGAGAACAGGCTATTTTAGGTCTAGTATTGTGCAATGAGAAAGGGTTAATCAATAACCTTGAAGTAAAGGGGCATTTAGGGAAGAGTGACCATAATATGATAGAATTTAATATTGAGTTTGAAAATGATTTAGTTAAATCCGAAACTAGTGTCTTCATTCTAAACAAAGCAAACTACATAGGTATGAGGTGCGATTTGGCTAAGGTAGATTGGTTAACTACATTAAAAGTTATGACGGTAGACAAGCAATGTCTAGTATTTAAATAAGTAATACATAATTTACAACAAATATACATTCCTTTAGGGCTCAAAAACCCCACAGGAAAAGTGGCACAACCGTGGCTAAAAAGAGAAGTTAAAGATAGTATTAGATCAAAGGAAGAGGCTTATAATGTTGCCAAAAATAATAGTAAGCCTGAGGATTAGGAGGATAGTAGAATTCAGCAAAGGAGGACCAAGAAATTGATAAAGAAAGGCACAATAGAATATGAGAGTAAACTAGCGAGAGACATAAAAACAGACTGTAAAAGCTTCTATCGGTAAATGTGGGTCCCTTACAGGCTGAGACAGGATAAATTATAATGGGGTAAGGAAATGGCAGAGAAATTAAACAAATACTTTTTTGTATCTGTCTTCACGGAAGAAGATGCAAAGAAACTTCCCAGAAGTAGTGATGAAGCAAGGCTCTAGCGAGAATGAGGAAGTGAAAGAAATTAGTATTAGTTAAAAAATGGTACTGGAGAAATTAATGGCACTGAAAGCCGATAAATCCTTTGGACCTGATGGCCGACATCCTAGGGTTTTGGAAGAGGTGGCTATAGAGGTAGTGGACGCATTGGTTGTCATTTTCCAAAATTCCTTGATTCTAGAATGGTTCCCGCAGATTGGAAAGTAGCAAATGTAAAGTCACTATTTAAAAAAGGAGGGCGAGAGAAAACGGGGAACTACAGACCAGTTAGCCTGACATCAGAAGTAGAGAAAATGCTAGAATCTATTATTAAGGACGTGGTAACAGGGCTCTTAGAAATTAATAATAAGATTTGGCAGAGTCAACACGGATTTATGAAAGGGAAATAGTGTTTGACAAATCTGTTAGAGTTTTTTAAGGTTGTATCTAGCAGAATAAATAAGTGGGATCCAGTAGATGTGGTGTATTTAGATTTTCAGAAGGCATTCGATAATGTGCCACAAAAGAGGTTATTAAAGAAAATTAGGGCTCAAGGGATGGGGGTAATATACTAGCATGGATTGAGGATTGGTTAATGGACAGAAAGCAGATAGTAGGAATAAACGGGTCATTTTAGTGTTGGCAGGCTGTAGCTAGTGGGGTACCGCAATGATCAGTGCTTGGGCCTCAGCTATTCACAATCTACATCAATGATTTGGATGAGGGGACCAAATGTAATATATCCAAGTTTGCTGATGATACAAAGCTGGGTGGGAATGTAAATGTGAGGAGGATGCAAGGTGTCCACCTACGGACGCTGAAAAACGCCCGGGTAAGAACGGGATATGACGCTCGACTCATCGATCGACAGTTCCGACGGGCCACAGCGAAAAATCGCATAGACCTCCTCAGAAGGCAAACACGGGACACAACCAACAGGGTACCCTACGTCGTCCAGTACTTTCCCGGAGCGGAGAAACTACGCCATGTTCTTCGCAGCCTTCAACATGTCATCGATGACGACGAACACCTCGCTCAGGCCATCCCCACGACTCCACTACTTGCCTTCAAACAGCCGCCTAACCTCAGAGGTACCATCGTTCGCAGCAAATTACCCAGCTTTCAGGATAACAGCGACCACGACACCACACAACCCTGCCACGGCAACCTCTGCAAGACATGCCAGATCATCAACACAGATACCATCATCACACGTGAGGACACTAACCACCAGGTACATGGTACATACTCATGTGACTCGGCCAACGTTGTCCACCTCATATGTTACAGGAAAGAATGCACCGCGGCATGGTACATCGGCGAGACCATGCAGACACTGAGACAACGTATGAATGTACACCGCGCAACAATCGCCAGGCAGGAGTGTTCCCTCCCAGTCGGGGAACACTTCAGCAGTCAAGGTCATTCAGCCTCGGATCTGTGGGTAAGCGTTCTCCAAGGCGGCCTTAGAGACACACGACAACGCAAAATCATCGAGCAGAAACTGATAGCTAAGTTCCGCACTCATGAGGACGGCCTCAAAGGGATCTTGGGTTTATGTCACGATACATGACGTAGAGTCATCCAGACTCGAGTCGTCGTTGGCTTGTTCACAGATGTGATTCCCAGTAAAAAAGTAAAAATTTTAAAGTTTATCGTTTTACATACCGACTGCAGCTTTTGACACATTAGACCCCCTGTAACCCCACCTCATTGTCTCAGTTGCATCTTGCTATGTCTTTGATGTGGTACCTTCCTGGCTGACCTGATTGCCTTTTGTCACACCTCGGCAGATAAACAGTCAGGATGATTAAATGTAGTCGTCTGCCATTGTAAGTTACTCATGCATTGTTCTCTATCTATATATGCTTTGTCGATTTTGTATTTCTTCACTTCACCTGACGAAGGAGCAGTCGCTCCGAAAGCTTGTGATTTCAAATTAAACTGTTGGACTATAACCTGGTGTTGTGCGACTTCTCACTTTTGTTATATAGGAACAAAAGAAAGCCATTTAGCTCCTCGCACCTGCTACACAGGAACTGCGGTACACCATTCAACCCCTCGAGCCTGCTGAAACGGAATATTTGTAGACCATTCAATCCATCGATCCTGTTGTAGAGAAATTTTCATCCCTGGAATCATTCTCGGAATATTTTTAGGCCATTCAGCCGCTCTAGCCTGCTACATATGAACAGGGGTAGGGGAGTCATTTCATCGAGTCTGTTACTTAGAAACAGGAGTAGGCCATTCAACCCATCGAACCTGTTACATTTGAACATTGATTGGACATTCAGTCCCTCAAGCCTGTTATATACGTAATGAAATAGGCAATTCAGAATCTTGAGCGAGTTACATAGGCACAGGAGTAGGCCATTAAACCCCTCGAGGTTGATACGTCGGACAAAGCCATTAAACCCCACAAGCCTGCTACGTAGGAAAATAAGTAGTTCATGAAGATCCTAAAGACAGGTATATAGAAAAGGGAGTGGGCCATTCAGTCCATTAAGCCTGTTACATAACAACAGGTGGCGGGCATTCAGGCCATCGAAGCTCTTACATAGGAACAGGAGGAAGTCAAAAGGCCATCGAGCCTATTATATAGGAACAGGAGAAGGCCATTCAGCCCCTCGAGCCTGTTACATAGGAACAGGAGGAGGTCATTCAGCCCCTCGAGCCTGTTACATAGGAACAGGAGGAGGCCATTCAGCCCCTCGAGCCAGTTACATAGGAACAGGAGGAAGTCAAAAGGCCATCGAGCCTGTTATATAGGAACAGGAGGAGGCCATTCAGCCCCTCGAGCCTGTTACATAGGAACAGGAGGAAGTCAAAAGGCCATCGAGCCTGTTATATAGGAACAGTAGGAGGCCATTCAGACCCTCGAGCCTGTTACATAGTAACAGGAGGAAGTCAAAACGCCATCGAGACTATTATATAGGAAGAGGAGGAGGCCATTCAGCCCCTCGAGCCTGTTACATTAGGAACAGGAGGAGGCCATTCAGCCCCTCGAGCCTGTTACATAGGAACAGGAAGAGGCACATTCAACCCCTCGAGCCTGTTACATAGGGACAGGAGGCGGTCATTCAGGCCATCGAGCCTGTTACATAGGAACAGGAGGAGGCCATTCAGCCCCTCGAGCCTGTTACATAGGGACAGGAGGAGGCCATTCAGCCCCTCGAGCCTGTTATATAGGAACAGGAGGAGGCCATTCAGGCCATCGAGTCTGTTACACAGGAACAGGAGGCGGTCATTCAGCCCCTCGAGCCTGTTACATAGGAACAGGAGGCGGTTATTCCGCACTCAGCCAATTCCACCATGCATGTACGATAGCAAAATACTGCGGATGCTGGAAAATTGAAACAACAACAGAAAACGCTGGAAAAACTCAGCAGGCCAGGCAACATCCGTGGAGAGAGAAACAGAGTTAACGTTTCAGGTCGAAACCCTTCGTCAGAACTGAGAAAAAAGCAGAAAATGAAACAGATAAATAAGCAAGGGGGAGGCTGGGGGGAGGAATAAAAGAACAAAAGGGGTGGTCCATGGTAAGTAGAGACATCCCCAATTACCTTCCCCTCTCTGACCCCGATCGATCAGTCCTCAGCAAAGGCCTGAGCTTCATCCCCTTACGCCCCCACCTCAATGAATTTCGAGCTCGGCACGATGCTGAGCTGTTTTTCCGCTGCCTTCGTCTCCGTGCCCACTTCTTTGGACAGGAGTCTTCCCCCCGCACGGCTGACCCTTTCTCCCGCTTTCAGAATTCTCGTTCCACCTGGACCCCTCCCTCTGGCCTCTTACCCTCTCTAGATCTTTTCATTGCTAACTGCCACCGTGACATCGGCCATCTCAATTTCTCTGCTCCCCTCACTCACTCCAACCTACCTCCCTCTGAACTTGCAGCACTCCATTCTCTCCGATCCAACCCCGACATTGTCATTAAACCTGCTGACAAGGGTGGTGCTGTTGTTGTTTGGCGAACCGACCTCTACCTAGCAGAAGCTGAACGCCAACTCTCCGACACCTCCTCCTACCTCCACCTGGACCATGACCCCACTACCGAACATCAAGCCACCGTTTCCAAGACTTTCACTGACCTCATCTACTCTGGGAATCTTCCCCCCATGGCCGCCAACCTCATAGTTCCCCAACCCCGCACATCCCGCTTCTATCTCCTTCCCAAGATCCACAAACAGGACTGACGTGGTAGACCCATCTTTTCAGCCTGTTCCTGCCCCACGGAACTTATCTCTTCCTATCTCGACTCTATTTTTTCTCCCCTTGTCCAGTCTCTTCCCAACTACATCCGCAATTCCTCTGACGCCCTCCGCCACTTTAACAGTTTCCAGTTTCCTGGCCCCAACCGCCTCCTTTTCACCATGGATGTACAATCCCTCTACACCTCCATCCCCCACCAGGATGGCCTGAGGGCGCTCCGCTTCTTCCTTGAAAAAAGGCACAACCAGTTCCCATCCACCATCACCCTCCTCCGCCTGGCTGAACTTGTTCTCACGTTGAACAACTTCTCCTTTGATCCACTCATTTCCTCCAAATCAAAGGTGTTGCTATGGGTACCCGCATGGGTCCTAGCTATGCCTACCTTTTCTGGGATATGTGGAACATTCTTTGTTCCAGTCCTACTCAGGTCCCCTCCCTCACCTCTTTTTCCGGTGCATTGATGACTGTATCGGTGCTGGTTCCTGCTCTCGCCCTGAACTTGAAAATTTCATACACTTTGCTTCCAATTACCACCCTTCCCTCACCTTCACATGGTCCATCTGTGACTCTTGCCTTCCCTTCCCTTCCTCAACTTCTCTGTCTCCATTTCTGGCGATCGGCTATTGACAAACATCCAATACAAGCCCACTGACTCTCACAGCTACCTGGACTATACTTCCTCCCACCCTGCTTCCAGTAAGGACTGTATTCCATTCTCCCAGTTTCTCTGTCTCCGCCGCATCTGCTCTGACGATGCAATGTTCCATACCAGTGCTTCCGACATGTCTTCCTTTTTCCTCAACCGAGGATTCCACTCTACTGCAGTTGGCATGGCCCTTGACCGTGTCTGTTCCATTTCCCGCATTTCTGCTGTCTCCCCTACTCTTCCTCCCGGAACCACGATAGGGTTCCCCTTGTCCTCACCTTCCACCCCACCAGCCTCCACATTCAACGGATCATCCTCCGCCTTTTCTGCCACCTCCAGCGTGATCCCACCACCAAGCACATCTTCCCCTCACCTGCCCTTTCAGCATTCCGAAGGGACCGCTCCCTTCGCGACACCCTGGTCCACTCCTCTATCACCCCCAACACCCCTTCCCCTTCGCCCAGCACCTTCCTGTGCAAGCGCAAGAGATGCAACACATGCCCTTTTACCTCCTCCCTTCCCACTGTCCAGGGCCCCAAACTCTCCTTCCAGGTGAAACAGCGACTTGCTTGTACTTCTTGCAATTTAGTATACTGTCTTCGCTGCTCACGATGTGGTCTCCTCTACATTGGGGAGACCAATCGCAGATTGGGTGATCGCTTTGCGGAACACCTCCGTTCAGTCCGTAAGTGCAACCCCGAGCTTCCGGTCGCCTGTCCCTTTAATTCTCTGCTCCACTCCCACTCTGACCTCTCCATCCTCGGCCTCTTACACTGTTCCAATGAAGCTCAACGTAAGCTCGAGGAACAGCACATCATCTTTCGATTAGGCACTTTACAGCCTTCTGGGCTCAACATAGAGTTCAACCATTTCAGAATCTAACCCCTGCTCCTATTTTTTCAGGTGGCTGTTGTTGATGATTCTGTCATTCCCATTTGCAACATTTAATCTGTCCTGCCTTCAATCATAAGAACATAAGAAATAGGAGCAGGAATAGGCCATTCGGCCCTTCGAGCCTGCTCCGCCATTCAATGAGATCATGGCTGATCTTCTGCCTCAACTTCATTCACCATCCCTATCGCCATATCCCTTGATGCCCTTACTAGTCAGAAATCTAGCGGCTTCTGTTTTGAATATACCCAATGACTGAGCCTCCATAGCCCTCTGGAGTAGAGAATTCCAAAGATTCACCTACCTCAGTGTGAAGAAATGTCTTGTCATCTCAGTCCTGAATGGCCTACCCTTTATCCTGAGGCTGTGGCCCCTGGTTCTAGACTCCCCAACCAAGGGAAACATTCTTCCAGCATCCACCCTATAAAGCCCTGTAATAATTTTGTATGCTTCAATGAGATCACCTCTCATTCTTCTGAATTCAAGAGAATACAGGCCGAGTCTACTCAATCTCTTCTCATACGACAGTCCCGCCATCCCAGGATTCAATCTCGTGAACCTTCGCTGCACTCCCTCTATGGCAAGTATATCCTTCCCTATGTAAGGAGAGCACAATAGTACACAGTACTCCAGGTGTGGTCTCACCAAGGCCCTATATAATTGGAGTAAGGCTTCTTTACTCCTGTACTCAAATCCTCTTGTAATGAAGGCCAGCATACCATTTGCCTTCCTAATCCTAGCACAGACTGTCCCTTTAGTTCCTTCCTCCCCTCCACCCACTTTCCCTGCCTCTGCACCTGCTTAAAACCGGTTACTTTTACCAGTTCTGATGAAGGGTCACAGAACTGAAACTTTAACTCTGTTTCTCTCTCCACGGATGCTGCCTGGCCTGCTGAGTATTTCCAGCATTTTCTGTTGTTATTTCAGATTTCGAGCATCCGCAGTATTTTGCTCTTGTACTGGGGAGAGATAACCAAACCGCCATCTTAGGAAGTTTAATCACTTTATACACTTTCTTATTTGAGCTCCGTTTGGAGTTAGAGTTTATTTTATTTTATTGTTGCATATTTAACGATAGCATTGAAGATGGAAAGAGAAACTTAGATCAACTTCTTCTGTCAAAGCTGCAATGAGACTAGAAAGAATTTAAAGATTTTTAATGAACTTTTCACAAAAAGTGAACGTTAAAAACAGTTTTTTCACCCTAAGTTTCTGATACGATTTTGGAAGAAACAACAAGGGAAAATCAATTTTGCCCTCATCTAAACAAGTTTCAAGCAGATCTTGAAGTCCAAACACTTTTAAGGAGCCTCTGAATTGCTGAAAACATTTTAAAACTTAAATTTCTCAATATTTGATTTTGAACGATCGACTGAAGTGAGAAGCTGCACACAAAGATTCAATCATGCTGTTGAGGAGGGGGAGGGCAGGGGAGGATTTGGAGGAGTTACTTATTACTTTTTATTGACTTTTTAAAATATCATTAAAACGTTTAGGAAGAGAACCAAAAAAGAGGAAAACACAAACCGTTTTATTTTACATAATTTGTAAACAGAAAATGCTGGAAATTCTCAGCAGGTCAGGCTGCATCTGTGGGGAGAGAGAGAGAAAAACATATCTAACGGTTCAGGTCTGTGACCTTTCGTCAGAACTGGAAAATGTTAGAGTTGTAACAGATTTTAACCATGTGCAGAGGCAGGGAAAGGCGGGAGGTGAGGAAGGAACACAAGGGATGGTCTGTGATATGGTGGAAGGCAGGAGTGGTTAAGTCCGCCCTCTGCACCTGGTTAAAATCTGTTACATCTCTAACTTTTTCCAGTTCGGACGAAAGGTCACAGACCTGAAACGTTAACTCTGTTTCTCTCTCGCTCTCCACAGATGCTGCCTGACCTGCTGAGTATTTCCAGCATTTTCTGTTTATATTTCAGATTCCAGCATCCGCTGTATTTTGCTATTGTGACCGATTTTATTTTGTCTGTCGTTCTAGTCTGAACAAGTCCCAGGAATAACGTAACTATAGATTTCTTCTTAAATGTTTAGTGGAGCGTTAATAGAAACAAGAACTCTGTACTGATGTATGAAAAATGAAGGAAGCTACTTTAGAAGAAACCATTATTTGTTTATTGAGAAAGACACACAAAATACTTTGATTAAACTGAATGTACAATTTCGATTTGGTATAAATGTTCGAATTAGGAAATTGAACATTGAGAGCAAAATGAAGTTTATTTCCTGCTGTTTAATTGGGAAGTACCTAAAATAATTCCACACTTTTCGTGACAAGAGCAGGGGTTAATATTGTGGAGAATGTTTGAGAGAAAATATATTGGAAACGAAATTTGTAAATTAACATCTTTACATCAACATATTAGTAAACATTTCCATGTCAGTCTGATTGGTTCTCTTGTCCAGGAAGAATGATGAATATTTATTTGTGCTAAATCGTAGTTTTTCCTGGTTTTTGATTTAATTCAGTGACGGAAATTGTGTGTGTGTTTTTCTGCACTTGCGAATAAGTGCTGCATTTCTGACATGTTAAATGGAGGGTGTTCTGGTTCAATAAGACCACGGTTATTAATGGAAGTGATTGAAGTTGGAAATACGGATACCCGTTTTTGTTCAATTCTTTTTAATACTGTGAACTAAAGAACTACAGCACTTTATATTTGTTGGTTGTCTGGTTGCATTGTGATTAATATTCTGATTACATATCTGGACGTACAGCACGTCAGCGCCATAGGGATTTGCTAATACGTTGAAAACCTTAAAATTAATACAAATTGCACGAATAGATCTGCCTCATTCAGCTCACCTTGGGCTTTTGGATTATTTTTCGATGTGTAACTGAGTGACGTTTCTGAAGTGTTAATTTATTATTCTGCAGTTCTTTTATATCGTATTCATTTCTGACAAGGATTTATTTAAATAGAGTTTGTACATGACGAACTAAAAGCTTTGAATTAATTCTACCGTAATCAAACTTGCAGAATGGGCTGTAAATGACAAATTAATTTCAATATGGGTACGTGTGAGGTGGTGCATTTTGTTGGCAGGAAAAAGGACAACAGCTACTTCTTGGAACATAAGAGTCTAAATGGGGTAGAGGTGCAAAGGGATCTCGGGGTATAGATTCATGAATCATCAGAAGTAGCAACGCCGGTTAAAATGCCATAAAAGTGGAAATAAAGCACGGGTTCATTTCTAGAGGAATAGATTTCAAAAGAAGGGAAGTTATGTTAAACTTGCAGAATCTTGTCTGATTGTCCATTGATTTGAGACGGTGGGGTGACAATATCTCATTACTGTATATATAATTTTAACTGGTTGTTGTTGCTGTCGTTGTTGTAAAAGTTGCTTTTCTAAAAGTTGTTCTAAAAGTTGTTGTTGTAAAATTTGGCCACGGACGAAAAGGTCGCTCAAAGGAGTTCATGGCCGCTCAGTGCAAAAAAAATTCGAGGCAACATTGGTGGGGAGGAGCCGTAAAATTCGCAAATTATCGCGATTCGAAATAACGAGAAAGAGAGATACAGTTTCGTCCAAGTAGTTTTATTTCAGCAAAATGCTGTCATGTTTCAAAACGGACACAAGAAGCCTGTAAAATGTCCAGGTACACCACATCTACTGGCTCTCCCCCAATGGAGAGCGAAGAAATTGACTCAGAGACTAAGGTCCTGAATTTAAACAAGGGGAATTATGATGTCATTAGACGGGAACTGAGTAGGTCTGATTGGACAACGTTCCTGGGAGGACTGGAGGTAGATAAACAATGGCAAGCTTTTAAAGATAGAATGACAAAATTGCAAAAATTGTTTATACCAATCTGGCATAAAAGGAAATCTAAAAAGGTGACTCAACCGTGGATAACAGGGGAAATTAGAGACAGCATAAAATCCAAAGATAGGGCGTATAAAATAGCCAAAAAAAGCACCAGAGCGGAAGATTGGGAACAGTTTAAGATAGAGCAAAGGAGGACAAAGGGCTTAATCAAGAGGGGCAAAATAGCTTACGAAAGCAAGCTGGCGGAAAATATAAAAACTAACTCCAAAAGCTTTTATAAGTATATCAAGAGGAAAAGACTGGTGAAAACCAAAGTTGGCCCATTGCAGTCAGATACGGGGGAATATATAACGGGAAATAAGGAAATGGCAGACCAACTAAATGCATACTTTGGGTCAGTCTTTACGAAGGAAGACACAAAAAACCTCCCTGGGATATCGGGAAAAATAGGGACATTGGCAAAGGAGGAACTGACGCAAATCAATATCTCTAAGGATATGGTGTTAAGGAAGCTAAAGGGATTGAAGGCGGACAAATCCCCAGGGCCTGATAACATGCATCCTAGGGTACTGAAGGAGGTGGCCCTAGAGATAGCGGATGCACTAAGTATGATTTTTCAGAATTCATTAGACTCGGGAACAGTGCCCATGGATTGGAGGGTAGCTAACGTTACCCCACTATTCAAAAAGGGGGGTAGGGAAAAAGTAGGTAATTACAGACCTGTAAGCCTTACATCAGTTGTGGGCAAAATGCTGGAGTCCATCATTAAGGATGAAATAGCGGAGCACTTAGCAAATGGGGACAGGATAGGACAGAGTCAACATGGATTTACAAAGGGTAAATCGTGCTTGACTAATCTATTGGAATTTTTTGAGGGAGTAACTGGTAAAATAGATGGGGGAGAGCCAGTAGATGTGGTGTACCTGGACTTCCAAAAGGCCTTCGATAAGGTCCCACATAACAGATTAGCATGGAAAATTGAAGCTCATGGGATAAAGGGGAAAGTATTGACGTGGATAGAGAACTGGCTGTCAGATAGAAAACAGAGAGTTGGAATAAACGGCTCATTTTCTGAATGGCAGGCAGTAACAAGTGGGGTACCACAGGGATCTGTCCTGGGTCCCCAGCTGTTCACAATTTACATTAATGACCTGGATCAGGGAGTCGGATGCAGCATTTCCAAATTTGCAGACGACACTAAACTAGGAGGGGGGGTGGGCTCAGAGGAGGAGACCAGGAAGCTCCAGAGCGATTTGGACAGACTGGGTGATTGGGCGGATAAATGGCAGATGCACTATAATGTGGACAAGTGCGAAGTTATCCACCTTGGGTGCAGGAACGGGAGGGCAAATTATTATTTAAATGGCAATAAATTGGGAGAGGGGGAAGTACAGAGAGACCTGGGTGTTCTTGTACACCAGTCACTGAAGGCGAGCATGCAGGTGCAACAGGCGGTCAAGAAGGCAAACGGTATGCTGGCCTTCATAGCAAAAGGGTTGGAATACAGGAACAGGGATACCTTGCTGCAGCTGTACAGGGCACTGGTGAGACCACACCTCGAGTACTGTGTACAGTTTTGGTCGCCTCATCTGAGGAAAGATGTTCTTGCCATGGAGGGGGTGCAGCGGCGATTCACCAGGCTGATACCAGGAATGGCAGGATTGACCTATGAGGAGAGACTATGTAGTTTAGGGATGTACACACTGGAGTTTAGAAGATTGAGAGGGGACCTCATAGAAGTGTATAAAATTCTGACAGGTCTAGACAGACTAGATGCAGAAGGAATGTTTCCCTTGGCGGGTGAGAACAGAACTAGAGGACATAATTTAAGGATAAGGGCTAAACCATTTATGATCAGAAATGAGGGGGAATTTCTTCACTCAGAGGGTGGTGAACCTGTGGAACTCATTGCCACAGAGGGCAGTGTACGCCAGCTCATTAAATATATTTAAGAGGGAATTAGATATATTTCTACAGGCAAAAGGGGTTAAGGGTTACGGAGAGAAGGCGGGGACGGGATACTGAATTGGAGGATCAGCCATGATCTCATTAAATGGTGGAGCAGGCTCGAAGGGCCGGATGGCCTACTCCTGCTCCTATCTTCTATGTATCTATGTATCTATGCACCTCATGGCAGAAGTTTCTAGACTTTTCAGTAGGCAGACAAGATGGCGATCGAATAAACATTTCAGCAAACATCGGTAAAGACAGGACGCGACCGATCTGCATTCGACACAATAGCAAGAGACATAAGTGCTGGAATTGGTTTTCCATGCACAAATATGGGCTATTGTACTGGGCAATCAGATGCCCATCCAAAAGACATCAATACGCAAATTCCCCGCGGCTCTACAATGAGAGAGCCATTCTCGGGTGCTTACACAAATATTTCAGAGAATATTTCAAAAACCCCGCCAGGGAGGCTCCTAGCCGGTTCCACAATGGGAGAAACATTAACGGGTAGTTGGCCAGTTACAAGTATCACCGAAACCCATTAAAGACAGAATCACCCCATACTGAGAAGTTTGAGCGCCAAGTTTTACAAAAGATGAACATTAAGATTGGGCGGGAGATAAGGGAACGGAGCACTATAACTATAGACAAAGTACGTCCATCGGTCTCTTGACTCTTTCTCCCTTGCTGTCCATCGGGCTCTTGTTCCGCTGATCCTTTTGGGGTCGACCTCGTGGCGTGCTGCGAACTGCTGAAGCTCTGTGAAGAGCTGGACTTCGAAGGCCAGTAAGCGGGTGCACCATCCCGAAGGTCGGTAAACGGTGCCTGGATCCGAAGGCCCGAGGAGACGAGATGAGATGAGATGAGAAGAGAAGATGAAGATTACACGTGCCGCCGCGGTCAGTAAACCCCGACCGCGCCCGAAAATATGTAGACCATTTTTGAACTCTATAGGTTACTGCACGAACGGGCACAGGAAGACTCTTCTTTGAGTTTTATCTTACCCGTCGTCGACACAGGAAGACTCTTCTTCGAATTTTACAAGGTGTCCGAGGTCAACAGAGATCTTCATGACAGCAGACGGTCGAGCCTGCTAGCCGGAGCAGAGCAAATAAACAAGTGGGGTACAGAGACCCCTGGTCAACACGTGAACAGTCAGGTGCTGCAGCGAAAACAGCCGAGCCCCGTTTTAGAATTCTCCGAGGTATCACGAGTGGTGAGCATGTTTCTCGATCCTACAGATCTAGATTAGTGTAGGTATTGATAGGGGAGGGTGCTTTTATTAAGGATAATTATAATGTGTGTCCCCTTTTACGATGTGTCGTGCACTCCTCGTTTCCATAAACCTAGCTTTATAAATGTATGTAAGCTTGTACTGTAATTAATCTGTGCTTATGACATGTATTTCGTAATCTTGAACAATATGCAATAAAGATTTCCATTTCGTACTATTCTACCGGGTCTACCTGAGTTTTCTCTGCATTACTGCTCTCGCACCTAAGTCCAGTGTCAGAACCGTAAGGGCGAGTGGGTCGAACCACTCACAGGTGTCTAGTGCGACAAGGCTGGCTGGAGACCAGAGCAAGCAATAAGGCCTAACCCCGCACAAGCACCTAGAAGCAAGCGCGAACCCCTTACAGAGCTGAGGATATTAGGTGGGGAGGAGCTGAGGATATTAGGTGGGTGGGGAGGAAATGAGGATATTAGGTGGGGTGGGAAGGAGCTGAGGATATTAGGTGGGGTGGGGAGGAGCTGAGGATATTAGGTGGGGTGGGAAGGAGCTGAGGATATTAGGTGTGGTGGGGAGGAGCTGAGGATATTAGGTGGGGTGGGAAGGAGCTGAGGATATTAGGTGTGGTGGGGAGGAGCTGAGGATATTAGTTGGGGTGGGGCGGTGCTGAGGATATTAGGTGGGGTGGGGAGGAGCTGAGGATATTTGGTGGGGTGGGGAGGAGCTGAGGATATTAGGTGGGGTTGGGATGAGCTGAGGATATTAGGTGGGGTGGAGAGGGGCTGAGGATATTAGGTTAGGTGGGGAGGAGCTGAGGATATTAGGTGGGGTGGAGAGGAGCTGAGGATATTAGGTCGGGTGGGGAGGAGCTGAGGATTATAGGTGGAGTGGAGAGGAGCTGAGGATATTAGGTGGGGTGGGGAGGAGCTGAGGATATTAGTTGGGGTGGGGAGGAGCTGAGGATATTAGGTGGGGTGGGGAGTAGCTGAGGATATTAGGTGGGGTCGGGAGGAGCTGAGGATATTAGGTGGAGTGGGGAGGAGCTGAGGATATTAGGTGGGTTGTGGAGGAGCTGAGGATATTAGGTGGGGTGGGGAGGAGCTGAGGATATTAGGTGGGGTGGGGAGGAGCTGAGGATATTAGGTGGAGTGGGGAGGAGCTGAGGATATTTGGTGGGGTGTGGAGGAGCTGAAGATATTAGGTGGGGTGGAGAGGAGCTGAGGATATTAGGTGAGGTGGGGAGGTGCTGAGGATATTAGGTGTGATGGATAGGAGCTGAGGATATTAGGTTGGGTGGGGAGGAGCTGAGGATATTAGGTGGGGTGGGGAGGATCTGAGGATATTAGGTGGGGTGTGGAGGAGCTGAAGATATTAGGTGGGGGGGGGTGGAGCTGAGGATATTAGGTGGGGTGGTGAGGAGCTGAGGATATTAGATGGGGTGGGGAGGAGCTGAGGATATTAGGTGGGGGGGAGCTGATGATATTAGGTGGGTGGGAGCTGAAGATATTAGGTGGGGTGGGGAGGAGCTGAGGATATTAGGTGGGGGGAGCTGAAGATATTAGGTGGGGTGGGGAGGAGCTGATGATATTAGGTGGGGTGGGGAGGAGCTGAGGATATTAGGTGAGATGGGGTGGAGCTGAGGATGTTAGGAGTGGTGGGGAAGAGCTGAGGATATTTGGTGGGGTGTGGAGGAGCTGTGTATATTAGGTGGGTTGGGGAGGAGCTGACGATATTAGGTTGGGTGGGGTGGAGCTGATGATATTAGGTGGGGTGTGGAGGAGCTGAAGTGAAGTGGCAGTAGGAATTGTGGATGCTTTGGTAATAATTTTCCAAAACTCCCTTAACTCAGCAAAGGTCCCGGCAGATTGGAAAACTGCTAATGTAACACTCTTATTTAAAAAGGGTTGTAGGCAAAAGGCTGGAAATTATAGACCAGTTAGCCTAACATCTGTGGTGGGTAAAATTTTGGAGCCTATTATTAAGGAGACAGTAACTGAACATTTAGATAAACATAATTTAATAGGACAAAGTCAGCATGGCTTTATGAAGGGGAAGTCATGTCTGACAAATTTGCTCGAGATCTTTGAGGACATAACGTACAGGGTGGATAAAGGGGAACCAGTGGATGTAGTGTATTTAGACTTCCAGAAGGCATTCGACAAGGTGCCACATAAAAGATTATGACTCAACATAAAAAATCACTGGATTGGGGGTAATATTCTGGCATGGGTGGAGGATTGGTTATTTAACAGGAAGCAGAGAGTTGGGATAAATGGTTCATTCTCGGACTGGCAACCAGTAGCCAGTGGTGTTCCGCAGGGCTCGGTGCTGGGTCCCCAACTCTTTACAATCTATATTAATGATTTGGAGGAGGAGACCGAGTGTAACATATCAACGTTTGCAGATGATGCAAAGATGGGAGGGAAAGTAGAGAATGAGGAGGACATAAAAAACGTACAAGGGGATATAGACAGGCTGGGTGAGTGGGCAGAGCTTTGGCAGATGCAATACAATATTGGAAAATGTGAGGTTATGCACTTTGGCAGGAAAAATCAGAGAGCAAGTTATTATCTTAATGGCGAGAAACTGGAAAGTACTGCAGCACAAAGGGACCTGGGGGTCTTGGTGCAAGAAAATCAAAAAGTTAGTATGCAGGTGCAGCAGGTGATCAAGAAAGCCAATGGAATGTTGGCTTTTATTGCTAGGGGGATAGAATATAAAAACAGGGAGGTATTGCTGCAGTTGTATAGGGTATTGGTGAGACCGCACCTGGAGTACTGCATACAGTTTTGGTGTCCATACTTAAGAAAATACATACTTGCTCTCGAGGCAGTACAAAGAAGGTTCACTCGGTTAAATTCCGGGGATGAGGGTGTGGCCATACGAGGAGAGGTTGAGTAGATTGGGACTCTACTCATTGGAGTTCAGAAGAATGAGAGGCGATCTTATTGAAACATATAAGATTGTGAAGGGGCTTGATCGGGTGGACGCGGTGAGGATGTTTCCAATGATGGGTGAAACTAGAACTAGGGGACATAATCTTAGAATAAGGGGCTCCTCTTTCAAAACTGAGATGAGGAGAAACTTTTTCACTCAGAGGGTAGTGGGTCTGTGGAATTTGCTACCCCAGGAAGCTGTGGAAGCTACTTCATTAAATAAATTTAAAACAGAAATAGACCGTTTCCTAGAAGTAAAGGGAATCAGGGGTTACGGGGAGCGGGCTGGAAATTGGACATGAGTTTGAGTTCGGATCGGTAAAGGCCCTGTGGGTGGCGGAGCGGGCCCAGGGGCGAGTGGCCTGGTCCTGCTCTTACTTCTTGTGTTCTTTACAGTTGAGGTTGGATCAGATCAGTCATGATCTCATTGAATGGCGGAGCAGGCTCGAGGGGCCGATTGGTCTACTCCTGCTCCTATTTCTTATGTTCTTATGTTCTTATGTTCTTATGATATTAGGTGGGGTGGGGAGGAGCTGAGGATATTAGGTGGGGTGGGGAGGAGCTGAGGATATTAGGTGGGGTGGGGAGGAGCAGAGGATATTAGGTGGGGTGTGGAGGAGCTGAGGATATTAGGTGGGGTGGGAGGAGCTGAGGATATTAGGTGGGTGGGGAGGAGCTGAGGATATTAGGTGGGGTGGGAGGAGCTGAGGATATTAGGTGGGGTGGGGAGGAGCTGAGGATATTAGGTGGGGTGGGGAGGAGCTGAGGATATTAGGTGGGGTGGGGAGGAGCTGAGGATATTAGGTGTGGTGGGAGGAGCTGAGGATATTAGGTGGGGTGGGGGGGAGCTGAGGATATTAGGTGGGGTGGGGAGGAGCTGAGGATATTAGGTGGGGTGGGGAGGGGCTGAGGATATTAGGTGAGGTGCGGAGGAGCTGATGATATTAGGTGGGGTGTGGAGGAGCTGAGGATATTAGTTGGGGTGGGGAGGAGCTGAGGATATTAGGTGGGGTTTGGGAGGAATGAGGATATTAGGTGGGGTGGGGATGAGCTAAGGATATTAGGTGGGGTGGGGAGGAAATGAGAATATTAGGTGAGGTGGGGAGGAGCTGAGGATATTAGGTGGGGTGGGGAGGAAATGAGGATATTAGGTGAGGTGGGGAGGAGCTGAGGATATTAGGTGGGGTGGGGAAAAGCTGATATTAGGTGGGGTGGGGAGGAGCTGAGGATATTAGGTGGGGTTTGGAGGAGCTGAGGATATTAGGTGGGGTGGGGAGGAGCTGAGGATATTAGGTGGGGTGGGGAGGAGCTGAGGATATTAGGTGGGTTCAGGACGAGGAGAGGATATTAGGTGGGGTGGGGAGGAGCTGAGGATATTAGTTGGGGTGGGGAGGAGCTGAGGATATTAGGTGTGGTGAGGAGGATATGAGGATATTAGGTGGGGTGGGGAGGAGCTGAGGATATTAGGTCGGGTGGGGAGGAGCTGAGGATATTAGGTGGGGTGCGGAGGAGCTGACGATATTAGGTGGGGTGGGGAGGAGCTGAGGATATTAGGTGGGGTGGGGAGGAGCTGAGGATATTAGGTGGGGTGGGGAGGAGCTGAATATATTAGGTGGGGTGTGGAGGAGCTGAGGATATTAGGTGAGTTCTGGAGGAGCTGAGGAAATTAGGTGGGTTGGGGGAGGAGCTGATGATATTAGGTGGTGTGGGGAGGAGCTGAGGATATTAGGTGGCGTGGGGAGGAGCTGAGGATATTGGTGGGTTCAGGGGGAGCTGAGGATATTAGGTTGGGTTGGGGAGGAGCTGAGGGTATTAGGTGGGTTCAGGGGGAGCTGAGGATATTAGGTGGGGTGGGGAGGAGCTGAGGATATTAGCTAGGGTGCGGAGGAGCTGAGGATATTAGATCGGGTGGGGAGGAGCTGAGGATATTCGGTGGGGTGGGGAGGAGCCGGGGATATTAGGTGGGGTGTGGAGGAGCTGAGGATATTAGGTGGGGTGGGGAGGAGCTGAGGATATTAGCTCGGGTGGGGAGGAGCTGAGGATATTAGGTGAGGTGGGGAGGAGCTGAGGATATTAGGTGTGGTGGGGAGGAGCTGAGGATATTAGGTGGGGTGTGAGGAACTGAGGATATTATGTTGGGTGGGGAGGAGCTGAGGATATTAGGTGGGGTGGGGAGGAGCTGATGATATTAGGTGGGGTGGTGAGGAGCTGAGGATATTAGGTGGGGTGGGGTGGAGCTGAGGATATTAGGTGGGGTGGGGAGGAGCTGAGGATATTAGGTGGGTTCAGGAGAAGCTGAGGATATTAGGTGGGGTTGTGGAGGAGCTGAGGATATTAGGTGGGGTTCGGAGGAGCTGAGGATATTAGGTGGGTTCAGGAGGAGCTGAGGATATTAGGTTGGTTCAGGAGGAGCAGAGGATATTAGATGGGGTGGAGAGAAGCTGAGGATATTAGGTGGGGAGGAGCTGTGGATATTAGGTGGGGTGGGGAGGAGCTGAGGATATTAGGTGGGGTGGGGAGGAGCTGAGGATATTAGGTGGGTTCAGGAGGAGCTGAGGATGTTAGGTGGGGTGGGGAGGAGCTGAGGATTTTAGGTGAGGTGGAGAGAAGCTGAGGATATTAGGTGGGGAGGAGCTGAGGATATTAGGTGGGGTGGGGAGGAGCTGAGGATATTAGGTTGGGTGGAGAGGAGCTGAGGATATTAGATGGGGTGGGGAGGAGTTTATGATGTTCGATGCATATATCGGAAGTCACAAAGGGAGCCTGAAGCAAACAGGAGAGCAGTTCTGTTATTTGAAATAAATAATATCTTCACCAATTTCTTCGAAAAGCAGTGGTGCAATGTGAGAAGCCAAGAGTTTACTTTGCAATAAATCCTCAGATTTTCTGATAAAATTCCAAAACCACACACAGTTTTAGATGGCTGCCTTTATTAATTATTATTGTTTTTTATTCAATACACTGATGCTTTGCTTCAAATATTGAAAAGACATTTCTCTACATGACATCTCACAATAGACATTAGAAAACATACAGACTGCGCAGTTAAGTGACAAGTGACCATTAACAGAGATGAACGCGAGGTGATGCACTTTGGTGGGAAAATATAACATCATAAGGGTAGTGCGGTTGATGTTGTGTGTATGGACTTTCAAAAGGCATTTTACAAAGTACCACATGACATAACTGTTCATAAAATTGTAGTCCATGCGATTAATAGGACAGGGCAGCATGGATACCAAATTGGCTAAAGGTCAGAAAGCAGAGAGTAGTGGTGGCCGGTTGTTTTTCAGTCTGGAGGGAATTATACAGAGGTGTTCCCCAGGGGTCGCTATTAGGACCAGTGCTCTCTTTGATATATTTTAATGAACTAGAGTTGGTTATATAGGGCATCAAAACTCTGAAATGTAGCACACAATGAGGAGGATAGTCACAGACTTCAGGAGGACGTAGACTGACTGATCAACAAGAGAACATAAGCAATAGGAGCAGGAGTTGGCCATTCGGCCCTTCGATCCTGCTCCAACATTCAATACGCTCCTGGCTGACCTTCGGTTTAAAAGTCATTCATGCAACACCTTCTAACTGACCCTCATTCCTGCATATAAAGTTATCTCCTTACTCAGTTTACTGGCATATTTTCCATTAGCAGAATAAAATATAATTGGAGCCGAAATCAAGACACTAAAGGCCAAGAACATTTGGCTGGGTCTTTACCCTTATAAACTGTTCCTCAGGCTGGAGGGATTGAGAGCTTCAGAGACGTCCCTGACATGATCCTACACTTCTCTGATGGCGTTTCTTTCGGAATCCAATCCCTTTGCTTACAGCATAGCCCGAACTCTGATTCAATTAGGCAGACACTGGGCAGATTCTATTGATCACAGAGAATTGTGAAGTGAAAAATGAGAAGAGGCAATGTGATCTCAATGGTGTAACTATAAAGGGAGTGCAGGAACAGAGGGACTTAGGCATGTATGTACACTAATCTTTGAATGCGGCCGGACAATTTGAGAAGTATGTTAATAAAGCATACGGGATCATTCGCTTTATTAATAATCAGTAGAGTACAAAAGCAATGAAGTTATGCGAAAACTTTCTAAAGCACTGATTAGGCTTCAGCTGGAGCATTGTGTCCAATTCTGGACACCACACTTTTGGAAAATGTCGAGGCCTTGGAGCGTGTGCGGAAGAGATTTACTAGAATGGTACCAGACACAAGGGACTTCAGTTATGTGGAGAGACTGGAGAAGCTGGAGTTGTTCTGATTAGAGCAGAGAAGGTTAAGAGGAGATTTGATAGAGGTGTTCTAAAGACTACATAGATTTAATAGAGTAATTAAGGAGCAACTGTTTCCAGTGGCAGTGGGGTCGGTAACCAAATGACACAGATTTAAGGTGATTGGCAAAAGAACCCGAGACAACATGAGGAAGCTTTTGTTTTACACAGCGAGTTGTTGTGATCTGGAATGCGCTGCCTGAAAGGGCGGTGGAAGCAGATTCAATAGTAACTTTCAAGGGGGATTTGGAAAAAATACTTGAGATAAAATAAAATACTGTGGAAAGAGCAGAGGAGTGGAATTAATTGGACAGCTCTACCAAAGAGCCGGCACAGGTACGGTGGGCCGAATGGCCTCCTTCTGTGCTGTATCATTCCATGATTCTATAATCACCGATACCTTAGAAAATAAGAAACTGAACGTGGCAGAAGAGAAAGGGGCTCTCGGGATAAAGGTGAACAAATAATTAAAAGCAGTATCACTGGACAGCAAAGCAATTAAAATGTTATCAATGAATTGGGGTTTATTTCTAAGGCAATGGAATTCAAAAGAAGTGAAGTTGGCCAGTGGTGGGAAGTGGTGTTTCACAAGGATCGGTGCTGGCAACACTTTTGTTCACCACTTACTTCAACAATTAGGACTCAGGAATCGGAAGCGCAATTTCAAACATTGTGGATGCCACCCAAATGAGGGTTTATACTTAATATAGAGGAGGACTGCGACAAAATACAGGAGGACGTTAATAAACTTGCAGAATGGGCGTGTAACTGGCAAATTAACATCAATATAGAGAAATGCGAGGTAGTGCATTTTAATAGGAAGAATACGGAGGTCGCAGACTCCTTGGAGAATAAGTTCTGAACGGTGTTGAGGGACAGAGCGATGTGAGGATACAGTTTCATAAATCACTAAAAGTTGCAATGCAGGTTGATAAGGCCATAAAAAGAAAGAAAGCACTGGGGTTCATTTCGAGACGGATAGAATTGTAAAGAATAGAAGTTATGTTAAACTTGTATGGAACCTTGGTTAGACCACACTTGGTGTACTGTGAACATGGTCTCCATCTTATAAAAAGGACATAGAGGGACTGGCGAAAGTAGAAACAGTATTTACTAGAATGATACCAGAACTGAGAGGTTATACCTGTCAGGAAAGACTGAACAGGCTGGGGCTCTTTTCTTTAGGAAAGTGAAGACTGAGGGATGATCAGATAGAGTTCTTTGAGATTATGAAAGGGTTTCATAGGGTAGATTAGAGAAGGTGTTTCCACTTTCAGGAGAGACTAGAACTCGGGGCCATAGATTTAAGATAGTCATTAATAAATCTAATAGGGAATTCAGGAGAAACCTTTTTACCAAATGAGTGGTCAGAATGTGGAACTCGCTACCACAAGGAGCAGTTGATGCGAATAGCACAGACACATTTAAAGGGGGAAAGGAATAGAATGATATTTTTACTGGGTTAGATGAAGGAGGGTGGGTGGAGGGTCGTGTGGAGCATGGACACCAACATGGACATTTTGAGTCGAATGGCCTGTCTCTGTCCTGCAAATACTTTGTAAATTGTATTAAACATGTATAGGACCCGGGTCACGTCACACTTAGAGAACTGTGCAGAGTTATGTTCTCCATAATATAAAAAGGACATAGAAGAACTGGAGAAAGTGCAAAAAATAATTACAACAACAACAACTTGTATTTATATAGCGCCTTTTACATAGTAAAATGACCGAGCGATTCACGGGAGCGATATTGAACAACACCTGACCCTGAGCCACATAAGGAGATATCTGGAAAGATGACCAAAAGCTTAGTCAAAGAGGTAAGTTTTCAGCAGCATCTTAAAGGAGGAGGGAGATTTAGAGAAGCAGAGAGGTTTAGGGAGGGGATTCCTGAGCTTAGGGCCCAGGCAGCTGAAAGCACAGCCGCCAATGGTGGAGCGGTTACAATCGGAGATGTGAAAGAGGCCAGAATTAGAGGAGCACAGAGATCTCGGGTGTGTTGAGGGGCTGGTGGAGCTTGCAGAGGTAGGGAGGGCGAGGCCATGTAGGGATTTGAAAGCAAGGATGATAATTTTAAAATGGAGGCATTGCCGGAACGGGAGTCACTGTAGGTCAGTGAGCACAGGGGTGGTGGTTTACCGGGATTTGGTGTGGGTTAGGTTACGGGCAGCACAGCTTTGGATGAGCTCAAGTTATGCAGGGTGGAAAATGGGAAGCCGGCCAGGAGAGAGTTGGTGTTATCAAGTCTAGAGCTACCAAAGGCATGGATGATGGTTTGAGCAGCGGATGAGCTGAGGCAGGGGCGAAGTTCGGCGATGTTACCGAGGTGGATGTAAGCCGTCCTGGTGATGGAGTGAATATCCGGTCGGAAGATCATCCCGTGGTCAAATACGACACCAAGGTTGCAAACAGCAAACTGGTGCTAAGGAGAGGGAAGGAGTCGGTGGCTTGGCAACGGAGTTTGTGAAGGGGGCCAATAACTTCGGTCTTACAAATATTTAGTTGGATGGCACCAGAACTGATAGATTGCAGCTATCGGGAAAGATTAAACAGGTTGGATCTTTCTGCTATAGAAGAGAGAGGACTTAGATGAGGTCTGATAGAGATCTTGAAAATTATGAATGGGTTGGACAGGGTAGATGTGGTGATAATGTTCACACTTGTGGGAGAATGCAACACTTGGGTGATAAATACAAGATAGTTACTAATAAATCCAATAGGGAAATAAGGAGCAATTACTGTACTCAGAGAGTGGTTAGAATGTGGAACATACTAGCACAGTTGTATCTTGCTATGTCTTTCATGTGGTACCTACCTGGCTGACCTGATTGCCTTTTGTCACACCTCGGCAGATAAACAGACAGGATGATTAAATGTAGTCGTCTGCCATTTAAGTTACACTTGCATTGTTCTCTATCTATATATGCTTTTTCGATTCTGTATTTCTCCACTTCACCTGAGGAAGGGGCCACGAAAGCTCCGAAAGCTTGTTATTTCAAATAAAACTGTTGGACTATAACCTGGTGTTGTGCGACTTCTCATTTTTGTCCACCCCAGTCCAACACCGGCATCTCCGCATCATGAGCACAGGAAGTGGTTAAGGAAAATAGTTTAGATTCTTTCAGAATGAAATTAGTCGAGTAAATTCTAGAAAGGGGAATAGAAAGATATTCTGAGAGCTGAGATGAGGTAGATGCAATGAGAGGAGACTGGTGTGGAGCATAAACACCAGCACAGACTGATTGGGCCGAATGGCCTGTTTGTGTGCTGTATATTCAGGTAATATAATCCTCTGAACTGCAGCTTAGCTCTGTCTGCCCATCTATTGACGAGGCTCTTACTCTGGAAACTGCGAATGAATTGCTGCCCTCAATCGCTGAAGGGACTCTTTACAGAAGAGCTCAGAGTGAAAGCAGCAAACTAATGGTCCTGTCCCGAAAGACAATATGAGAAATGTCAGTCAGAAACAGAGCCGAGTCCTAAACACAGTGCTCGCCCCGCCGCTGGCTGTATCTTCAGATCTCCAGCGATTGCTGGTGTAATTCAGTGGATGGCAGTCTGGGGCTGAATCTTACATTCCTGGACTGGAAACACTGGGAGCCGCCTCTGGGCTGCGCTCAGTTATTTTTGATTATGAATGAATTGAATAATTGTGGTAAGCGGATATTTCACCGCGCTCTTCACCTGCTCTCTGAACTTGGACTGGGTCACCCCATAAATAAATGTGTTTGTGCAGCAACTTAAATCCCGCAGCATATATCCGACTTGTTGAAAGATAAATAAAGAACCAGTGTAATTAAGGGGATTTGTTCCTGTAATGTTATAATACAAGAAATTTATAACATAGACCAGCCACAGCAGTATAAAGTTGGCGGATATGGTGAAGAGTAAAATCATAGACTTCCTTCTGCTCTCCATCTCTGGGTCTCTGCCATTCTCTCCCTTGCTCTCACCCCTCAGTCCCTTACGGACCCGACTGGCCACTAAAATGTGTCTGACTGTCAGAGCGTTGAGCAACAGAATTATAGCGAATGGGAGCAATGGGTTTAAAACTATAACAAACCAAGTAAATCCCACCCATCCCGGCTCAGTATAAAAGCTCTGGATTGCGAAACAGAACCACTGCACATTGTCGACTATCTCCATGGGTTGAATTATAAAGTAGAAGGGAACGTTTTTTAAACAGAGCAGAATGCCGGTTGTTGCCAGAACCACAGCCGCAGTTTTCTCGGTGCAATATTTACTTTTCAGCTTCTGACAACAAATGGCCACAAATCGATCAAAGGTGAAAGTGACGGTGAACCAGACAGAACAGTCTGTGGCTGCAATGGCCAGGATATTGTAAACACTACACACAGGGTAGATGTCCAGGAAACACATTGGGAAATAATACGCTTTGATCTTCCTCAGTATGACCTCAGTGACAATGACCAGGAGATCCGACGCTGCCATGCCCACCAGGTAGCGAGTGGTGCAGGTGGAGAGCCCGCAGTTTCCCCGGGACAGGATCACAATCGCCAGCAAATTCACTGTAAAACACAGAAGGGAAAAGAGACTGGAAATTACCATCACACATTCTCCGTGTCTGAGCCCAGACAGTAAGGGCTGGATTTTAACACCCCAGAAACCGGCGGGTTGGGGTCGGGTCAGAGGTGAAAATTGAACAATATCCTCCCGACCCCAACCCGCCTCCAACCCGCCCGCTTCCGTGTTTAACGGAGACGGGACAGGGGACCGAGCAGCGAACCACTCCCAGGAGGTGGGTTTGTAATTAAAATATTTTAATGAGGCGGGCAGCCTCTGATTTAACGGGTTTTACAGGTTTAACTACGGCTGGCCGGGCTTCCTGGGCCTCGGGAATGATTTCATCACTTACCTCCCCCCACCCCCCACCCCCCAAGATCTACCCATTGCCCAACGGCCCCCCATGGATAGAAACTTGGGGTCCGGTTTGGACATCCCCAAGACTCGGGATTGGACACCCCCCGGGACCGGTCAAACCCCCCGGGACCGTTCAAACCCCGAGTTCGTGATCGGACACACCGCAGGATCAGACACTCCATTGAACCCAGTTTCATCCTTTGGAGCTACCTGGTCCTGCTCCGGAGTCCCCTCACCCAGTCCGACTGGAAGCCCGACTATCAATCAGGCTGACTTCCGGGGTGGGGAACCAGTCAAGGACAAAGGACGCACGCTGTGGAGTTAAGCCACCCCGACGTCCGGGAATACCTGGACTTCTAGGTTTTACTGTCTGATATTCCGCATCCAGCTCCGGCCATCGTACATAACCCGCCTCTGTTAATATCCAGGCGGAAGTATATGAGCAAATGCAAAATACTGGGTCTGCTGTAAATCTGATAAGAACATAAGAAATAGGAGCAGGAGTCGGCCATTCGGCCCATCGAGCCAGCTCCGTCATTCAATGAGATCATAGCGGATCTTCTGCCTCAACTACATTCACCGGCCCTATCACCATATCCCTTGATACCCTTAATAGTCAGAAATGTATCGATTTCTGTTTTGAATATATCCAATGACTGAGCCTCCACAGCACTCTGGGTTAAGAATTCCAAAGATTCCCCACCCTCTGTGTGAAGAAATGTCTTCTCATCTCACTCCGGAATGTCCTACCCATTATTCTGAGGCTGTAGCCCGTGGTTCTAGACTCCCCAGCCAAGGGAAACATTCTCCCAGAATCCATCCTATCAAGCCCTGTAATAATTTTGTATGCTTCAGTGAGTTCCCCTCTCTTTCTTCTGAATTCAAAAGAATGCAGGCCTAGTTTACTCAATCTCTTCTCAGAAGACAGTCCCGCCATCCCAGGAATCAATCTCATGAACCTTCGTTGCACTCCCTCTATGGCAGGTATATCCTTCCTTAGGTAAGGAGACCAAAATTGTACCCAGTACTCCAGGTGTGGTCTCACCAAGGCTCTACATAATTGGAGTAAGACTTCTTCACTGCTGTACTCAAATCCTCTTTTAATGAAGGCCAGCATAGCATTGGCTTTCCTAATGGCTTGCTGCACCTGCACATTCACATTCAGTGACTCATGTACAAGGACACCCATGTCCCTCTGAGCATCTGCATTCCCCAATCTTTCAACATTTAGGAAATAGTCTGCCTTACTGTTTATTCTACCAAAGTGGATAAAATTCACATTTATCCACATTATAATCCATCTGCCATGTTCTCGCCCACTCACTGAGCCTGTCGAGATCCCTTTGAATTATTTTCCCATCCATTACGCAACTGACACTGCCACCTAGCTTTATGTCATCAGCAAATTTTTAAATTACATTTAGTCCCCTCATCCAAATCATTGATATAGATTGTAAATAGCTTCGGCAGAAGCACCGATCCTTGAGGTACCCTACACAGCTTGCCATCCTGAAAAAAACCCGTTTATCCCAACCCTCTGTTTTCTGTCAATTAACTAATTCTCAATCTATGCTAGTATATTACCTCCAATTCCATGTGCTCTAATTTTGTTCACCAACCTCTTGTGTGGGACCTTATCGAAGGCCTTCTCAAAATCCAAATACACCGACATCTACCGGTTCCCCTTTGTCTACTCCTCTAGTTACATCCTCAAAGAACTCCAATAGGTTTGTCAAACAGGCCTTCCCTTTCATAAATCCATGTTGACTCTGTCCAATCTTACTATTAGTTTCTAAGTGCCCAGTTATTGCATCCTTTATAATAGGTTCCAACATTTTCCCAATTCCTGATGTGAGACTAGCAGGTCTGTAGGTCCCCGTTTTCTCTCTCCCTCCTTTCTTAATTAGCGGGGTTACATTTGCTATCCTTCAATCTGCAGGAACCGTTCCAGAAGCTATAGAATTTTAAAAGATGACAACCAATGCGTCCACTATTCCAATGGCCACCTCTTTCAAAACCCTAGGATGTAGGTCACCCCGTCCTTCAGATTTATCGACCTTTAGTCCCATTAATTTTGCTAGCACTGTTTTTTTTACGAATAATAATTTCTTTAAGTTCCTCATTCTCACCACATTCTTGGTTTTCTCGTATTTCTGGGAGTTTTTTTGTGTCTTCCTCGGTGAAGACAGAAACAAAGTATTCATTTAATTTCCAGGCCATTTCCTCATTCCCCATTATAAATTCTCCCGTCTCTGACTGTAAAGGTCCTACATTTACCTTCGCCAGTCTTTTCCTTTTCACATACCTATAGAAGCTTTTACAATCAGTTATTATATTTTTCGCTAGTTTGTGCTCATATTCCATTTTCCCTTTCTTTATCAATTTCTTGGTCCTCCTTTGCTAATTTCTAAAAAGATCCCAATCTTCAGGCTGACCGCTTTTTCTGGTAACTTTATAAGCTTCCTCCTTTGACTTAATACTGGCTTTAATTTAGTAAAAAAGACAATGCTGAAAACACTCAGCCGGTCAGGCAGCATCTGCGTAGAGAGAAACAGAGTTAACATTTCAGGTCGATGATCTTTCATCAGAACTGGAAGATATCAGAGATTAACAGTATTAAAGCAATGATAGAGTCAGAGAAAAGTGCGTTTGCATAAGGAAAGAATAAAGTCTGCGATTGGCTGGAGGGTAGGAGTTATTCAATGACTAAAGGGATGATGGTGCAAGGCGAATGGGACAATTAAAGAAACAGAAGATGGGTCTAGAGGAGGTGTAAATGGTTACAGCAGAATAACAAGGGGGAGGGGTAGTAGGGCACATGTGGCAGAGAAAGTTGGGTAGATCCCAGGTGTTTGGACCAGCTCGCTGGCCGTGTGCCGGGATCGCCACCACAAAGCCCCAGCCCAAACCTCCTCCACTCCCAGTGGCTCTGGTGGAGTCATCCTCCATTACCAGCACATGTCGTCCGAGAGAACGGGAGCGGAGGTTATGATCTGAAGTTTTTAAACTTCGTTTTGAGTCCAGAAGGCAATAAAATAACTAACCTAATGATACGGTGCTGTTCCTCATTGATATTAAAAGGGGAACAGTGCAGGAGGCCGAGAACAGAGAGTTCAAAGTGGGAGTGGGATGTAGAATGAAAGTGGCAAATGACCTGAAGCTCAGGATCACACTTGCGGACTGAACGGAGGCGTTCAGCAAAGCAATTACTCAATCTGCATTTAGTCCACCCAATGTACAGGAGACTGGGTCGTGTGCAGCGAATATGATATATTAATTGGAAGAAGTACAAGTCAATTAGTCTTTCACGTGGATGGAATTTTTGGGACCTTGCTGGTGGGATGGAAAAAGTGGAAAGGGCAGCTGTTGAATCTCCTGCGCTTGCATAGGAAGGTGCCGGGGAAGGGGAGCAGATGTTAGGTGTGACAGAAGAGTGGACCAGGGTGTCACGAGACCGGGGAACGGGAGGGAAGCAGAAGATATGTTTGTTGGTGGCCATAGCTGGACATGACGGAAATGGCAGATGATGATCTGTTGAATGTGAAGGCTGGTGCCGTTGAAGCTGAGGACAAGGGGAACCCTATCTGTGTTCTAGCAGGCACGGCAAGGGGTGATGGGAGCAATGCAGGGTTGACACGGTCGAGGGCCCTGTCATTCACAATGGAGGTGAGTACTCGGCTGAGGAAATATGAAGACATTTCAGAAGCACTGGTGTGGAAGGTGGCATCGTCAGAACATATGCAACGGTGGCGGAGAAACTGTGAGAATAGAATAGAGACCTTCCAGGAAGCCGGGTGGGAGGAATTCTACTCAAGATTCCTGTGGGAGTTGGTGGGATTATAGTAGATATTTGTGAACGACCTAGACCCTGAAATGAAGATCGAGAAGTCGAGGAAGGGAAGGGAAGGCCACTGTGATTCACCATTTAAATGTTATTCCTGTGTTTAAAATGGAAGATAGAACAACTCCAAGGATCTACAGACCAGTCAGCATAACCTCGATGGTAGGAAAAATAATGGAATCCTTACTCAAAAATGTTACAGAAATACATCTCGAAACACAAAATATAATAACGAGTAGTCAGCAGGTATTCTTAAAAGGAATCACAGAATGGTTACTGCACAGAAGGAGGCCATTCGGCCCGTCGAGCCCGTGCTCACTCTCTGCACATGCACTGCAGCTAATTCCAATCCCCCGCCCTTTCGCCATAGCCCTGAAATTATTTTCCTTCAGGTGCTTATACCATTCCCTTTTGAAACCCACGATTGAATCTGCCTCCACCATTCTTTCAAACAGTGCATTCCAGATCATAACCACTCACTGCCTTGAAAAGTTTTTCCTCATGTCACCTTTGGATCTTCAGCAGATCAAATAAAACCTGTGTCCTCTGGTTCTCGACCGTTCCACCAATGGGAACAGCTTCTCTCTATCTACTCTGTCTGCTCTGTCTAGACCCCTAATGATATTGATCACCTCTCTCAAATCTCCTCTCAATCTTCTCTGCTCTAAGGAGAACAGCCCCAACTTCATTGGTATATCTACGTAACCAAAGACCCTCATCCCTCGAACCATTCTTGCGAATTTTTTCTGCACCCTCTCTAAAGCCTTCATGCCCTTCCGAAAGTGTGGTGCCGAGAATTGGACACAATACTCCAGTTATGGCCGGGCCAATGTTTTATAAAGGTTCATCATAACTTCCTTGCTTTGCCTCTATTTATAAAGCTGAGATTCCCGTAAGCATTTTTAAACGCTTTCTCAACCTGCCCTGCCACCTTCAACGATTTTTGAACATGTACCCTAGGTCCCTCTGTTCCTGTACCCACTTTGGAATGTCTTGCTTGAGTAACCTTAGCGAATTCGTTGAATAAGTACCAGAACGAGTAGATAAGGGTAATGTAGTAGATGTAATATACGTTGATTGTTTTAAAGCCATTCGATAAGTTATCACATAGCAGACTGAATCACAGATCAAGTGGAGTTAGGAGACAAGCAGCAGAATGGATAGCAAGATGGCTGCAAGAACAGAAAATAGGGAATAGTGGATAAAGCTAATTACTCAATAGGTGGATGGTGAGAAGTGATGTTCCACAAGGATCGGCGTTGCGACCCCTGTTGTTCACCATTTACATAAACGATATTGATTCGGGAAGCAGAAGCACAAATTCAAAATTTGCAGATGAATCCAAAATTGGGAGTACAGTTAATACAGAGGAAGAATGCAACACAATATCTGAAGAAAGTCATAAACTTGCAGAAAGGGTGTTTAAATGGCAAATTAATTTCAATATAGCTAAGTGAGAGGTACTGCATTTTGGTAGGAAGAATAAGGTTCCCAAATACTCATGGAAAAACTGAGTGGGAATGGGGTAGAGGGTACCGATTAACTAATCATTTAAAGTAGCAATGCAAGTTAACAAGGCCATAAACATGCAAACAAAGCACTGGGGTTCATTTCTAAAAGAATGGAATCGTAAGGCAAAGAGTTTAGCTTAAACTTAGAAAGAACCTTGGTTATACCACGGTGAGCGTACTGTGTGCAGTTCTGATCTCCATATTACATAAAGGATATTAAGGCTCAGGAGAAAGTGTAATATTTTTACAAGGATGACACCAGAACTGAGATATTATAACCATCAGAAAAGATTGAACGGGCTGGGGCTCCTTTCTTTACAAAAGAGAAGGCTGAGGGGTGGCCTAACAGCGGCCTTTCAAATTTGAGGGGGTAACAAAGGGTAGATGTTTATACTTGTGACGTGAGGGCAAAATTGGAGATTATCGATAAAAGATAGTCACTAATAAATCCAATACATTATTGAGGAGAAATGTTTTTACTCAGAGATTGGTTAGAATGTGGAACTCGCTACAACTTGGAGTACTTGAGGCGAATAGTAGAGATACATTGAAGGGGAAGCGAGAGAAGTACATGCGGTAGACAGCAGTAGAAGGCTTTGCTGATAGGGTTAGATGTAGAGGGGTAGGAGGAGGCTCCCGTGGAGCATAAACAATGGCATGACCTAGTAGGGCTGAATGGCCTGTTTGGTGCTGTAAATTCTAAGGACTTCTCCGTAACTTGTGTACAAATTAATCACATTCATCAGTTCATTTAATCATTGCGGATATTGAAGTGTGTTATTTATTGAAGCATTGCCCTATATATTACATTATTATCCATTTATTAATGCTATTATTTACTGCCCTCGGGCCTGATCTGTGTATTATGAAAACCTGATTTGCATGTTCTTCAGTTATACGTGTCCCTCCTCGCAGGTACTCACCTCACTGAGCTAAGGTCGGAGATCGTTGTAGGTTTCAGTGCGGTTTAAACAGAGTGCTGCGAGTTGGGAATTGATTCTTATTTACTCCAAGGAAAGAGTCCGAGAGCGGGAGCAGTCAATCAACAACAACTGCGAAACCGCTAAGTTGACTTCACAACCAGGGAAGGAGCTGATTGGTAAGTAGGACCTGGTGAGTATTTCTACAGTCCAGTCGTTAAAGTAAAAGTTTAGAGTAAGTAGTGTTTAAAGGGAAGTAAGGTCCCTAGTGCATTTGATATTATTTAATTTAAAGGAAGTAAAGGGAGTAAATTAAGGGTAGGACATGGCAGGGCATCTCGGCAGCGTGGAGTGCCCCTCCTGTGCTATGTGGGAAGTTAGGGACACTTTCGGTGTCCAGGGCGAACACATGTGCAGGAAGTGTCTCCAGCTGCGGCTACTCGAAATCCGCGTTTCGGAGCTGGAGCTGCGGCTGGAGTCACTGTGGAGCATCCGTGTAGCTGAGATCTTCGTGGACAGCACGTTTAACGAGGTGGTCACAACGCAGGTACAGAGTGCACAGGCAGACAGGAAATGGGTGACCGC
Source organism: Squalus acanthias (assembly GCA_030390025.1). Lineage (NCBI taxonomy): Eukaryota > Metazoa > Chordata > Chondrichthyes > Squaliformes > Squalidae > Squalus > Squalus acanthias. The sequence continues at coordinate 217,887 of JASTWF010000270.1, forward strand.
CAGACAGAGGAAAAGCACTAGGAAAGTAGTGTAAGGAATCCCCTGGGTCCATCCTCTCCAACAGATTTTCCGTTTTGGATACTGCTGGAGGAGATGGTTTCTCAGGGAAATGCAGCAAGAGCCAAGTCCGTGGCACGACGAGTGGCTTGGCTGCACAGGAGGGGAGGAAAAAGAGTGGGAGAGCAATAGTGATGAGGGATTCTATCGTAAGGGGAACAGATAGACGTTTATATGGCCGCAGGCGTGACTCCAGGATGGTATGTTGCCTCATTGGTGCCAGGGTCAAGGATGTCACTGAATGGCTGCAGGGCATTCAGAAGGGGGAGGGCGAACAGTCAGAGGTCGTGGTTCACATTGGTACCAACGACATGGGTAGGAAGAGGGATGAGGTCCTGCAACAAGAATTTAGGGAGCTAGGTAGCAGATTAAAAAGCAGGACCGGAAAGCTTGTAATCTCTGGATTACTCCCGGTGCCACGTGCTAGTGAGTATAGCAATAGGAGGATAGAACAGATGAATGCGTGGCTAAAGAGTTGGTGCAGGAGGGAGGGCTTTAGTTCCTGGATCACTGGGTTTGCTTCTGGGGAAGGTGGGATCTGTACAAGTCGGACGGGTTGCACCTGAACCGGAACGGGACCAACATCATTGCGGGGAGGTTTGCTAGTACTGTTGGGGGTGGGGGGTGGGGGGGGGGTGGTTAAAATAACTTGGCAGGGGGATGGGATACGGAGTAGAGCTATAGTAGGGGGTGATGCACAGCCAAATATAGAGGAAAAAACAAGTCAGCCTGGAAAGCAGAGCAAATATGTAACAGCACAAGGGAGTATGGCAAGGCTGAAAGGCATTTATTTTAATGCAAGGTGTCTAGCGAGTAAGGCAGATGAATTGAAGGTGTTGATGAACACATGGGAGTATGATATTGTTGCTATCACAGAGACATGGTTGAGGGAGGGGCAGGACTGGCAGCTCAATATTCCGGGGTATAGAATCTTCAGGCGAGAAAGAGGGGGTGTAAAAATGGAGGGGGTGTCGCAATATTAATCAAGGATTCAATTTCTGCTGTAAGGAGGGATGATATCATAGCAGGTTCCTCTTATGAGGCCATATGGGTAGAACTTAAAAACAAAAAGGGGGCAAGCACTTTGTTGAGAGTGTACTATAGGCCCCCAAACAGTCAGGGGGAGATAGAGGAACAGATATGTAGGCAAATCTCAGGGAAGTGTAGAAATAATAGGGTAATAATAGTAGGGGATTCCAACTTCCCCAATGTTAACTTGGATATTCAGATTGTAAAAGGTTAAGAGGGTGCGGAATTCTTCAAGTGCATCCATGAGAGCTTTTTGAGCCAGCATGTAGAAAGTCCTACAAGAGAGGGGGCGGTACAGGACCTAATTCTAGGGAATGTAGCCAGGCAAGTGGTAGAAGTGTCAGTAGGAGAGCATTTTGGTGACAGTGACCATAATTCGGTGAGATTTGAGGTAATCATGGAAAAGGTAAAAGATGGACCAGAAATAAAGTTTCTAAATTGTGGGACGGCCGATTTTAATGTGATAAATCAGCATCTGGCCAAAGTGGACTGGGATCAGCTATTGATAGGACAATCCACATCAGAGCAGTGGGAGTCTTTCAGAATGGAAATAGAGAGAGTACAACGGCAACATGTTCCCGTAAAGGTCCAGGGTGAGACCAACAAGCCCAGGGAATCCTGGGTGTCAAGGGATATACAAGAATGGATTAGGAAAAAAGGGAGGCTTTTGGCAGATACAAAGAACTAAAAAGATTGGAAGCCCGAGAGGAGTATAGAAAGTGAAGGGTGGTATTTAAAAAAGAAATTAGGAGAGCGAAGAGGGGGCATGAAAAAACACTGGCGGGCAAAATATAGGAAAATCCCAAGATGTATTATGAGTATATTAAGGGCCAGAGGATAACCAGGGAAAGAGTAGCGCACATTAGGGACCAAAGTGGCAATCTGTGTGCAGAGCTGGAAGATATAGGTGAGGTTTTAAATTAATATTTTGCATCTGTGTTCACGATGGTGAAGGACGATATAGGCATAAAAACCAGGCAGGGGGATTGTGATATACTTGAGCAAATTAGTATTGAGAGGGAGGAGGTACTAGCGGTTTTAGCGAGCTTAAAAGTGGATAAATCCCCAGGCCCAGACGAGATGTATCCCAGGCTGCTGTGTGAGGCAAGGGAGGAGATTGCAGGGACTCTGACACAAATTTTCAGAACCTCTCTGGCCACAGGGGAGGTCATGATGCGGAGATGCCGGTGTTGGACTGGGGTGGACAAAATTGAGAGGTCGCACAACACCAGGTTATAGTCCAACAGTTTTATTTGAAATCACAAGCTTTCGGAGCTATCGCTCCTTCCTCAGGTGAAGTAAATTGGATACAGAATCGCCAGAGCATATATAGATGGGAAAAAAAAGCATGTGTACTTTACAATTGCAGACACAGGGGAGGTGCCAGTGGACTGGAGAACAGCTAACGTAGTACCATTACTCAAGAAGGGTAGCAGGGATAAAACAGATAATTACAGGCCAGTGAGCCTAACATCAGTGGTAGAGAAATTATTGGAAAACATTCTGAGGGACAGAATTAGTCTCCACTTCGAGAGGCAAGGATTAATACATAGATACATAGATACATAGAAGATAGGAGCAGGAGTAGGCCATCCGGCCCTTCGAGCCTGCTCCGCCATTTAATGAGATCATGGCTGATCCTCCAATTCAGTATCCCGTCCCCGCCTTCTCTCCGTAACCCTTAACCCCTTTTGCCTTTAGAAATATATCTAATTCCCTCTTAAATATATTTAATGAGCTGGCGTACACTGCCCTCTGTGGCAATGAGTTCCACAGGTTCACCACCCTCTGAGTGAAGAAATTCCCCCTCATTTCTGTCCTAAATGGTTTAGCCCTTATCCTTAAATTATGTCCTCTAGTTCTGTTCTCACCCGCCAAGGGAAACATTCCTTCTGCATCTAGTCTGTCTAGACCTGTCAGAATTTTATACACTTCTATGAGGTCCCCTCTCAATCTTCTAAACTCCAGTGTGTACATCCCTAAACTACATAGTCTCTCCTCATAGGTCAATCCCGCCATTCCTGGTATCAGCCTGGTGAATCGCCGCTGCACCCCCTCCATGGCAAGAACATCTTTCCTCAGATGAGGCGACCAAAACTGTACACAGTACTCGAGGTGTGGTCTCACCAGTGCCCTGTACAGCTGCAGCAAGGTATCCCTGTTCCTGTATTCCAACCCTTTTGCTATGAAGGCCAGCATACCGTTTGCCTTCTTGATCGCCTGTTGCACCTGCATGCTCGCCTTCAGTGACTGGTGTACAAGAACACCCAGGTCTCTCTGTACTTCCCCCTCTCCCAATTTATTGCCATTTAAATAATAATTTGCCCTCCCGTTCCTGCACCCAAGGTGGATAACTTCGCACTTGTCCACATTATAGTGCATCTGCCATTTATCCGCCCAATCACCCAGTCTGTCCAAATCGCTCTGGAGCTTCCTGGTCTCCTCCTCTGAGCCCACCCCCCCTCCTAGTTTAGTGTCGTCTGCAAATTTGGAAATGCTGCATCCGACTCCCTGATCCAGGTCATTAATGTAAATTGTGAACAGCTGGGGACCCAGGACAGATCCCTGTGGTACCCCACTTGTTACTGCCTGCCATTCAGAAAATGAGCCGTTTATTCCAACTCTCTGTTTTCTGTCTGACAGCCAGTTCTCTATCCACGTCAATACTTTCCCCTTTATCCCATGAGCTTCAATTTTCCCTGCTAATCTTTTATGTGGGACCTTATCGAAGGCCTTTTGGAAGTCCAGGTACACCACATCTACTGGCTCTCCCCCATCTATTTTACCAGTTACTCCCTCAAAAAATTCCAATAGATTAGTCAAGCACGATTTACCCTTTGTAAATCCATGTTGACTCTGTCCTATCCTGTCCCCATTTGCTAAGTGCTCCGCTATTTCATCCTTAATGATGGACTCCAGCATTTTGCCCACAACTGATGTAAGGCTTACAGGTCTGTAATTACCTGCTTTTTCCCTACCCCCCTTTTTGAATAGTGGGGTAACGTTAGCTACCCTCCAATCCATGGGCACTGTTCCCGAGTCTAATGAATTCTGAAAAATCATACTTAGTGCATCCGCTATCTCTAGGGCCACCTCCTTCAGCACCCTAGGATGCATGTTATCAGGCCCTGGGGATTTGTCCGCCTTCAATCCCTTTAGCTTCCTTAACACCATATCCTTAGAGATATTGACTTGCGTCATTTCCTCCTTTGCAAATGTCCCTATTTTTCCCGATATCCCAGGGAGGTTTTTTGTGTCTTCCTTCGTAAAGACTGACCCAAAGTATGCATTTAGTTGGTCTGCCATTTCTTTATTTCCCGTTATATATTCCCCCGTATCTGACTGCAATGGGCCAACTTTGGTTTTCACCAGTCTTTTCCTCTTGATATACTTATAAAAGTTTTTGGAGTTAGTTTTTATATTTTCCGCCAGCTTGCTTTCGTAAGCTATTTTGCCCCTCTTGATTAAGCCCTTTGTCCTCCTTTGCTCTATCTTAAACTGTTCCCAATCTTCCGCTCTGGCGCTTTTTTTGGCTATTTTATACGCCCTATATTTGGATTTTATGCTGTCTCTAATTTCCCCTGTTATCCACGGTTGAGTCACCTTTTTAGATTTCCTTTTATGCCAGATTGGTATAAACAATTTTTGCAATTTTGTCATTCTATCTTTAAATGCTTGCCATTGTTTATCTACCTCCAGTCCTCCCAGGAACGTTGTCCAATCAGACCTACTCAGTTCCTGTCTAATGGCATCATAATTCCCCTTGTTTAAATTCAGGACCTTAGTATCTGAGTCAATTTCTTCGCTCTCCATTTCGAGTGAGAAATCGATCATGTTGGAGAGCCAAGGATTAATCAAGGATAGTCAGCATGGCTTTGTCAGGGGGAGATCATGTCTAACCAATTTGATTGAATTTATCGAGGGGGTGACTAGGTGTGTGGATGAGGGTAGTGCAAATGTTGTATTCTAAATGGACTTCAGTAAGGCTTTTGACAAGGTCACACATGGGAGACTGGTCAAGAAGGTAAGAGCTCATGGGATCCAGGGCAATTTGGCACGTTGGATCCAAAATTGGCTTAGTGGCAGGAGGCAGAATGTGATGTTGGAAGATTGTTTTTGTGACTGGAAGCCTGTGTCCAGTGGTGTATCGCAGGGGTCGGTGCTGGTCCTTTGCTGTTTGTAGTGTACATTCATGATTTAGATATGAATGTAGGAGGTATGAACAGTAAGTTCGCAGATGATATGCAAATTGGTGGAGTGGTAAATAGCGAGGAAGGAAGCCTCAGGCTACAGGATGATATAGACGGGTTGGTTAGATGGGCAGAACAGTGGCAAATGGAATTTAACCCTGAAAAGTATGAGGTGATGCATTTTGGGAGGATTTACAAGGAAAGGGACTACACAATGAATGGTAGGACCCTAGGAAGGACAGAGGATCAGCGGGACCATGACGTGCATGAACATAGATCCCTGAAGGCAGCAGGACAGTTAGATAAGGTGGATACAAAGGCATATGGGATACTTGCCTTCATTAGCCGAGGCATAAAATATAAGAGCATGGATGTTATGATGGAGCTGTACAGAACGCTAGTTAGGCCACAGCTGGAATACTGTATGCAGTTCTGGTCGCCGCACTATAGGAAGGATGTGATTGCATTGGAAAGGGTGCACAGGAGATTCACCAGGATGTTACCTGGGCTGGAGCGCTTCAGCTATGAAGAGAGACTGGACAAGCTTGGGTTGTTTTCCTTGAAGCAGAGAAGGCTGAGAGAGTGATCTGATTGAGGTGTACAAAATTATGAGGTGCATAGATAGGGTAGATAGAAAGGAACTAGTCCCCTTAGTACAGGGGTCAATAACCAAGGGGCATAGTTTCAATGTAAGGGGCAGGAGGTTTGGAGGGGATTTGAGGAGAACTTTTTCACCCAGAGGGTGGTTGGAATCTGCAAATTACTGTCTGAAAGGGTGGTAGAGGCCGAAAACATCACAACATTCAAGAAGCATTTAGATGAGCTCTTGAAACGCCATAGCATACAAGACTACGGAACAAGTGCTGGAAAATGAGATTAGAATAGACAGGGCTTGATGGCCGGCGCGGACACGAGGGGCCGAAGGGCCTCTTTCTGCGCTGTATAACTCTATGACTCTATGAACCTATGTTACCTGTGTAGAAACTCTGAATCAGAGATATGAACTGGTGCGTCAAAACTCAATCAGTTACGGAAGTGGAATAATCAATAACCACAGCCCAATATTCATCCCGTCTAACGGTAACATAATGAAATTCAGCACTCATGACCCACATATTCTCATGACGGTGTTGGGGGAAGGTGATTAATCAGCACCAAAACAATTAAAGTGTTTACAATAACTATACATTGATTAACAATAATTCATTATAGAGAGGATTTGAATACTGTAACTCTGCTGTCCTGTTGTTTACCTGTCTGTAATTAGTTAACATCTGTTTCTGTTGGTGCAGTTCAGTAGGAAACAAAGCATTATCAATACATTTCAACATATATATGAACATTAGAATATCAGAAATAGGAGCAGGAGTAGGCCATACGGCCCCTCGAACCAGCTCCACCATTCAATAAGATCATGGCTGATCATCGACCTCAATAGCACTTTCCTGCCCGATCTCCATATGCCTTGATTCCCCGAGGCCAAAAATCCATCTATCACAGTCTTGAATACACTCAAAGGCTCAGCATTCACAGGCCTCTGGGCAGAGAATTCCAAAGATTCACAACCCTCTGAGTGAAGAATACACTTCTCATCTCAGTCTTAAATGGCCGACCCCTTATCCTGAGACTATGCCGCCTAGTTCTAGACACTCCAGCCAGGGGAAACAACCTTTCATCATCTAACCCTGGCAATCCCCTTCAGAATCTTGTATGTTTCAATGAGATCACCTCTCATTCTTCTAAACTGCAGAGACTATAGGCCCATTCTACGCAATTTCTCATCATAGGACTGCCCTGTCATCCCAGGAATCAATCTCGTGAACCTTAGCTGCAGCGCCTCATATGCTTATAACCAAACTTCTTCAAACAACAGCAAAAATCTTCCCCTTTGCCATTGATTACATTGGGAAAACACGAATGTAGCTCCATGAAGGGGAGAGATCAGTAATCTAAAACAATAATTTCATATAGGAAGCGACTTGTCCACTCCGGTTAGTGACGCACACTCAGTACAGTTCTACAGTGACAGATACTCCCAGTAATACATGGCCACTGGGGTCAGGTGTTCCACTCCAGTTAGTGACCCACACTCAGTACAGTTGTACAGTGACAGATACTCCCAGTAATACATGGCCACTGGGGTCAGGTGTTCCACTCCGGTTAGTGACCTACACGCTGTAGTTCTACCGTGACAGATACTCCCAGTAATACATGGCCACTGGGGTCAGGTGTTCCACTCCGGTTAGTGACCCACACTCAGTACAGTTCTACAGTGACAGATACTCCCAGTAATACATGGCCACTGGGGTCAGGTGTTCCACTCCGGTTAGTGACCCACACTCAGTAGTTATACAGTGACAGATACTCGCAGTAATACATGGCCACTGGGGTCAGGTGTTCCACTCTGGTTAGTGACCCACACTCAGTAGTTCTACAGTGACAGATACTCCCAGTAATACATGGCCACTGGCATGAGGTGTTCCACTTCAGTTAGTGACCCACACTCAGTAGTTCTACAGTGACAGATACTCCCAGTAATATATGGCCACTGGCATGAGGTGTTCCACTTCAGTTAGTGACCCACACTCAGTAGTTCTACAGTGACACTCCCTTCCGCTAATACCTTCTCTCAGAGAGTTGCTTACACTGAGGTCTAATTCAACAGTGCACAATATTACAATAAAGGCAATAACTTCTTAACATAGCGAGCCCGTGAGTTACAAACAGAATTTACCTTTAGTTGAGGCAATGGAAGAAAACCTCAGCAGTAATTCAGGGCATTTGACTAAACGAAATGTTATCACTGATCGGGTCTCTGTATAACGGTGACCACTAGATCAGGATGTAACATTATCAGTCACAGAGCAAAACCAGACACCAGCTCACACACAGATTTACACAACTTCAATGGTTATAATCACTTACCAGGAACACCAATGACGGCAATGATCATGTAGTATATTTTCTCCACACTGTCATATGTGTTTAACATTTTCTGTGTGAAGCGATGTGTCCCTTCGTGCTGCAGGCAATCTCTCTGAATTAAACTCTGAGGCGGGACATTCCCAGAGCCTTTCATTTATACCCTGCGGGATATCCACGGGGACATTGAGGTTGCAACATCGCTGAAAATACAGTTAAAAAAAAAACATTGGAACATACAGATGACGACAGCCGAGTTAATTCCCTGCTGTGATGGAATATATTTAGTGCTGAGATTGAGATTGAAAACCCCAAAGACCGGAGAATTCTGGTCACATGAATTAACTAATAACAATTGCTAGCTGTATTCTCCCAGCAATGGGGTTGTTGTTGCAAACACCACCAGACCCATCTCTAGAACTCATATTGTTTCGGTGCAGTCCTTCACTCTGCTGTGGCCATTCAGTAATTAAATTCCAAAAGTTAGAGTGTCCTCTCAGGGCTGCTCTGCTCCACTCTGGGATGGGGCTGTCCGCCTTAACTGTGGCCATTTAGTGAAACAATGAAAGTGGGGAATTTGTGTCGATGGATCCTCAAACTAATACAGTACCACAAACTAATACAGCCCCTCAAATTAATACAGTACCTCAAACTAATACAGTACATCAAACTAATACAGGACCTCAAACTAATAAAGTACCTCAAACTAATACAGTACCTCAAACTAATACAGACCCTCAAACTAATACAGTACCTCAAACTAATGCAGTACCTCAAACTAATACAGACCCTCAAACTAATACAGTCCCTCAAACTAATACAGACCCTCAAACTAATACAGCTCCTCAATCCAATACAGCCCCTCAAACTAATACAGACCCTCAAACTAATGCAGTACCTCAAACTAATACAGACCCTCAAACTAATACAGACCCTCAAACTAATGCAGTACCTCAAACTAATACAGACCCTCAAACTAATACAGTCCCTCAAACTAATGCAGTACCTCAAACTAATACAGTACCTCAAACTAATACAGCCCCTCAAACTAATTTAGCCCCTCAAACAAATGCAGCTCCTGAAACTAATACAGACCCTCAAACTAATACAGCCCCTCAAACTAATACAGTCCCTCAAACTAATACAGCCCCTCAAACTAATACAGTACCTGAAACTAAAACAGCCCCTCAAACAAATACAACCCCTCAATCTAATTCAGCCCCTCAAACTAGTAGCCAGTCCCGCCCACAAACTCTCTGGTTCAAAGTCCTGTAATCTCCTGTTCCCACAAACTCACAGTGCATGTGATCTCACTTGCCAGAAACCATGAGGTCGTTACCAGGCTAACAAGAACTGATTGTACAGATTATTTGAACAGGTTAACAATGCGAATTCTAAATATATATTCAAAAGTATGGAGTTTATTTCTGTTAAGTTAATGATGATGTATTAAATAAAGTCATGGCAGGGCACCTCATTCCCGTGGAATACACATCTTGTCACACGTGGGAACTCCAGTCCACTTCCTGTGATCTGGACAATCACATGTGCAGGAAGTGTCGTCAGCTGGAGGAGCTCGAACTCCAGGTTTCGGAGCTTGAACAGCAACTGGCGTCAATGCGGTGGATCCGTGAGGCTGAGAGCTTCGTGGACAGCACGTTTCAGGAGGTGGTCACCCCGCAGTTTAAGAGTGTGCAGACAGAGAGGGAATGGGTGACCGCCAGACAGACAAGGTGGACCAGGCAGGTAGTGCAGGAGCCCTTCAGTGCATTTCACTCTCTAACCGGTATTCAGTTCAGAATACTGGAGAGGGTTATGGTTCATCTGGCGAGTGCAGCCAGAGCCAGGTCCAGAGCACCACGGGTGGATCAGCTCTACAGTGGGGGGCGGGGCGGGTGGGGGGAGAAAGTTCAGGAAAGCAATACTGACAGGGGATTCAATAGTTAGGGGAATAGACAAGCGTTTCTGCGGCCGCAGACGTGAATCCAGGATGGTATGTTGCCTCCCTGGTTCCAGGGTCAAGAATGTCACTGAGCAGCTGAAGAACATTCTGAGGGGGGAGGCTGAACAGCCAGAGGTCGTGGTCCATATAGAACATAGAACATAGAAAATTACAGCACAGTACAGGCCCTTCGGCCCTCGATGTTGTGCCGAGCATTGTCCGAAACCAAGATCAAGCTATCACACTCCCTATCATTCTGGTGTGCTCCATGTGCTTATCCAATAACCGCTTGAAAGTTCCTAAAGTGTCCGACTCCACTATCACAGCAGGCAGTCCATTCCACACCCCAACCACTCTCTGAGTAAAGAATCTACCTCGGACATCCCTTCTATATCTCCCCCCATGCACCTTATAGTTATGCCCCCTTGTAACAGCTGCCTCTACCCGAGGAAATAGTCTCTGAACATCCACTCTATCTATCCCCCTCATCATCTTATAAACCTCTATTAAGTCGCCTCTCATCCTCCTCCGCTCTAAAGAGAAAAGCCCTAACTCCCTCAATCTTTCCTCATAAGACCTCCCCCCCAATCCAGGCAGCATCCTGGTAAATCTCCTTTGCACTCTTTCCAATGCTTCCACATCCTTCCTATAGTGAGGTGACCAGAACTGCACACAATATTCCAAATGTGGTCTCACCAAGGTCCTGTACAGTTGTAGCATAACTTCACGGTTCTTAAACTCAAACCCCTTGTTAATAAACGCTAACACACTATAAGCCTTCTTTACTGCTCTATCCACTTGAGTGGCAACCTTCAGAGATCTGTGGGTATGAACCCCCAGATCCCTCTGTTCCTCCACGTTCCTCAGAACCCTGCCGTTGACCCTGTAATCCTTATTCAAATTTGCCCTACCAAAATGAATCACCTCGCACTTATCAGGGTTAAATTCAATCTGCCATTTTTCGGCCCAGCTCTGCATCCTATCAATGTCTCTTTGCAGCCTACAACAGCCCTCCACCTCATCCACTACTCCACCAATCTTGGTGTCATCAGCAAATTTACTGATCCACCCTTCAGTCCCCTCCTCCAAGTCATTGATAAAAATCACAAACAGCAGAGGACCCAGCACCGACCCCTGTGGCACACCGCTGGTAACTGGTCTCCAGTGCGAAAATTTTCCATCCACCACCACCCTCTGCCTTCTATGAGATATGGACAACGCAAAATCATCGAGCAGAAACTGATAGCCAAGTTCCGCACTCATGAAGACGGTCTCAACCGGGATCTTGGGTTTATGTCACGATACATGACGTGATCCGGACTCGAGTCGTCGTTGGCTTGTTCACAGATGTGATTCCCAGTAAAAAAGTAAAAATTTTCCCAGTAAAAAAGTAAAAATTTTAAAGCTTTTCGTTTTACATACAGACGGCAGCTTTTGACACGTTAGAACCCCTGCGACTACACCTCATTGTCTCAGTTGTATCTTGCCATGTCTTTGATGTGGTACCTTCCTGGCTGACTTGATTAACTTTATCACACCTCGGCAGATAGTCTGGATGATTTAATTTAGTGGTCTGCAATTGTAAGGTACACATGCTTTGTTCTCTATCTATATATGCTTTGGTGATTCTGTATCTAATTTACTTCACCTGAGCAAGGGGCATTCGATAGCTCCGAAAGCTTGTGATTTCAAATAAAACTGTTGGACTATAACCTGGTGTTGTGCGACCTCTCAATTTTGTCCACCCCAGTCCAACACCGGCATCTCCGCATCATGACCACTATCGACACCACAAACTGCCGGCTCAAAGTGGAGAGAATCGCCAAGAAGATCGCGCATATCGACACCGACATCAAGTATCTACAGAGATGCAAGAAAGCAGACAAGATCCCGAAAGGACTACAGATCACGAACCCACTCAAGTCGACATACAACACAGACTACGCTGAGAGACTCTGCCGTCGTACCTCTCGCACACTCCTCAACCATCTCATACACCAGCTCTACAGCAAACGCCACAACCTCGAAACCAAGATAGAGTCCATGCTCTCAGCCTGTGCTCAGGACACAGCAGACCAGTTACGAGACACCACCAAACAGACGAGGCAACGGAACTACGCTGCCTACATGCGCATCAAGAACAGGAAGCTTGAGAAACTCGGCATCACCACCAGCAGCAACCAAGCCTCCCCCGGTACCACGGCTGCAACCACAGGGAAGTCCATCGTCAACTTGTCCGACCATACCCTTCAACCAGACGAAATCGAAGTTCTCGCCCTAGGGCTCAAGTTCTGCCCAACCACCAAAATGGACCCCATCGGTCTCGCGGCAGACACGGAGGAATTCATCAGGAGAATGAGGCTCCGGGAATACTTCCACAAATCCCAAGATGTCAGCAACAAACCCAATGAGACAATCAATGATCCAGAACAGCAGACAGAGGGACTCGCAGTGCAGCAACCGAAGAAAAAAGAGTCAAACTGGACCCCTCCGGAGGGTCGCTGCCCCAAGCTTGACATGTATGCTCAAGCTGTCAGGAGATGCATCAACGCCAGATTCATCAGCCGCACTCACAAGACAGTCCAGAATGTCACCCGAGCACAACGCAACGCCATCCACGCTCTCAAGACCAACCGCAACATTGTCATCAAACCAGCGGACAAAGGAGGAGCCATCATCATACAGAACAGAACGGACTATTGTAAAGAAGCATACCGACAACTGGACAACCAGGAACACTACAGACAGCTACCCGCAGATCCGACCAAAGAACACACCCGCCAACTCAATAGACTGATCAAGACCTTCGATCCAGACCTTCAAAACATCCTACGCGCTCTCATCCCACGTACTCCCCGCGTGGGAGACTTCTACTGCCTCCCAAAGATACACAAAGCCAACACACCCGGACGTCCTATCGTATCAGGCAATGGAACCCTGTGTGAGAACCTCTCTGGATACGTCGAGGGCATTCTGAAACCCATCGTACAGGGAACCCCCAGCTTCTGTCGCGACACTACAGACTTCTTACAGAAACTCAGCACCCACGGACCAGTTGAACCAGGAACACTCCTTGCCACGATGGACGTATCGGCACTCTACACCAGTATCCCCCACGATGACGGCATCGCTGCAACAGCCTCAGTACTCAACATCAACAACAGCCAATCTCCAGACGCCATCCTACAACTCATCCGCTTCATCCTTGACCACAATGTCTTCACCTTCGACAACCATTTTTTTACCCAAACACACGGAACAGCCATGGGGACCAAATTCGCACCCCAATACGCCAACATCTTCATGCACAAGTTCGAGCAAGACTTCTTCGCTGCACAGGACCTCCAGCCAACGCTGTACACCAGATACATCGACGACATTTTCTTCCTTTGGACCCATGACGAAGGATCACTGAAAAGACTACACGATAACATAAACAAGTTCCATCCCACCATCAAACTCACCATGGACTACTCCTCAGAATCGGTTTCATTCCTGGACACACGAATCTCCATCAAAGACGGACACCTCAGCACTTCACTCTACCGCAAGCCCACGGACAACCTCACGATGCTCCACTTCTCCAGCTTAACCCTAACCATGTTAAAGAAGCCATCCCCTATGGACAAGCCCTGCGAATACACAGGATCTGCTCAGACGAGGAGGAACGCGATGGACACCTACGGACGCTGAAAAACGCCCTCGTAAGAACGGGATATGACGCTCGACTCATCGAACGACAGTTCCGACGGGCCACAGCGAAAAATCGCATAGACCTCCTCAGAAGGCAAACACGGGACACAACCAACAGGGTACCCTACGTCGTCCAGTACTTCCCCGGAGCGGAGAAACTACGCCATGTTCTTCGCAGCCTTCAACATGTCATCGATGACGACAAACACCTCGCTAAGGCCATCCCCACACCTCCACTACTTGCCTTCAAACAGCCGCCTAACCTCAGAAGTACCATCGTTCGCAGCAAATTACCCAGCTTTCAGGATAACAGCGACCACGACACCACACAACCCTGCCAAGGCAAACTCTGCAAGACATGCCAGATCATCAACACAGATACCACCATCACACGTGAGGACACTAACCACCAGGTACATGGTACATACTCATGTGACTCGGCCAACGTTGTCTACCTCATACGTTGCAGGAAAGAATGCACCGCGGCATGGTACATCGGCGAGACCATGCAGACACTGAGACAACGTATGAACGAGCACCGCGCAACAATCGCCAGGCAGGATTGTTACCTCCCAGGCGGGGAACACTTCAGCAGTCAAGGACATTCAGCCTCGGATCTGCGGGTAAGCGTTCTCCAAGGCAACCTTAGAAACACACGACAACGCAAAATCACAGAGCAGAAACTGATAGCCAAGTTCCGCACTCATGAAGACGGTCTCAACCGGGATCTTGGGTTTATGTCACGATACATGACGTGATCCGGACTCGAGTCGTCGTTGGCTTGTTCACAGATGTGATTCCCAGTAAAAAAGTAAAAATTTTCCCAGTAAAAAAGTAAACATTTTAAAGCTTTTCGTTTTACATACAGACGGCAGCTTTTGACACATTAGAACCCCTGCGACTACACCTCATTGTCTCAGTTGTATCTTGCTATGTCTTTGATGTGGTACCTTCCTGGCTGACATGATTAACTTTATCACACCTCGGCAGATAGTCAGGATGATTTAATTTAGTGGTCTGCAATTGTAAGGTACACATGCTTTGTTCTCTATCTATATATGCTTTGGCGATTCTGTATCTAATTTACTTCACCTGAGGAAGGGGCAATCGATAGCTCCGAAAGCTTGTGATTTCAAATAAAACTGTTGGACTATAACCTGGTGTTGTGCGACCTCTCAATTCTATGAGATAGCCAGTTACTTATCCAATCGGCCAAATTTCCCTCTATCCCACAACTCCTTACTTTCTTCATGAGCCGACCATGGGGAACATTATCAAATGCCTTACTAAAATCCATGTATACGACATCAACTGCTCTACCTTCATCTACACACTTAGTTACCTCCTCAAAGAATTCAATCAAATTTGTTAGGCAAGACATACCCTTCACGAATCCGTGTTGGCTATCCCTGATTAAGTTGCCTCTTTCCAAATGGTCATAAATCCTATCCCTCAGGACCTTTTCCATTATCTTACCAACCACCGAAGTAAGACTAACCGGCCTATAATTACCAGGGTCATTCCTATTTCCTTTCTTGAAGAGAGGAACAACATTCGCCACTCTCCAGTCCTCTGGCACCATCCCCGTGGACAGTGAGGACCCAAAGATCAAAGCCAAAGGCTCTGCAATCTCCTCCCTTGCCTCCCAAAGAATCCTAGGATATATCCCATCTGGCCCAGGGGACTTATCGACCCTCAGGTTCTTCAAAATTGCTAAAACATCTTCCCTCAGAACAACTACCTCCTCCAGCCTATCCACCTTTATCACACTCTCATCCTCAAAAACATGGCCCCTCTCCTCGGTGAACACTGACGAAAAGTATTCATTCATCACCTCTCCTATCTCTTCTGACTCCATGCACAAGTTCCCACTACTGTCCTTGACCGGCCCTACCCTCACCCTGGTCATTCTTTTATTTCTCACGTAAGAGTAAAAAGCCTTGGGGTTTTTCTTGATCCGACCCGCCAAGGAATTCTCATGCCCCCTCCTAGCTCTCCTAAGCTCTTTTTTTTAGCTCATTCCTTGCTACCTTGTACCCCTCAATCGACCCAACTGAACCTTGTTTTCTCATCCTTACATACGCTTCCTTTTTCCTCTTGACTAGACATTCAACCTCTTTTGTGAACCATGGTTCTCTCACTCGGCCATTTCCTCCCTGCCTGACAGGGACATACCTATCAAGGACACGCAGTAATTGCTCCATGAAAAAGCTCCACTTTTCGTTTGTGCCTTACCCTGATAGTTTCTGTTCCCATCTTATGCTCCCTAATTCTTGCCTAATCGCATCATAATTACCCCTCCCCCAATTATAAACCCTGCCCTGCCGTATGGCCCTATCCCTCTCCATTGCAATAGTGAAAGTCACCGAATTGTGGTTGCTATCTCCAAAGTGCTCTCCCACATACAAATCAAACACTTGGCCCGGTTCATTACCCAGTACCAAATCCAATGTGGCCCCACCTCTTGTCGGCCTATCCACATATTGTGTCAGGAAACCCTCCTGCACACACTGTGCAAAAACTATCCCATCCGAACTGTTTGACCTATAAAGGTTCCAATCAATATTTGGAAAGTTGAAGACACCCATGACAACTACTCTGTGACCTCCACACCTATTCATAATCTGCTTTGCAATTTCTTCCTCCACATCTCTATTACTATTTGGGGGCCTGTAGAAAACTCCTAACAACGTGACCGCTCCTTTCCTATTTCTAACTTCAGCCCATATTACCTCAGATGGCAGATCCCCCTCGAACTGCCTTTCTGCCGCCGTTAAACTATCCTTGATTAACAATGCTACTCCTCCACCTTTCTTACCACCTTCCCTACTCTTACTGAAACATCTATACCCCGGAACTTCCAACAACCATTCCTGTCCCTGTTTTAACCATGTCTCCGTAATGGCCACCACATCGTACTCCCAAGTACCAATCCACGCTTCCAGTTCTCCTACCTTATTCCGGATGCTCCTTGCATTGAAGTAATCACACTTCAAGCCATCTTCCTGTCTGCCGGTACATTCCTGCGACCTTGATACCCTCCTCAGTACCTCCCTACACTCACCACTGGCTCCTGGACTACAGCCCTTTTCCCCATCCCCTTGACAAATTAGTTTATCGGTACCAATGACATATGTAGAAAGAGGGATGAAGACCTGCAGGCAGATTTTAGGGCGCTAGGAAAGAGATTAAAAACAGGACCTCAAAGGTAGTAATGTTCGGATTACTCCCGGTGCCTGTGCTGGTGAGTATAGAAATAGGAGGATACAGCAGATGAATGAGTGGCTGCAGAGACGGTGCATTAGGGAGTGCTTTAGATGCCTGGGACATTGGGACCGGTTCTCGGAAATGTACAGGCCGGAAAGTTTGCACCTCAACAGGGCCGAAACCAATGGCCTCGACGGGGATGGGGGTGGGTTGCTCGTAGTGTTGGGGAGGTTTTAAACTAATTTAGGCAGTGGGTGGGCACCAGGCTGTAGCATTAGAAAGGAGAAATAAGGTGCACAAAGGATTGGGAGAGACGGATAACACAAGAGTAATACAGAATAAGGTACTATGTGGGGTCAGACTAAGAGAATACAAGACAGGTTTACAGTGCATGTGGGTAAATGCATGAAGTGTGGTTAATAAGGTTGGTGAGCTGCAGGCGCAAGTAGCCACATGGCAATATGTTGTCGTGATGATAATGGAGACATGCTCAAAAAAGGGAAGGATTGGGTACCAAATATTCCTGGGGAGAAGGTCATAGTCATAGTCACAGAGTCATAGATTTATACAGCACAGAAAGAGGCCCTTTGGCCCATCGTGTCCGCGCCGGCCATGAAGCCCCATCTATTCTAATCCCATTTTCCAGCACTTGGTCCGTAGCCTTGTATGCTATGGCATTTCAAGTGCTCATCTAAATGCTTCTTGAATGTTGTGAGGGTTCCTGCCTCTACCACCCTTTCAGGCAGTGAGTTCCAGATTCCAACCACCCTCTGGGTGAAAAAGTTTTTCCTCAAATCCCCTCTAAACCTTCTGCCCCTTGCATTGAAACTATGCCCCCTGGTTATTGACCCCTCTACTAAGGGGAACAGTTCTTTTCTATCTACCCTATCAATGTCCCTCATAATTTTGTACACCACAATGAGGTTCCCCCCTGAGCCTTCTCTGCACTAAGGAAAACAACCCCAGCCTGTCCAGTTTCTCTTCATAGCTGAAGCGCTCCAGCCCAGGTAACATCCTGGTGAATCTCCTCTGCACCCTTTCAAGTGCAATCACATCCCTCCTATAGTGTGGTGACCAGAACTGCACACAGTATTCCAGCTGTGGCCTGACTAGCGTTTTGTACAGCTCCGTCGTAACCTCCCTGCGCTTGTATTCTATGCCTCGGCGAATGAAGGCAAGTATCCCATAGGCCTTTTTAACCACCTTATCTACCTGTCCTGCTGCCTTCAGGGATCTATGTACATGCACAACAGGGTCCCTCTGAACCTCTCTCCTTCCTAGGGTCCTACCATTCATTTTGTATTCCCTTCCCATGTTAATCTTCCCAAAATGCTCATTTCAAAAACACAGACAACTCATTTCACAAATTCGGGAAGTTCATTTCAGAGACCTTGACAGCTCCATTCTCAGATCCAGACAGATCCATTCACTGACACAGACAGCTCCAATCACAGAAACAGACAGAAACATTCACAGACATGGAAAGCTGATTTCAAAACCCAGACAGCTTATTTCACAAACACAGAAAGTACATTTCACAGACCTAGACGTCTCCATTCACAGTCACAGACAACACATTTCAGAGACTCAGTCAGCTAAATACAAAGACCCAGACAGCTCCATTCACAGACCCAGACAGCTCCATTCACCGACTCAGAAAGCTCATTTCACCGACCCAGACAGCTTCATTCACAGACTCAGAAAGCTCATTTCACAAACCCAGACAGCTCATTTCACAAAAACAGAAAGTTCATTTCACAGACCGAGACACCTCCATTCACAGACACAGACAACTCATTCCACAGATTCCGATAGCTCCATTCACAGACCCAGACATCCCATTCACAGATCCAGAAAGCTCCATTCACAGAACCAGACAATTCACTTCACAGACTCAGAAAACTCCATTCACAGTCACAGACAGCGACATTCACAGGCCAAGGCAGCTCCATTCACAGACCCAAACAGCTCCATTCACAGACCCAGACAGCTCCATTCACAGACACAGACAGCTCCATTCACAGATCCAGACAGCTCCATTCACAGACACAGACATCTCCATTCACAGACCCAGACAGCTCCATTCACAGACCCAGACAGCTCCATTCACAGACCCAAACAGCTCCATTCACAGACCCAGACAGCTCCATTCACAGACACAGACAGCTCCATTCACAGATCCAGACAGCTCCATTCACAGACTCAGACAGCTCCTTTCACAGACCCAGACAGCACCATTCACAGACCCAGAGAGCTCATTTCACAAACCCAGACAGCACCATCCACAGACTCAGACAGCTCATTTCACAAACCCAGACAGCTCCATTCACAGACTCAGACAGCTCATTTGACAAACCCAGACAGCACCATTCACAGACCCAGACAACTCCTTTCACAGACCCAGGCAGCTCCATTCACAGACTCAGACGGCTCACTTCAAAGACTCAGAAAGCTCATGACACAGACCCAGACAGCTCCATTCACAGACCCAGAGAGCTCCATTCACAGACCGAAACAGCTCCATTCACAGACTCAGACAGCTCTATTCACAGACCCAGACAACTCCATTCTCAGACCCAGACAGCTCATTTCACAGACACAGACAGCTCCATTCACCGACCCAGACAGTTCCAATCACAGACCCAGACAGCTCCATTCACAGACCCAGGCAGTTCTATTCACAGACTCAGACAGCTCCATTAAAAGACCCAGACAGTTCTATTCACAGACCCAGATAGATCATTTCACAGACCCAGACAGCACCATTCACAGGCCAAGACAGATCGTTCCACAGACTCAGAAAGCTCATTTGACTGTCCCAGACAGCTCACTTCACAGACCGAGACAGCTCCATTCACAGATCCGGACAGCTCCATTCACAGACCCAGACAGCTCATTTCACAGACCCAGACAGCTCCATTCACAGACATGGAAAGCTGATTTCAAAAACCAAGACAGCTCATTTCACAAACACAGAAAGTTAATTTCACATACCCAGACATTTCTCTTCACAGACGCAGACAACTCATTTCACAGATTCAGACAGCTCATTTCACAGACACAGACATCTCCATTCACAGACCGAGACAGCTCCATTCACAGACTCAGACAGCTCAATGCACAGACCCAGACATCTCCATTCACTGACCGAGACAACGCATTTCACAGACACAGATAGCTCCATTCACAGACCCATGCAGCTCCATTCACAGACCCAGACAACTCATTTCATAGACTCAGTCAGCTCAATTCACAGACCCTGACTTCACAATTCAAAGAGGCACACAGCTCCATTCACAGACCCAGACAGCTCCACTCACAGACCCAGAAAGCTCATTTCACAGACCCATACAGCTTCTTTCACAGACCCAGACAGCTCCATTCACAGACCGAGTCAGCTCCATTTACAGACACTGGCAGCTCCATTAACAGACACAGACAGCTCCATTCACAGACCCAAACAGCTCCATTTACAGACCCAGACAGCTCCATTTACAGACTCTGACAGCTCAATTCACAGACACAGACAGCTACATTTACAGACTCTCGCAGCTCCATTCACAGACCCAGACAGCTCCATTCACAGACCCAGACAGCTCCATTCACAGACCCAGACAGCTCATTCACAGACACAGATAGCTCCATTCACAGACCAAAACTGCTCCATTCTCAGACTCAGACAGCTCCATTCACAGACCCAGACAGCTCCATTCACAGACCCAGACAGCTCATTCACAGACACAGATAGCTCCATTCACAGACCCAAACAGCTCCATTCACAGTGAGACAGCTCCATTCACAGAGTCAGACAGCTCCATTCACAGACCCAGACAGCTCCATTTACAGATTCTGACAGCTCAATTCACAGACACAGACAGCTCCATTCACAGACCCAGACAACTGCATTTACAGACTCTGACAGCTCAATTCACAGACACAGACAGCTCCATTCACAGACCCAGACAGCTCCATTCACAAACTCAGACAGATTCATTCACAGAACCAGACAGCTGATTTCACAGACCCATAGAGCACATTTCACAGATCCAGACAGCTCCATTCAAAGACACAGACAGCTCATTTCATCGATCAAGACAGTTCCATTTACAGACCCAGACAGCTCCATTGACGAAAGGTCTTCGACCTGAAACGTTTACTCTGTTTCTCTCTCCACGGATTGTGCCTGCAGAGTTTTCCAGCGTTTTCTGTTGTTAGATTCATTCTCTGATTCAGACAGCTCATTTCACCGACCCAGACAGCTCCATTCACAGACCCAGACAGCTCCATTCACAGACTCAGACAGCTCCATTCACAGACCCAGACAGCTCCATTCAATTACTCAGACAGCCCCATTCACAGACACAGACATCTCCATTCACAGACCCAGACAGCTCCATTCACAGACCCAGACAGCTCCATTCACAGACCCAAACAGCTCCATTCACAGACCCAGACAGCTCCATTCACAGACTCAGACAGCTCCTTTCACAGACCCAGACAGCACCATTCACAGACCCAGAGAGCTCATTTCACAAACCCAGACAGCACCATCCACAGACTCAGACAGCTCATTTCACAAACCCAGACAGCTCCATTCACAGACTCAGACAGCTCATTTGACAAACCCAGACAGCACCATTCACAGACCCAGACAACTCCTTTCACAGACCCAGGCAGCTCCATTCACAGACTCAGACGGCTCACTTCAAAGACTCAGAAAGCTCATGACACAGACCCAGACAGCTCCATTCACAGACCCAGAGAGCTCCATTCACAGACCGAAACAGCTCCATTCACAGACTCAGACAGCTCTATTCACAGACCCAGACAACTCCATTCTCAGACCCAGACAGCTCATTTCACAGACACAGACAGCTCTATTCACAGACCCAGACAACTCCATTCTCAGACCCAGACAGCTCATTTCACAGACACAGACAGCTCCATTCACCGACCCAGGCAGTTCTATTCACAGACTCAGACAGCTCCATTAAAAGACCCAGACAGTTCTATTCACAGACCCAGATAGATCATTTCACAGACCCAGACAGCACCATTCACAGGCCAAGACAGATCGTTCCACAGACTCAGAAAGCTCATTTGACTGTCCCAGACAGCTCACTTCACAGACCGAGACAGCTCCATTCACAGATCCGGACAGCTCCATTCACAGACCCAGACAGCTCATTTCACAGACCCAGACAGCTCCATTCACAGACATGGAAAGCTGATTTCAAAAACCAAGACAGCTCATTTCACAAACACAGAAAGTTCATTTCACATACCCAGACATTTCTCTTCACAGACGCAGACAACTCATTTCACAGATTCAGACAGCTCATTTCACAGACACAGACATCTCCATTCACAGACCGAGACAGCTCCATTCACAGACTCAGACAGCTCAATGCACAGACCCAGACATCTCCATTCACTGACCGAGACAACGCATTTCACAGACACAGATAGCTCCATTCACAGACCCATGCAGCTCCATTCACAGACCCAGACAACTCATTTCATAGACTCAGTCAGCTCAATTCACAGACCCTGACTTCACAATTCAAAGAGGCACACAGCTCCATTCACAGACCCAGACAGCTCCACTCACAGACCCAGAAAGCTCATTTCACAGACCCATACAGCTTCTTTCACAGACCCAGACAGCTCCATTCACAGACCGAGTCAGCTCCATTTACAGACACTGGCAGCTCCATTAACAGACACAGACAGCTCCATTCACAGACCCAAACAGCTCCATTTACAGACCCAGACAGCTCCATTTACAGACTCTGACAGCTCAATTCACAGACACAGACAGCTACATTTACAGACTCTCGCAGCTCCATTCACAGACCCAGACAGCTCCATTCACAGACCCAGACAGCTCCATTCACTGACCCAGACAGCTCATTCACAGACACAGAAAGCTCCATTCACAGACGAAAACTGCTCCATTCACAGACTCAGACAGCACCATTCACAGACCCAGACAGCTCCATTCACAGACCCAGACAGCTCATTCACAGACACAGATAGCTCCATTCACAGACCCAAACAGCTCCATTCACAGTGAGACAGCTCCATTCGCAGACTCAGACAGCTCCATTCACAGACCCAGACAGCTCCATTTACAGACTCTGACAGCTCAATTCACAGACACAGACAGCTCCATTCACAGACCCAGACAACTGCATTTACAGACTCTGACAGCTCAATTCACAGACACAGACAGCTCCATTCACAGACCCAGACAGCTCCATTCACAAACTCAGACAGATTCATTCACAGAACCAGACAGCTGATTTCACAGACCCATAGAGCACATTTCACAGATCCAGGCAGCTCCATTCAAAGACACAGACAGCTCATTTCATCGATCAAGACAGTTCCATTTACAGACCCAGACAGCTCCATTGACGAAAGGTCTTCGACCTGAAACGTTTACTCTGCTTCTCTCTCCACGGATTGTGCCTGCAGAGTTTTCCAGCGTTTTCTGTTGTTAGATTCATTCTCTGATTCAGACAGCTCATTTCACCGACCCAGACAGCTCCATTCACAGACCCAGACAGCTCCATTCACAGACTCAGACAGCTCCATTCACAGACCCAGACAGCTCCATTCAATTACTCAGACAGCCCCATTCACAGACACAGACAGCTCCATTCACAGACCCAGACAGCTCAACATTCAGGAAGGATAGAATAAAAGGAAAAGGGTGTGGGGCAGCATTGCTGGTTAAAAAGGAGATTACTGCAATAGCTAGGAAGGACATTAGCTTGGAGGATGTGGAATCAATATGGGTTGAGCTGCAGAACACCAAAGGGCAGAAAACGTTAGTGGAGGTTGTGTACAGACCTCCAAACAGTAGTAGTGAGGTGGGGGAGGGTATGAAACAGGAAATCAGAGGTGCATGCAAAAAAGGCGCAGCAGTTATCATGGGTGACTTTAATATGCATATAGATTGGGCTACTCAAACTGGAAGCAATACGGTGGAGGAGGATTTCCTGGAGTGTTTAAGGGATGGTTTCCAAAACCAATATGTTGAGGAACCAACTCGAGGGGAGGCCATCCTGGACTGGGTGTTGTGTAATGAGGAAGGACTAATCAGCAATATTGTGGTGCGAGGCCCCTTGGGGAAGAGTGACCATAGTATGGTGGAGTTCTACATTAGGATGGAGAAGGAAACAGTTAATTCAGAGACCAAAGTCCAGAACTTAAATAAGGGCAACTTTGTGGGTATGAGGCGTGAATTGGCGAGGTTAGATTGGCAAGCGATATTTAAGGGGTTATCAGTGGAAGGGCAATGGCAGACATTTAGAGATCGCATGGATGAACTACAGCAATTGTACATCCCTGTCTGGCATAAAAATAAAAAAAGGGAAGGTGGCTCAACCATGGTTAACAAGAAAATCAGGGATAGTATTAAAAGCAAGGAAGTGGCATACAAATTAGCCAGAAGTAGCAGCAAACCCGGGGACTGGGAGAACTTTAAAACTCAGCAGAGGAGGACGAAGGGTTTGATTAGGGCAGGGAAAATAAAATATGAAAGGAAGCTTGCGGAGAACATTAAA
>JASTWF010000270.1:247500-315000 GCA_030390025.1 Squalus acanthias
AAAGTGACAGGCGGTGGGGGGAAGATCTCCAGAGGAGATGAGGTCAGTGACAGTCTTGGACACGGTGGCTTGATGTTCGGTAGTGGGGTCATGGTCCAGGTGGAGGTAGGAGGAGGTGTCAGAGAGTTGGCGTTCAACTTCCGCTAGGTAGAGGTCGGTTCGCCAAACAACAACAGCACCACCCTTCTCAGCAGGTTTAATGACAATGTCAGGGTTGGATCGGAGAGAATGGAGTGCTGCAAGTTCAGAGGGTGGTAGGTTGGAGTGAGTGAGGGGAGCAGAGAAATTGAGCTGGCCGATGTCACGGCGGCAATTAGAATGAAAAGATCTGGAGAGGGTAAGAGGCCAGAGGGAGGGGTCCAGATGGAACGAGAATTCTGAAAGCGGGAGAAAGGGTCAGCCGTGCGGGGGAAAGACTCCTGGCCAGAGAAGTGGGCACGGAGACAGAGGCGGCAGAAAAAGAGCTCCGTATCATGCCGAGCTCGAAATTCATTGAGGTGGGGGCGTAAGGGGATGAAGCTCAGGCTTTTGCTGAGGACTGATCGTTCGGAGTCAGAGAGGGGAAGGTCAGAGGGGATAGTGAAAACGCGGCAGGGGGTGAGATTGGGAGAAGGGGGGTCAGAGGAAAGTGAAGGGGAAGAAGGTTCCGGAGGGGCGTTAGTGTCCAAGAGTTGTTGAAGCTTGCGATCCTTGACATTGGAAAGGAAGAAGAAAAGTTTTTTGTTGAAGTGTCGGATGAGTCTAAGAATGGAATGGAAATGTGGACCCGGACAGTTTTGTGATAGAGTGCGTCGGTGCTGCTGAAGAGAGATGTCGAGAGTGTTCATGTGGCGCCGCATGGCGTTGAGCGTGGATCTCAGGATGCGGCGAGAGCAGTAGTTCGAGGAACGATGAATATCTTGGAGATATTTGTAATCCTGGGTTGATCCGAAACACGAAGGGTGGAAGTTTAGTTGGAATCCCCGTGGGATAAGACGGAACCGGAGACAGTTGCTGAGGAAAGTAATGTGGCTGTGAAACCGAGTCTTGGCAGATACCTGATCAAACACGAGAAGGGAAACTGAAAGCAATGAAGATGAACAAGGTTGAAGAGCCAAACGGAAACCCCGTCGAAGAGAAGAGCAGAACTTCTTCAAGGTAGGCATTCCTAGAAGAGAGGTGGCAGTGAACCAAA
Organism: Squalus acanthias; assembly: GCA_030390025.1. Lineage (NCBI taxonomy): Eukaryota > Metazoa > Chordata > Chondrichthyes > Squaliformes > Squalidae > Squalus > Squalus acanthias. The sequence goes on from JASTWF010000270.1 coordinate 248,675, forward strand.
CACTAATACGATAGCAAAATACTGCGGATGCTGGAAATCCAAAATAACAACAGAAAACGCTGGAAAAACTCAGCAGGCCAGACAACATCCGTGGAGAGAGAAAGAGAGTTAACGTTTCAGGTCGATGACCTTTCGTCAGAACTGGAAAGAGCCCGAAATCAAATAGATTTAAGGCCAGGGTAAAGCTGGGAAAAGGGGAGGGGATAAAGGAACAAAAGGGGAGATAAAGAGACATTAAGAGATATGCGAGGCAAGAGGTGGTGTTAATGTGACAGGTTGAGGCTGAAAGAAGTGTGAAATCCACTGGCAGAATGAAGGACAGCTGCCAGCTTCTAGGAGGGGAAAAAAAGGGGGGGGGCAAGTAAAAGGGTGGATGAAAAAATAAAATATAAATGTGATTGGGGCTGAGGTTATGATCTAAAATTGTTGAACTCGATATTGAGTCCAGAGGGCTGTAGCGTGCCTAAACGAAAGATGAGGTGCTGTTCCTCGAGCTTACGCTGCGCTTCCGTGGAACAGTATAATAGGCCGAGGATGGTGAGGTCAGAGTGGGAGTGCAGCGGTGAATTAAAGTGACAGGCGACCGGGAGCTCGGGGTCCCCCTTACGGACTGAACGGAGGTGTTCCGCAAAGCGGTCACCCAATCTGCGTTTGGTCTCCCCAATGTAGAGGAGTCCACATCGTGAGCAGCGAATACAGTATACTAAATTGCAGGAAGTACAAGTAAATCGCTGTTTCACCTGGAAGGGGTGTTTGGGGCCCTGGACAGTGGGAAGAGGGGAGGTATAAGGGCATGTGTTGCATCTCCTGCGCGTGCACGGGAAGGTGCCGGGTGAAGGGGAAAGGGTGCTGGGGGTGGTAGAGGAGTGGACTAGGGTGTCGCGGAGGGAGCGGTCCCTGCGGAATGCTGAAAGGGGAGGTGAGGGGTAGATGCGTTTGGTGGTGGGATCACGCTGGAGGTGGCGGAAATGGCGGAGGATGATCCGTTGAATGTGGAGGCTGGTGGGTGAAAGGTGAGGACAAGGGGAACCCTATCGTGGTTCCGGGAGGGAGGGGCAGGGGTGAGGGCAGAAGTGTGGGAGATAGAACGGACACGGTCGAGGGCCGTGTCGACCATGGTAGAGGGGAATCCTCGGTTGAGGAAAAAGGAAGACATGTCGGAAGCACTGGTATGGAAGGTGGCATCATCAGAGCAGATGCGGCGGAGACAGAGAAACTGGCAGAATGGAATAGAGTCCTTACAGGAGGCGGGGTGGGAGGAAGTGTAGTCCAGGTAGCTGTGGGAGTCAGTGGGCTTGTAGTGAATGTTAGTCAATAACCTATCCCCAGAGATGGAGATGGAGAAGTCGAGGAAGGGAAGGGAAGAGTCGGAAATGGACCATGTGAAGGTGAGGGAAGGGTGGAAATTGGAAGCATAGTGAATGAAATGTTCTAGTTCAGGGCGAGAGCAGGAGATGGCACCGATACAGTCATCAATGTACCGGAAAAAGAGGTGAGGGAGGGGACCCGAGTAGGACTGGAACAAAGAGTGTTCCACATATCCCACGAAAAGGCAGGCATAGCTCGGACCCATGCGGGTACCCATAGCAACACCTTTAATTTGGAGGAAATGGGTAGAGTCAAAGGAGAAGTTGTTCAATGTGAGAACAAGTTCAGCCAGGCGGAGGAGGGTGGTAGTGGATGGGGACTGGTTGGGCCTCTGTTCAAGGAAGAAGCGGAGCGCCCTCAGGCCATCCTGGTGGGGAATGGAGGTGTAGAGGGATTGTACGTCCATAGTGAAGAGGAGACGGTTGGGGCTGGGAAACTGGAAACTGTAAAAATGGCGGAGGGCGTCGGAAGAGTCGCGGATGTAGGTGGGAAGAGACTGGACAAGGGGAGAAAAAATAGAGTCCAGATAGGAAGAGATAAGTTCCGTGGGGCAAGAAGAGGCTGAAACGATGTGTCTACCGGGGCAGTCCTGTTTGTGGATCTTGGGAAGGAGGTAGAAGCGGGCTGCCCAGGATGGTATGTTGCCTCGCTGGTGCAAGGGTCAAGGATGTCTCGGAGCGGCTGCAGGACATTCTGGAGGGGGAGGGCGAACAGCCAGTTGTCGTGTTGCATATAGGGACCAACGATATAGGTAAAAAACGGGTTGAGGTCCTAAAAGCTGAATATAGGGAGTTAGGAGGTAAATTAAAAAATAGGATCTCAAAGGTAGTAATCTCAGGATTGCTACCGGTGCCACGTGCTAGTCAGAGTAGAAATAGAAGGATATTTCAGATGAATACCTGGCTAGAGGTTTGGTGCAAGGGGGAGGGATTCAAATTCCTGGGAGATTGGAACCGGTTCTGGGGGAGGTGGGACCAGTACAGACTGGACGGTTTGCACCTGGGCAGGACAAGGACCGATGTCCTAGGGGGAGTGTTTGCTAGTGCTGTTGGGGAGGGTTTAAACTAAAATGGCAGGGGGTTGGGAACCTGTGCAGGGAAACAGAGGAAAGGGAAGCAAGGATAGCAGCAAAAGACCGGAAGGAGAAGAGGAAAAGTGGAAGGCAGAGAAATCAAGGGTGTTAATCAAACAGGGCTACAGTAAATAATAATTCTAAAAGGACTAAGAGTGTTAAAAAAACAAGCCTGAAGGCTTTGTGTCTTAATGCGAGGAGCATCCGTAATAAGGTGGATGAATTAGCTGCGCAAATAGATGTAAACGGATTTGTAATAATTGCGATTACGGAGACATGGCTCCAGGGTTACCAAGGCTCGGAATTCAACATCCAGGGGTATTCAATATTCAGGAAGGACAGACAAAAAGGAAAAGGAGGTGGGGTAGCATTGCTATTTAAAGAGGAGATTAACACAATATTAAGGAAGCATATTTGCTCTGATGATGTGGAATCTGTATGGGTAGAGCTGAGAAATACCAAGGGGCAGAAAACGTTAGTGGGTGTTGCATTCAGACCCCCAAACAGTAATGCTGAGGTTGGGGATGGCATTAAACGGGAAATTAGAGACGAGTGCAATAAGGGCACAGCAGTTATCATGGGTGACTTTAATCTACATATAGATTGGGTTAACCAAATTAGTAACAATACTGTGGAGGAAGAATTCCGAGAGTGTATACGGGATGGATTCCTGTACCAATATGTCGAGGAACCAACTAGAGATCAGGCCATCTTAGACTGGGTATTATGTAATGTGAAAGGATTAATTAGCAATCTTGTTGTGCGAGGCTCCTTGCGGAGGAGCGATCATAATATGATAGAATTCTTCATTAAGATGGAGAGTGAAGTAGTTGACTCAGAGACTTGGGTCCTGAATTTAAATAAAGGAAACTACGATGGTATGAGGTGCGAGTTGGCTGGGATGGATTGGGGAGCGTTATTTAAGGGGTTGACGGTGGATAGGCAATGGCAAACATTTAAAGATCGCAAAATGAACTACAGAATTTGTTCATCCCTGTTTGGCATAAAAATAAAACAAAAAAGGTGACTCAACCGTGGCTAACAAATTAAACTAGGGATAGCATAAGATCCAAGGAGAGGACATATAAATTGGCCAGAAAAAGCAGCAAACCTGAGGATTGGGAGCAGTTTAGGATTCAGCAAAGGAGGACAAAGGGATTAATTAAGAGGGAGAAAAAATAGAATATGAGAGTAAGCATTCAGGGAACATAAAAACTGACTGTAAAAGCTTCTATAGATATGTGAAGAGAAAAAGATTGGTGAAGTCAAGCGCAGGTCCCTTGCAATCAGAATCAGGGGAATTTATAATGGGGAACAAAGAAAAGGCTGACCAGACATACTTTGGTTCTGTCTTCACAAAGGAGGACACAAATAACCTCCCAGAGATGTCGGGGAACACAGGGTCTAATGAGCGTGTGGAATTGAATGAAATCAGTATTTCTAGGGAAATGGTGTTTGCGAAATTGACGGGATTGAAGTCCGATAAATCCCCAGGGCCTGATAATCTACATCCTAGGGTACTTAAGGAATTGGCCCGAAAATAATAGATGCATAGCTGGTCATCTTTCAAAATTCTATAGATTCTGGAACAGTTCCCATGGATTGGAGGGGAGCTAATATAACCCCACTATTTAAGAAAGGTGGTAGAGAAAAAAACGGGGAATTATAGGTAAGCCTGACATTGGTAGTGGGGAAAATGCTAGAGTCCATTATAAAAGATGTAATAGCAGAGCAGTTGGAAAACAGTGACAGGATCGGACAAATTCAACATGGATTTACAAAAGGTAAATCATGCTTGACTAAACGATTGGAATTTTTTGAGGATGTAAATGGTAGAATAGATAAGGGAGAACCAGTGGCTGTGGTGCATTTGGACTTTCAGAAGGCTTTCGATAAGGTCCCGCATAAGAGATTAGCGTGCAAATTTAAAGCACATGGGATTAGGGGTAAGGTACTGATTTGGATAGAGAACTGGTTGGCAGACAGCAAGCAAAGAGTTGGAATAAACGGGTCTTTTTCCGAGTGGCAGGCAGTGACTAGTGGGGAACCGCAGGGATCGGTGCTAGGACACCAGCTATTCACAATATATATTAATGATCAAACGAGGGAACTAGATGTAATATCTCAAAGTTTGAAGATGACACAAAGCTGGGTGGGCGTGTGTGCTGTGAGGAGGATGCAGAGAAACTCCAGTATGATTTGGACAGATTGGGTGATTGGGCAGAAGCATGGCAAATGCAGTATAATGTGGATAAATGCGAGGTTATCCACTTTGGTGGCAAAAACAGGAAGACAGATTATTATCTGAACGGCAATAGATTGGGAAAAGGGGAAGTGCAACGCGATCTGCGAGTGCTTGTGCACCAGTCGCTCAAGGGAAGCATGCAGGTGCAACAGGCGGTTAAGAAGGCAAATGGTATGTTGGCCTTCATAGCGAGAGGATTCGAGTACAGGAGCAAGGATGTCTTGCTGCAGTTGTACAAGGCCTTGGTGAGACCACACCTTGAGTATTGTATGCAGTTTTGGTCGCCTTATCTGAGGAAGGATGTTCTTGCCATGGAGGGAGTGCAGCGTAGATTTACCAGACTGATACCTGGGATGGCAGGAATGAAGTATGAAGAGAGATTGGGTCGATAGGCTTATATTCGCTAGAGTTTAGAAGAATGAGAGGGGATCTCGTTGAAACTTATAAAATTCTAACAGGACTAGACAGACTAGATGCAGGAAGGATGTTCCTGATAACATAAGAACATAAGAACATAAGAACATAAGAAATAGGAGCAGGAGTAGGCCAATCGGCCCCTTGAGCCTGCTCCGCCATTCAATAAGATCATGGCTGATCTGATCCTAAACTCAAATCTAAAGAACACAAGAAGTAGGAGCAGGACCGGCCACTCAGCCCCTGGGCCCACTCCGCCACCCACAGGGCCTTGACCGATCCGAACTCAGCCTCATGTTCAATTTCCTGTCCGCTCCCCGTAACCCCTAATTCCCTTTACTTCTAGGAAACTGTCTAATTCTGTTATAAATGTATTTAATGATGTAGCTTCCACAGCTTCCTGGGGCAGCAAATTCCACAGACCTACTACCCTCTGAGTGAAGAAGTTTCTCCTCATCTCAGTTTTGAAAGAGCAGCCCCTTATTCTAAGATTATGCCCCCGAGTTTTAGTTTCACCCATCCTTGGGAACATCCTTACCGCATCCACCCGATCAAGCCCCTTCACAATCTTATATGTTTCAATAAGATCGCCTCTCATTCTTCTGAACTCCAATGAGTAGAGTCCCAATCTACTCAACCCCTCCTCATATGTCCACCCCCTCATCCCCGGGATTAACCGAGTGAACCTTCTTTGTACTGCCTCGAGAGCAAGTATGTCTTTTCTTAAGTATGGACACCAAAACTGTATGCAGTATTCCAGGTGCGGTCTCACCAATACCTTATATAACTGCAGCAATACCTCCCTGTTTTTATAATCTATCCCCCTAGCAATAAAAGCCAACATTCCGTTGGCCTTCTTGATCACCTGCTGCACCTGCATACTAACTTTTTGATTTTCTTGCAGTAGGTCCCCCAGATCCATTTGTACTGCAGTACTTTCCAGTTTCTCGCCATTAAAATGGCGGGGGAGTCCAGAAGCAGGGGTCACAGTCTAAGGATAAGGGGTAAGCCATTTAGGACTGAGATTGGAGGAATTTCTTCACCCAGAGAGTGATGAACCTGTGGAATTCTCTACCACAGAAGGCAGTTGAGGCCAATACATTAAATATATTCAAGAAGGGGATAGATATATTTCTTAAGGCTAAAGGGATCAAGAGATATGAGGAGTAAGCAGGGACAGGGTACGGAGTTTGGATGATCAGCCATGATCTCATTAAATGGCGGAGCAGGCTCGAGGGGCCGAATGGCCTACTCCTGCTCCTATATTCTATGCCTCTATGCTAGAAGGAACCTGGGTGATGATCAGGAGCAGGAACATGGGCTGGATCCCCCACACTAACCCAGGGTCACTGGGTAATGATCAGGAGGAGGAACCTGGGCTGGTTCCCCTACACTAACACAGGGTCACTGGGCAATGATCAGCAGCAGGAAGCTGGGCTGGTTAACCCATTCTAACCCAAGGTCACTGGGTAATGATCAGGAAGAGGAACCTGGGCTGATTCCCCCACACTAACCCAGGGGCACTGGGTAATGATCAGGAGCAGGAACCTGGGCTGATTCCCCCACACTAACCCAAGGTCACTGGGTAATGATCAGGAAGAGGAACCTGGGCTGATTCCCCCACACTAACCCAGGGGTACTGGGTAATGATCAGGAGCAGGAACCTGGGCGGATTCCCCCAAACTAACCCAGAGTCACTGGGTAATGATCAGGAGCAGGAACCTGGGCTGATTCCCCCAGACTAACCCAGAGTCACTGGGTAATGATCAGGAGCAGGAACATGGGCTGATTCCCTCACACTAACCCAAGGTCACTGGGTAATGATCAGGAGCAGGAAAAGGCGCTGAATTATTCACACTAACCCAGGGTCTCTGGGTAATGATAAGCAGCAGGAACCGGAGCTGATTCCTCCACAGTAACTCACGAACACGCTTTGAAGATCAGGAGCAGAAACGTTGGTTGATTCCCCCGCCACTAACCGAGAGTCACTGAGCTAATTTAAACTTCCCCCAACAGAAGCTTAGCTGTTGAGGTGTTTGCTGTTTGCTGCAACATTCACCTCTTGTTACTGGGCCATGAAAGAAACCGTCAGCTCAGCAGTGACCTTTATCTGATCTCTTATAAATGCTTATCCACATGTGTTATTTTAGTCCAAATATTATTTTACATTTAATGGTTGATTTCATTGACTGGTAATCCCTCTCTCCAATTGATAACCCTGTCACAGGTACACTCATTCCAATATATCACTGGATACAGTAACACAATTGCAAATCTCAGTTAATACTCAATCAAACTGATAACTTTGCTCCCAGTCTGATGTATATTTTCCCTCTTCATTTCCCTTCCTCGCAGTTAACTTAGTGACGATTGCGATCCTGTCTCGGGGAAAGTGCGGTCTCTCCAAATGTGTCACTCGCTACCTGGTGGCCATGGCTGCGGCAGATCTACTGGTCGTTATCCTCGACCTGATATTGAGGCACATTCCGATTGTTTATTGGGAACAGTTGCTTTTCGTGGAGTCCATCCCCGTGTGTAATATCCATGCTGTCCTGCTTTATGCAGCAACAGACTGTTCTGTCTGGTTCACCGTCACTTTCACCTTTGATCGATTTGTGGCCATTTGTTGCCAGAAGCTGAAAACTAAATATTGCACCAAGAAAACGGCGGCTGTGGTTCTGGGAACAGTGACTGTGCTGAGCAGTTTAAAGAACATTTTCTGGTATTTTATGTTGACACGTCGATATTGGCTTATGAATTTGCCCTGGTTTTGTGATGTAACATATGATGTTCGGGAATCACGGGTCTGGGCAACAATTGAGTTCCTTCATTTTATCCTCACTCCGTGTGTCCCATTTCTTGTGATTCTGCTGCTCAATGCTGTCACCGTCAGACACATTTTAGTGTCCAGCAGAGCCCGCAGGAGACTCCGGGGTCCCAGCAGTGAGGAGAGTCCCAGAGACCCAGAGATGGAGAGCCGAAAGAAATCCATCATTTTACTATTGGTTATCTCAGGGAATTTCATACTGTTGTGGTCTGTCTTGATGCTGTATTCTGTGTGGTCACGAATGTGGTATTTGTGGTATGAGTCTATATATCTGCCTGATTTTGTACAAGAATTGGGATTCATGTTCCAGCTCCTGAGTTGTTGCACAAACACTTGTATTTATGGTGTGACCCAGACAAAGTTCAGAGAGCAGTTGAAGAATGTGGTGAAATATCCCTTTACTCTCACTGTAAAATTCATTAAACGATGAGAAGAAAAGAAGAAATTGCAGCATCAGAATTCAATCCTACCTCATATTCTGTTTGACGCTCTTTCACTCGCGGTGCCAGTAATAAAGATTACACAAGAACATAACAACATAAGAACCAGGGTCAAGAACTAAGCCATTGGGACCTTCGAGCCTGCTCCGCCATTCAATCAGATCATGGTGCATCTTCTACCTCAAAATCACCTTCCCGCTATATCCCCATATCCTTTGATTCCATTAATATCGAAAAAGCTATCGATCTCTATCTTGAATACACCCAACGACTGAGCAGATACAGCCCTCTGGGGTAGAGAATTCTAAAGATTCACAACTCTTTCAGTGATGAAATGTCTCCTCATCTCAGTCCTAAATGGCCGACTCCTTATTTTGAGACTGTGAACCCTTGTTCTAGACTCCGAGGCCAGGGGAAACATCCTTTCAGCATTTACCCTGTCAAGCCCTGTAAGAATGTTATATGTTTCAATGAATTCACCTCTGATTCTTCTAAATTTGGGGGAATACAGTCTTGGTCTCCTCAATTTCTCCTCGGAGGACAATCCCCCATCCCAGGAATCAGTCTGGTGAACCTTCATTCCACTCCCTCTAAGGCAAGTATATCCTTCCTGAGTTAAGGAGACCAAAACTGTACACAATACTCCAGGTGTGGTCTCACCAAGGCCCTATATAATTGTAATAAGACGTCTTTACTTTTATACTCAAATCCTCTTGTAATAAAGACCAACATACCATTTGATGTCCTAATTGCTTGCTGTACCTGCATGTCAACTTTCAGTGATTCGTGTACAAGGACACCCAGGTCCCTCTGAACACCAACATTTCCCAATCTCTCACCAGTTAAAAATATTCTGCTTTTCTATTTTTCTTGCAAAAGCGGATAACTTCACATACTCCACATTATATTCCATCTGCCATGTTCTTGTCCACTCACTTAGCCTGTCTATATCCCCTTGAAGTTTCTCTGCATCCTCCTCACAAATTGCATTCCCATTTAGCTTTGTATCATCTGCACACTTGGATATATTTCATTTGGTCCCCTCATCCAAATCCTTGATATATAGATGGCAAATAGCTGAGGCCCAAGCACTGATCCTTGCGGTACCCCACCAGTTACAGCCTGCCAACACGAAAATGACCCGTTTATTCCTACTCTCTGTTTTCTGTCCGTTAACCAATCCTGAGTTCATGCTAATATATTATCGCCAACCCATGGGTTCTAAATTTGTGTAACAACTTCTGGCCATCGATAGACAGGCTGTACTAGAAAGGGTGGGTATGATTAGTTTGGACAAGTCGCCTGGTCCAGATGGCTTACATACCAGGTTGCTAAGGGAATTGGTGGAGGAGATAACGGAAGGAGTTGTCATAATTTTGCAATCTTACCTAGATGCGGGGGAGGTGCCTGAGGATTCGAAAGTGGCAAATGTGACACCAGATAGTAGATGGGTAACCAAAAGGCAGAGCAAGGGCAGGAAGGTAGTGCAGAAATCCCCTGGGGTTGTCTCCCTTAGCAACAGGTTCACCGCCTTAGGTGCTGTTGTCGGGGGGGATGACTCATCGGGGGAAGGCACCAGCAGCCAGGCTCATGGCACCATGACTGGCTCTGTTGCAAAGAAGGGAGGGAAAAAGAGTGGCAGGGCTATAGTAATAGGGGATTCGATTGTAAGGGGAATAGATAGGGGTTTCTGTGGTCGCGACCGAGACTCCAGGATGGTATGTTGCCTCCCTGGTGCAAGGGTCAAGGATGTCTCGGCGCGGGTGCAGAACATTCTGGAGGGGGAGGGGGAACAGCCAGTTGTCGTGATACATGTTGGTACCAACGACGTAGCTAAAAAAAGGGAAGAGGTCCTACAAGTAGAATTTAGGGAGTTAGGAGCCAAGCTAAAAAGTAGGACCTCTAAGGTAGTAATCTCTGGATTACTACCAGTGCCACGTGCTAATAAGAGTACAGAGAACAGGATAGTTAGGCTAAATACGTGGCTTGAGCAGTGGTGTAAGAGGGAGGGTTTTAAATTTTTGAGGCATTGGAACCAGTTTTGTGGTAGGTGTGACCTATACAAAAGGGACGGTCTACACCTGTGCAAAGATGGAACTGATGTTCTCGGGTTAATTTTTGATAAAGCAGTTCGGGAGCATTTAAACTAGTATGGCAGGGGGCTAGAAACCTATGTAGTGAAATAGAGGAAAGTGAAAGGCAGACAGAAATAAATGGTAAAAGGGTGAGGAACAAAAAACAAAGGGCCAAACTAATTCATAAAAAATGTGAGCATAAAAAAAGCCTGAGGGTTTTATACCTTAATGCGAGAAGCATCAGGAACAAGGTAGATGAATTAGCTGTGGAAATAGAGGTTAATAATTATGATCTAATTGGGATTACGGAAACATGGCTGCAGGGTGAGCAGGGATGGGAGCTTAACATACAGGGGTATTCAGTATTTAGGAAGGATCGACAAAAAAGAAAGGGAGGAGGGGTAGCATTGCTGGTAAAAGAGGGGATAAATGCAATTGAAAGGAAGGATATTAACTCAGTTAATACAGAATCTATATGGGTGGAGCTAAGAAATAGCGAGGGGCGAAAAACTTTAATAGGAGTGGTATATAGGCCTCCAAATAGTAAAATAGAGGTTGGGGAGGGCATCACGAGGGAAATTAGAGAAGCGTGCAATAAGAGCACAGCTGTCATCATAGGTGACTTTAACTTACATATAGATTGGACTAGCCTTATCAGTAAAAATAATGAGGAGGAGGAATTCCTTGAGTGTTTAAGGGATGGTTATCTGGATCAATATGTCGAGGAACCAACTCGGGAACAGGCTATATTGGACTGGGTACTGTGCAATGAGAAGGGACTAATTAGTAATCTTGTTGTACGGGGACCCTTGGGTCAGAGCGATCATAACATGATCGATTTCTCACTCGAAATGGAGAGCGAAGAAATTGACTCAGAGACTAAGGTCCTGAATTTAAACAAGGGGAATTATGATGCCATTAGACGGGAACTGAGTAGGTCTGATTGGACAACGATCCTGGGAGGACTGGAGGTAGATAAACAATGGCAAGCATTTAAAGATAGAATGAAAAAATTGCAAAAATTGTTTATACCAATCTGGCATAAAAGGAAATCTAAAAAGGTGACTCAACCGTGGATAACAGGGGAAATTAGAGAAAGCATAAAATCCAAAGATAGGGCGTATAAAATAGCCAAAAAAAGCGCCAGAGCGGAAGATTGGGAACAGTTTAAGATAGAGCAAAGGAGGACAAAGGGCTTAATCAAGAGGGGCAAAATAGCTTACGAAAGCAAGCTGGCGGAAAATATAAAAACTAACTCCAAAAGCTTTTATAAGTATATCAAGAGGAAAAGACTGGTGAAAACCAAAGTTGGTCCATTGCAGTCAGATACGGGGGAATATATAATGGGAAATAAGGAAATGGCAGACCAACTAAATGCATACTTTGGGTCAGTCTTTACGAAGGAAGACACAAAAAACCTCCCTGGGATATCGGGAAAAATAGGGACATTGGCAAAGGAGGAACTGATGCAAATCAATATCTCTAAGGATATGGTGTTAAGGAAGCTAAAGGGATTGAAGGCGGACAAATCCCCAGGGCCTGATAACATGCATCCTAGGGTACTGAAGGAGGTGGCACTAGAGATAGCGGATGCACTAAGTATGATTTTTCAGAATTCATTAGACTCGGGAACAGTGCCCATGGATTGGAGGGTAGCTAACGTTACCCCACTATTCAAAAAGGGGGGTAGGGAAAAAGCAGGTAATTACAGACCTGTAAGCCTTACATCAGTTGTGGGCAAAATGCTGGAGTCCATCATTAAGGATGAAATAGCGGAGCACTTAGCAAATGGGGACAGGATAGGACAGAGTCAACATGGATTTACAAAGGGTAAATCGTGCTTGACTAACCTATTGGAATTTTTTGAGGGAGTAACTGGTAAAATAGATGAGGGAGAGCCAGTAGATGTGGTGTACCTGGACTTCCAAAAGGCCTTCGATAAGGTCCCACATAAAAGATTAGCATGGAAAATTGAAGCTCATGGGATAAAGGGGAAAGTATTGACGTGGATAGAGAACTGGCTGTCAGATAGAAAACAGAGAGTTGGAATAAACGGCTCATTTTCTGAATGGCAGGCAGTAACAAGTGGGGTACCACAGGGATCTGTCCTGGGTCCCCAGCTGTTCACAATTTACATTAATGACCTGGATCAGGGAGTCGGATGCAGCATTTCCAAACTTGCAGACGACACCAAACTAGGAGGGGGGGTGGGCTCAGAGGAGGAGATCAGGAAGCTCCAGAGCGATTTGGACAGACTGGGTGATTGGGCGGATAAATGGCAGATGCACTATAATGTGGACAAGTGCGAAGTTATCCACCTTGGGTGCAGGAACGGGAGGGCAAATTATTATTTAAATGGCAATAAATTGGGAGAGGGGGAAGTACAGAGAGACCTGGGTGTTCTTGTACACCAGTCACTGAAGGCAAGCATGCAGGTGCAACAGGCGGTCAAGAAGGCAAACGGTATGCTGGCCTTCATAGCAAAAGGGTTGGAATACAGGAACAGGGATACCTTGCTGCAGCTGTACAGGGCACTGGTGAGACCACACCTCGAGTACTGTGTACAGTTTTGGTCGCCTCATCTGAGGAAAGATGTTCTTGCCATGGAGGGGGTGCAGCGGCGATTCACCAGGCTGATACCAGGAATGGCGGGATTGACCTATGAGGAGAGACTATGTAGTTTAGGGATGTACACACTGGAGTTTAGAAGATTGAGAGGGGACCTCATAGAAGTGTATAAAATTCTGACAGGTCTAGACAGACTAGATGCAGAAGGAATGTTTCCCTTGGCGGGTGAGAACAGAACTAGAGGACATAATTTAAGGATAAGGGCTAAACCATTTAGGACAGAAATGAGGGGAAATTTCTTCACTCAAAGAGTGGTGAACCTGTGGAACTCATTGCCACAGAGGGCAGTGTACGCCAGCTCATTAAATATATTTAAGAGGGAATTAGATATATTTCTACAGGCAAAAGGGGTTAAGGGTTACGGAGAGAAGGCGGGGACGGGATACTGAATTGGAGGATCAGCCATGATCACATTAAATGGCGGAGCAGGCTCGAAGGGCCGGATGGCCTACTCCTGCTCCTATCTTCTATGTATCTATGTATCTATGTATTCAAGAAAGGGTGTAAAGACAACCCTAGTAACTATAGGCCGGTCAGTATAACATCAGTGGTGGGTAAAGTTTTAGAAACAATAAGCAAAGTAAAAATTAACGGGCCCTTGGAAAGGTTTAAGCTAATTAAGGAGAGCCAACACGGATTTGTAACAGGCACTTCATGTTTGACTAATCTAATTGAATTTTTCTATGAAGTAACAGGGAGGATTGATGAAGGGAATGCAATGGGTGTTGTCTACATCGATTTTCGGAAGGCGTTTGACAAAGTATCACATAGAAGGCTGGTTAACAAAATTGAGGCTCATGGAACAGGTGGGTCAGTGGAAGCTTGGATAAGGAATTGGCTTAAGGACAGAAAACAGCGAGTTGTGGTAAATGGCTGTTTTTCAGACTGGAGGATGGTAGACAGTGGTGTTTCCCAAGGGTCAGTGCTGGGCACACTGCTTTTTTGATATATATAAATGACCTGGATATTGGAATGCAGAGTAGAGTGTCTAAATTTGCTGATAACACCAAACTTGGGGGTGTGACGAACAGTGAGGATGCTACCAATCCTGCAATAGGACATAGAAAGGCTGGCAGCATGGGCAGACAAGTGGCAGATGGAATTTAATACAGAGAAGTGTGAGGTGATGCATTTTGACAGAAGGAAAAGGGCGAGATAATATACACTTAATGGCACAATTTTAAATAGTGTGCAGATACAGATGGACCTGGGAGTTAATGTGCATAGGTCCCTGAAGATGGCGGGACATATTGAGAGGGTGGTTAGCAAACCATATGGGCTCTTGGGCTTCATAAATAGCTGCTTTTCAGACTGGAGGATGGCAGACAGTGTACTGGGGCCACTGCTTTTTTTGATAAATATAAATTACCTGGATTTTGCAATATTGAAAATAATTTTTAAGTTTGCGGATGACACCAAACTTGGGGGTGTTGCAAACAGTGAGATTCTGTGCTTACAGAGACACTACAGGGGGTGTCACAGAATGGGTCTGTACTGACAGAGACTCCATATGGGGAGTCACCAATTGCCTCTGTACTTACCGGGGCTCCACAGGGGATGTCACAGAGTAGGTCTGCACTTAAAGAGACTGCACAGTTGGAGCCACCGATTTGGTCTGTACTGATGGTGGATCCACTATGTTACGGAACCAAGGCAGTTGGAATTATGATACAAATCAGTCACGATCTGATACAATATAGAACAGGCTCGAGAGGCTGAATCTCCTACTCATGTTCATATTCAGCCCTGTTGGTTCTCAACACCTACAGCATGCCCAGTCTTTTTTTATTGGTTCCTGGTATTTGGGCGTCGCTGCCAACGCCAGCATTTATTGCCCATTTCTAATTGCCATTGAGAAGGTGATGGTGGGGCGCTTTCTTGAAACGCTGCAGTCCGTGTGGTGAAGGTATTCCTGCAGTGCTGGTAGGGAGGGCTTCCAGGATTTTTCCCAGCAACGATGAAGAATCGACGATATACTTCCAAGTCAGGATGGAGCGTGACTGGGAGAGAAACTAGGAGGTGATGGTGTTCCCATGCGCCTGTTGCCCTTGTCCTTCTAGGTGGTTGGGGTCGTGGGTTTGGGAGGGGCTGCCGAAGAAACCTTGGCAAGTTGCTGCATTGCATCTTGTAGATGGTACACACTGCAGGCACGGTGCCTCAGAGTTTGAGGGAGTGACTGTTTAAGGCGCTGGATGGGCTGTCAATCAAGCGGTCTGCTTTGTCCTGGATGGTGTCGAGCTTCGAAAGTTTTGTTGGAGCTGCACTCATCCAGGCAATTGGAGCGCATTCCATCAAACTCCTGACATGTGCCTTGTAGATGGTGGAAAGGCTTTGGGGAGTCAGGAGGTGATACACTCGACGCAGAATACATAGCCTCTGACCTACTCTTGTTGCCACAGTATTTATGGGGCTGGTCCAGTTAAGTTTCTGTTCAATAGTAACCCCCCCAGGCTGCTGATGTTGGGTAATTGTAATACCGTTGAATGTCAAGGGGCGGTTGTTAGATGCACGCTTGTTGGAGATGGACATCGCCTGGCATTTGTGTGGAGCGAATATTTTTTAGAAATTTTTTGCAATTTTTTGCCATTAGGCCAAGCCTAAATGTGGTCCAGGTCTTGCTGCATGCGGGCATGGACTGCTCCATGATCTGAGGAGCTGCGAATGACGCTGAACACTGTGCACTCATCAGTGAACATCCACACTACTGACATTATGATGGAGGGAAGGTCATTGATGAAGCCGCTGAAGATGGTTGGACCACGGACACTGCCCTGAAGAAATCGTGCAACGATGTCCTGGGGCTGCGATGATTGGCCTCCAACAACCACAACCATCATCATGTATGACTCCAGCCAATAGAAATCCTTTCCGCTGAGTCCCATTGACTTCAGTTTTTCCATGTTTGCACCAAGGCATAATGAGGTCTGGAGCCGAGTGGTCCTGGCAGAACCCAAACTGGGCATCAGTGAGCAGGTTACTGGTGAGTAAGTGCCGCTTGATAGCACTGTCGACAACACCTTCCATCACTTTGCTGATGATTGAGAGTAACTTGATCGGGCGGTAATTGGCCGGGTTGGATTTGCCCTGGTTTTGTGGACACAAAACACCTGGTCAGTTTCCGCACATTGTCGGGTAGATGACAGTGTTGTAGCTGTACTGGAACAGCTTAGCTAGAGGTGCGGTTAGTTCAGGAGCACAAGGCTTCTGCCCGACAGCCGAGATGTTGTCGGGGCCCATAGCCTTTGCTGTATCCAATGCACTCAACCGTCTCTTGATAACACGTGGAGTGAATCGAATTGGCTGAAGACTAGCTTTTGTGATGGTGGGGAGCTCAGGAGGAGGCCGAGATGGATCATCCACTCTGCACTTCTGGCTGAAGATGGTTGCAAACGCTTCAGCCTTGTCTTTTGCACTCACGTGCTGGTCTCTGTCATCATTGAGGATGGGGATATTCATTGAGCCTCCTCCTCCTGTCAGTTGTTTAATTATCCACCACCATTCACGACTGGATGTGGCAGGACTGCAGAGCTTTGATCTGATCCGTTGATTGTGGGATCGCTTAGCCCTGTCTATAGCATGCTGCTTCCGCTTTTTAGCATGCATGTAGTCCTTTGTTGCAGCTTCCCCAGGTTGACACATCCTTTTGAAGTTCGCTTGGTGCTGCTCTTGGCATGCTCTTCTGCACACCTCATTGAAACAGGGTTGGTCGATGGATTAATGTTAATGGTAGAGTGAGGGATATTCCACGCCTTGAGGTTACAGATTGTGGTGGAATGCAATTCTCCTGCTGCTGTTGGCCCAAAGCGCCTCATGGCTGCCCAGTTTTTAGCTGCCGAATCTGTTCTGAATCTATCCCATTTCGCACGGTGGTAGTGCCACACAACACGATGGAGGGTGTTCTTAGTGTGAAGACGGGACTTCGTCTCCACAAGGATTGTGCGGTTGTCACTGCTACCATACTGTCATGGACAGATGCAGCAGTGACAGGTGGATTGGTGAGCACGAGATCATGTAGATGTTTCCCTCGTGTTGCTTCTCTCACTTTCTGCAGACCCAGTCTGCCAGCTGTATCTTTAAGGACTGGGCCAGCTCGGTCAGTATTGGTGCTACAGAGCCACTCTTGAAGTCCCCCACCCAGCGTACATTCTATGCCCTTGCTACCATCAGTGCTTCTTCGAATATTTGTTCAACATGGAGGAGTACTGATTCATCAGCTGAAGGAAGGCGGTAGCTGGTAATCAGCAGGACGTTTCCTTGATCATGTTTGACCTGAAGCCTAATTGGCAGGATATGACTAGTGGTGTCCCGCAAAGATCTGTGTTGGTGCATCAACTATTCAACGTATTTATTAACGACTTAGATGATGGGAAAAGAAAGCCACATATACAAATTTTCCGATGACACAAAGACAGGTGGCATTGTAGGCATTGTAGATGAAAGCATACATTTACAAAGGGATATTGACAGATTAAGTGAATGGGCAAAACTGTGGCAAATGGACTTCAATGTACACAAATGTGAGGTCATTCACGTTGGACCTAAAAGGATAGAACAGGGTACTTTCCAAATAGCGAAAAGCTGAAAACAGTGGCGGTCCAAAGTGACTTGGAGGTCCAGGTACATAGATCATTACAATGTCATGAACAGGTACAGAAAATGATCAATAAGGCTAATGGAATGCTGGCCTTTATATCTAGTGGACAAGAATACAAGGGTGTAGAAGTTATGCTGCAGCTATACAAAGCCCTGGTTAGACCACACCTGGAGTACTGTGAGCAGTTCGGGGCACCACATCTTAGGAAGGGTATATTGGCCTTGGAGGGAGTGCAGCGTAGGTTTACCAGAATGATACCTGGACTTCAAGGGTTAAGATACGAATAGAGATTATACAAATCAGGTTTGTATTTACTGGAGCTTAGAAGGTTAAGGGGTGATCTGATCGAGGTATGCAAGATATTAAATGGAATAGATAGGGTTGATAGACAGAAACTATTTCCACTGTTTGGGGATCCTAGGATTAGGGGGCAAAGTCCATAAAATTAGAGCCAGACCTTTCAGAAGTAAAATTAGGAAACACTTCTACACACAAAGGGTGGTAGAATTTTGGAACTCTGTTCCGCAAACAGCAATTGATGCTCGATCAAAGGTTAATTTTAAATCTGAGCTTAATAGATTTTTATTAACCAAAGGTATTGAAGTCATGGGGAAAAGTGGGTATATGGAGTTCGGTCGCAGATCAGCCATGATCTGATTGAATGGCGGAACAGGCTCGAGGGGCTGAATGGCCTCCTCCTGTTTCTAGATTCCTATGTTACTGAAAGCTGAGGCAACGGCGGAGTTGGCTGATATTACGTCGGTAAATTTCAACACTGGCTAGAGCCATACCTGGCACATACCTAGGAAGACGTTTGTGGTTGTTGGAGGCTAATCATCTCAGCTCCAGAACACCGCTGCAGGCGTTCCTCGAGACAGTGTTCTTGGCCCAACCATCTTCAGTTGCTTCAGTAATGACAATTCCTCCCTCATAAGGTCAGAAGTGGGGACGTTCGCTGATGATTGTACAGTTTTCAGTCTCCTTACCTAAGAAAGGATATACTTGCCATAGAGGGAGTGCAGCGAAGGTTCACCAGACTGATTCCTAGGATGGCAGGACTGTCGTATGAGGAGAGATTGGGTGGACTAGGACTGTATTCACTAGATTTCAGAAGAATGAGAGAGGATCTCATTGAAACGTATAACATTCTGACAGGGCTAGACAGACTGGATTCAGGGAGGATGTTTCCCCTGGCTGGGGGTGGGGGGGGGGTGGGTTGGGTCTAGAACGAGGGGTCACAGTCTCAAGATACGGGGTCGGAATTTTGGGACAGAGATGAGGAGAAATTTCTTCACTCAGAGGGTGGTGAACCTGTGGAATTCTCTACCACAGAAGGCTATCGAGGCCAAGTCACTGAATATATTTAAGAAGGAGATAGATAGATTTCTAGACAGAAAAGACATCAAGGGGTATGGGGAGAGAGTGGGAATATGGTATTGAGATAAAGGATCAGCCATGATCATATTGAATGGCGGAGCAGGCTCGAAGGGCCGCATGGCCGACTCCTGCTCCTATTTTTCTATGTTTCTCTGTTTCTATTTGCAACTCCTCAGATAAAGAAGCAATCCATGCTGGTATGCAACAGGAACTGGACAACATTCAGGCTTGGGCAGATAAGTGGCAAGTAACATTAACGCCACACAAGAGCCAGCCAATGACCATCTCCAACATAAGCCAAATAGACACCTCTCCTTGATATCAATGGCCAGCTCAGGCCGCGCTGCACTCTGGGAGATGGCGTCACCTGAATTAGAACAGAAGTGGGCGGGGCCAATGGAGGTACCTTTTTGTGTCGGCTGACAATCGACGCGGTGAGGTGACTTCCGGTAAATCGCACCGAGCTCACAGACCCTTCCACCTCCCCCTCTCCCTGTCTGCGAACCTCCTTTGTACTCAGTGTCTGGAATAAATTTTGCTCCTCACACAGGAGGAGGTTAAGAAGTGGTTTAAAGATATTTAAATTGGGTTTAAGAGGTTAAAAACTGGTTATGGAGGATAAAAATGGTATTGGAGGTTAAAAGCGGCTTTAAGAGGTCAAAACGGTACTTAGAGATTAAAGCAGTTACAAAAGGGGTAAAGAGGCTAATATGATTGTAAAGGGGATACAGAGATTAAAAGAGCTTAGAAAAGGGGGTGAAGAGGGTAATAGGGTTAAAAAAATTGATCAGAGTTTAAGAAGGGGGTAAAGTGGTTAAAAAGGGGAATTAGAAGTTCAAAGCGGGTTACGGCTTTAAAGGGGGTTTATTTGTTAAAAGTTAATAACGTGTTAATGAGGTCTAAATGTGATTAAATAGATTGACAAGGGGTTAGAGGTAAATATGGTGTTAACGAGGTAAATCGGGATTAAATATTTTAAAAGGCAGCTAAAGTGGTTAAAGGTTAATTAGTGATTCGAGGTTAAGAAAGAGTATGAGTTTAAAAGGGGTCAGAGAGGTTAAAAGGAGGTTTAGAGGTTAAAAAGGAATTCGAGAATTAAATGAGACTTGGAGATTAAAAAGGTGTTGGACGGTAAAAAGTACTTTAAAAAGGAGCTTAAAAAGTCAAACAGGGCGTGAAACAAATTAAAAGGTTAAAAGAAGGTTATCGAGGTTAAATTGGCTTAAAGGGTTTTAAAGGTGTTAATGTGGCGGATCGCCACCTAAAACGGGCATAATCCACTCTTCCGTCTGTGGACAAATTTCCAGCCCCTTACCTTTAAGGCAGAAGGGGGCGGGGCCTCAGGTTTTACCCAGAGAATTCTGGGAGTTTACCCAGAGAATTCTGGGAGCAGCTTTCTCAGACATTTTGTTTTGCCATGCAGTGAATAAAAGCTTCTTGTTTTCCACATATGGATTCAGCCTCCATTCGTGTTTCGCGGCAGCCTCAACATTGGTGACCCCGATGCTCAGAACGTATTCCGAGCCCTGCAATGGTGGACACGAACGCAGTTTCCGTGAAACTGCCGGAGTTTTGGGAAAACCAGCCCGAAGCCTGGTTTCTCCAAGCTGAATCTCGCTTCCGGCTGCGAAATATCACCACAGATGGGACGAAGTACGACTATCTCGTCACATCACTCAGTAGCGTTGCAGTTTCCAAGGTTTTGACAATGCTGCAGAACCCACCAGAGGAAGGCAAGTACGCACATCTCAGAACAGCGCTCCTTAAAAAATTTACGGCCTCGGCATATCAGCGAAACTGCCACCTCCTCGACCTTCCATGCCTCGGTGATGCCTCACCGTCAGACCTCCTCTCCCACATGCTCTCCCTCACCGACGAGAGCCCACCCGGATCCCTCTTCCGCACGCTGTTCATCCGCCAGCTCCCTCTCAGCATCCGCCCAGCGATCGTGGCGTCCGGCCTCACGAACCTGGAAGCCCTGGCCGATGAGGCCGACAAGCTGCTGTCCGCTCACTCCAGCCGCGACGTCACTCCGGACCTGGCAGCCAATGCCTGGGCGCGCCCCTCACCATCCAGCCCGCGGCCACAAGGGCCTGTCACCAGGCCCACGGGGCCTTCACGCCCCACTAACCCGGGCCACTGTTACTACCATGCACGGTTCGGCGCCAGGGCACAACGGTGCACACCTCCTTGCTCTTTCAAGTCTGCCCCCGTTCCAGCCCCCGCGATGGCCGTGGGCCACGCGGGCTCCCTGCTGTTCGTCACGGATGACAAAACCGGCCGCCGGTTCCTGTGCGACACTGGGGCTCAGCACAGCATCATCCCGGCCTCCTCCCTCGACATCCAAAAGGGCGAACGAGGACCGGCGCTGGCTGCTGCTAACGGCTCGGAAATCCGGACGTATGGCACCCGGACAGTCACCCTCGACCTCGCTGGTCACCGCTACCGATGGGAGTTCATCACTGCCAAGGTGCTCTCCCCCCTCATCGCGCAGATTTCCTGTGTGCCCACGGCTTACTGGTAGACATCCCTCGTCACCGCCTCGTGGACATGAACACCATGTCCCCCATCCTGGGCGCCATGGCCCCCCGTCAACCCGCCGACATGGCGTCACAGTGCCACGCCCGGGCCACGGATGACTACTCGGCACTCCTGGCCGAATTCCCGGCCCTTACCAATCCGACCTTCTCCGCGGAGGCCGCCAAACACGGGGTGGAACACTTCATCCCCACCACAGGCCCCCCAGTGTACGCCCACACCCGCAGGCTGGACCCGGCCAAACTGGAGATCGCGCGGACCGAGTTTGCCACCATGGAACAGCTCGGCATCATCCGCCGCTCCAACAGTCCCTGGGCCTCCCCACTCCACATCGCCCCCAAACCAGGCGGGGGTTGGCGCCCCTGCGGGGATTACCGCCGCCTCAATGACGCCACCACCCCTGATCGGTACCCCGTGCCGCACATTCAGGACTTCTCGGCTAGACTGGCCGGCCGCTCAGTCTTTTCCAAGGTCGACCTGGTGCGCGGCTACCACCAAGTCCCCGTCCACCCCGCGGACGTCCCCAAGACGGCCGTAATCACCCCCTTCGGCCTGTTCGAGTTCCTGCGGATGCCCTTCGGCCTCAAAAACGCGGCCCAGGCATTCCAACGGCTCATGGACTCGGTCCTTCGGGACCTGAAGTTCCTGTTCGTCTACCTGGACGACATCCTGGTAGCCAGTTCCTCCAAGCAGGAACACCTCGAACACCTTCGCATCCTGTTCGGGCGCCTCAGCGACCACGGGCTCATCCTCAGCCCAGCCAAATGCCAGTTCGGCCTGGACAAGATCGACTTCCTCGGCCACCACATCACCCATGCTGGGGCCATTCCCTGCCCACCAAGGTGCAGGCCGTCCAACAATTTCCCCGCCCCACCACCATCAAAGGCCTCCAGGAGTTCCTCGGGATGGTGAATTTCTATAACCGCTTCATCCCCAAAGCGGCGTCCCTCATGAGGCCCCTGTATGAAGCCCTCCGGGGCAGGAGCGGCAAGATGGCGGTCGAATGGACGGCAGATGCGTCCGCCGCCTTCGATTCCACCAAGACCGCGCTCGCCAACGCCACCCTGCTCGTGCACCCACGGCCCAATGCCAGGGTAGCGCTCACCACGGACGCCTCCGACCACGCGGTCGGCGCCGTGTATGAGCAGTGGGTCGACGGCGCCTGGCAACCACTTGCCTTCTTCAGCCGCCAACTACGCCCCCCGGAGGTCAAGTACAGCACCTTCGACCGCGAGCTCCTCGCGCTGTTCCTGGCGGTCCGCCATTTCCGGTTTTTGCTTGAGGGCCACCCCTTCACTGCGTTTGTCGACCACAAGCCCCTGACATTCGCAATGGCAAAGACAACCGACCCCTGGTCCGCCAGGCAGCAGCGCCAGCTCGCGGCAGTGTCCGAGTTCACCACGGACATCCAACACGTCTCCGGCCGAGACAATGTGGTAGCCGACTGCCTCTCCTGCCCCGCCATCCACGCCGCACACCTAGCAGTCGACTACGCTCAACTTGCAGCAGACCAGATCACCGACCCGGATCTGCTCTCCGCACCCACCAACCTACCAGGGCTACGCCTGGCCGACGTCGCCTGTGGCCCGACCGCAGTCACGGTCAAGTGCGACATATCCCTATGTCAACCTCGGCCCGTCGTCCTGGCGCCGCCGGATATTCGACATTCTTCACAACCTCTCCCACCCCGGCGCCCGCGCATCCATCAAATTGGTAGCCAGCCGTTTTGTCTGGCGCGGCCTTCGCAAGGATGTGCGTACTTGGGCCAACTCCTGCCTATCCTGCCAACGGGCCAAGGTACAGCAACACACGAAAGCACCCCTCGAGGAGTTTACTGTCCCCTCGCGGAGATTCGACCACATCCACGTGGACATCGTCGGGCCCCTGCCACCGTCGCAAGGCCACACGACCTTGCTGACCATCGTTGACCGCACCACACGCTGGCCTGAGGCAATTCCACTGACCTCTACCACCACCGCCGACATCGCCAGAGCCTTCGTCAGCACCTGGGTCGCACGGTTCGGCGTCCCCTCCGACATGACGTCGGACAGAGGTCCGCAATTTACCTCTGAACTCTGGACCGCCGTCGCACGTAATCTCGGGGTGACCATCCACCGCACCACAGCGTACCACCCCCAAGCCAACGGACTGTGTGAGCGGTTCCACAGATCCTTGAAGGCATCTCTTCGAGCCAGCCTCCAAGATGGCGCCTGGACTGACCGACTTCCGTGGGTCCTCCTCGGCCTGCGCACCGCGGTTAAAGAAGACCTCCACGCATCGGCAGCAGAGCTCGTGTACGGTCAGCCGCTGCGCGTACCCGGCGAGTTCCTGCCCACCGCCACGACACCCTGGTCAGCCGACCAGCAACGCCACGACTTCGCCTCACCGGCGCTGCAGTTCGCCCCGGTGCCCATTGCCCGACACGGCGAATCCACCTCACACGTCCCACTAAGCCTGCACCAGGCACGGTTTGTTTTCGTCCGGCACGACGCCCACCGCGGACCCCTTCAACCCCCGTACGACGGGCCCTACAAGGTGCTACAGGCTGGGGACAAATTTTTCACCCTGCAAGTGGGCGACAGGACCGAAAAAGTGTCGGTGGACCGACTCAAGCCAGCACACTCGGAGCCCGGGGAGCAGGTCCCTGTAGCTCATCCACCTCCACGCGGCCGACCTGCCCTCAAGCCGGTTCACCCGGCTGCTCCACGCCCGGCCGTTCCACGTCCACCGGCGTCCTACAAGAGCCGCTCCGGCCGGCCCATCAGACCGCCGCACCGTCTCGTCCACACCTCCTAAGCGGATTCTGGGGGGAGCTGTGTGGCGGATCGCCACCTAAAACGGGCATAATCCACTCTTCCGTCTGTGGACAAATTTCCAGCCCCTTACCTTTAAGGCAGAAGGGGGCGGGGCCTCAGGTTTTACCCAGAGAATTCTGGGAGTTTACCCAGGGAATTCTGGGACCAGCTTTCTCAGACATTTTGTTTTGCCATGCAGTGAATAAAAGCTTCTTGTTTTCCACATATGGATTCAGCCTCCATTCGTGTTTCGCGGCAGCCTCAACAACTTCACACTTCTCTGTTAAATTTCATCTGCTATTTCTCTGCCCATTTCATCACTCTGTAGATGTCCTCATGAAGTCTGTTACGTTCTGTCTCATTATTTAGTACATTTCTGAGTTTCCTGCCATCTGCAAACTTTGAAATGATGCCCAGTATTCCCAAGTCCAGGTCATTAATATATATCAAAAAGAGCAGTGATCCTAAAACCGACCCCTGGGGAACACCACTGTATACTTCCTTCCTGTCTGAAAACTAACCGTTCACCCCTATTTACAATTAATACACGTGCACAGCATCGCACTCATTCTATAAACACCCATTTTATATATAAACACCACACCCATATACACAACAACAAAAACAACTTGCATTTATATAGCGCCTTTAAAGTAGTAAATCGTCCCAAGGTGCTTCACAGGAGCGATTATCAGACAGAATTTGACACCGAGCCACATAAGGAGATATTAGGACAGATGACTGAAAGCTTGATCCACGTGAAAGATTTTAAGGAGCGTCTTAAAGGAGGAAAGAGAGGCGGAGAGCTTTAGGGAGGAAATTCCAGAGCTTAAGTCCTTGGCTCATACACCCACAGTTTATATTTTTACACGGCCTTGTTTGCAGTTCTGAATATTGTCCACACGGCGCTAGTTTAATTGTTTTTCAGAAGCTGCTCGACCTGTTGTGTATTTTGAGCAGTTTCCCAGTTTATTTCCCTGTGATGTGATGATTGTGGGGGCTCGGTGCGTGTCATTGGATTTGCTGCAGTCCCCCGGCAGCAGGTGGTGAAAGCGGCCGTGAGACGGTGACTGACAGGTGAGCGCTGCTTCTGATGCTGTCTGACACCCGCTGGGAGTGGGCGGGGATTTTAAAATTGAGAGGTCACACAACACCAGGTTATAGTCCAACAGTTTTATTTGAAATCACAAGCTTTCGGAGCTATCGATTTGCTCCTTCCTCAGGTGAAGTAAATTAGATACAGAATCTCCAAAGCATATATAGATGGAAAACAAAGCATGTGTACTTTACAATTGCAGACCAATAAATTAAATCATCCTGACTATCTGCCGAGGTGTGATAAAGTTAATTAAGTCAGCCAGGAAGGTACCACATCAAAGACATAGCAAGATACAACTGAGACAATGAGGTGTAGTCGCAGGGGTTCTAACGTGTCAAAAGCTGCCGTCTGTATGTAAAACGAAAAGCTTTAATATTTTTTTACTTTTTTACTGGGAAAATTTTTACTTTTTTACTGGGAATCACATCTGTGAACAAGCTAACGACGACTCGAGTCCAGATCACGTCATGTATCGTGACATAAACCCAAGATCCCGATTGAGACCGTCTTCATGAGTGCGGAACTTGGCTATCAGTTTCTGCTCGATGATTTTGCGTTGTCGTGTGTTTCTAAGGTTGCCTTGGAGAACGCTTACCCGCAGATCCGAGGCTGAATGTCCTTGACTGCTGAAGTGTTCCCCGACTGGGAGGTTTAAAGCCCTTTCATTAGTCCAAGGCAGGAGAAATGAAACAGTGTTTGAGGAACGTGCATATTTACCAACATCCCCGTTTTTACTGTGGACCTCGTGTCGCAACTGTAGCGCGTCTGACTCCCGATTAGAAGGCTGCGTGTTCGAATCACGTCGGGGTCACTGTTATATTGGATAATCCCGGAGTTAATATTTTCTTTGCTGTTTCACAATAATCAGATCCTTGCTCTAAAGTCTGTCTCACTATTTCCCCAATGTCAGGGAGAGAAGCGCCTGATGCCCTCATATATTTAATTTTACTATTCACAAATACAGTTATTCATTCAAAATCAACCTGCAGGTGGCCACACATAGAATAAACAGAGCCAGAGAGACAGACAGAATCGGGAAACACCGGGAAATAGGCAAGAGATGTTGACAAGCAGATGTTTCCGAGACCAGAACCTGTCATCATTGATGAAGAACTGGAGCCTGTCCCAAAAACTATCAACACAGAGCTGGATATACTGGGGTTTATAAAGATTGTTGATATTGCAGCCCACCTGTCCACTCTCGGCACTTGGTTCTACCCATAGCCCTGAATAAAGTAGGTAATGGCCTGGGGAGTGGATTACCTGAAGAAACTGAAGATGGAACTCTGCTTCTCAGGTTGCTTGAAAGATGCCGTAGTTTTGTGTCTAAAAGCGCTTTGCGATCAGAACATTGTCTGAAGCCCTGTGGTTAATGAAAGGGCTTTTGATGCTTGATTTTCTTACACACCTTGGAATACAGGAAAACCTGGTTCGTGGTTTGCAGAACAAGTGAAACCCCTGGAGCGGATCCACCAGCCGCCTGGCTGCAACCAGCGACAAAGATGTTCAAAGGGATGAGGCCCGGCGAGCTCAGTCGGTCAGAGTATGAGACTCTTAATTTCAGGTTCGTTGGTTCGAGCCCCACGTTGGATGATAGCATTTTGTTAAAATTTTATGTTGCTTTCACGGGAAAGCTTCATTAATTAACCGATAATCTTCTTTTGCACAATGAAAGAAATGCTTACTGAGGGAGAGTCGATAGTTCAATAATTTGTTTTGCACTTTACATGTTAACTGTTGCCCATATCTCATTTTACACACTGAACTTTAGGAGTCTGGCTTAAAAATGTGCATTGCTGATGACACCAGGAATCTGGGGCAACTATTGTCAAATTTAACAGGACCGGTTATTTCTACCGTGTACAGAAAATAGAATCAGTAGTGAACATAAAACCTCATTGTGCTGAATTTCAGATTCAACGCAGTCACCTTTGAAATAAAGGGAAATTATTTTACAATGAAAAGATTGGGAAGTAAGTGTTACTGGTATTTGTGCCTTTAATTAAAGGTTGTGGCGTCTGACTCCCGTTCATATTTCTTCTTCCTCTGTTGAATAAGAAAGTGGGAATGACGTTGACCAGACTGCACTGCGCCTGATGTTTGTGAGCTCATCCTTTATATTGAGCGGTTTCTCAGCATTTGATCGACGTCAGCTTTAGCTCAGCGGTTACTTCGCAGCACCAACTTAATTCTAAGTTCGAACCTCTGTCTCACCGCGGGCGCTGCCTGGCGTTTTATTGTCATTTTCAACCCCTGCTTTTACACCGAAACAAATTGTAACGGTGATTTCAATTTAGCTGTGTGAAATTTTTAGAGGGCAACTTTAAACGATTCATTGCCGATTCCTGTCAGCATCGCGACCCGTGTTCGATTCCCGGTTATGGAATTAACTTTGATATCAACGTTTTTAATTAATTAATGCGAAGTAATTTTATTAAATTACTAACATGCATCTAATGTGAAAAATAAGAATTGTTTTAATGACCATTATTGAACCAATAACTTCCTTTTGCAGAATGAAATATATTATAATATGGTTACTGAGGGACAGTCAAAACTTCAGTCATTTAATTTGCTCTTTGCCTGTGCTGAACTGTTAACCTATATCTCATTGTATACATTGTATTTTGGGAGAATGGTTTAAAATGTTTATTGCTTGTGAGAGCAGGGATCTGGGGCAACTTTTGTTAATTTAACAGGACCGGCTATTTCACAGAAAAAAAAAATTCTCTGACATAATGTTTTCAGACCATACACTGACCGATCATTCTTAGGCCCAAAGTGGATGATCTGACACTTGCCCACATTGAACTCCATTAATCGCTGTTCAGCGGAGATTTAATAGAACTGTTCAAAGTTATGGGGGAAACTGTTTCCACTGGCAGGAGGGTCAGTAGGGCTGTGGGGGAAGAGCAGCGGAATGGGACTAATTGGATAGCTCTTTCAACGATGCTGCATCAATTGTTCATTTTAATCTGCGATTGATAGATTTTTGTTAACGAAAGGTATTAAAGGATAATTCAAGTCTGTGAGACTCCTTATAATTGTTTCAATCATCATTAATCAACACACAACATTGTGTTGCTCACTGCAGGAATTGCTAACAAGTTTACTGAGTGACAGCCAAACTTGAATAACCTTTTATAGAATCATAGAATCATACAGCACAGAAGGAGGCCATTCGGAAAATTATTCCCACTCCCCAGCTCTTTTTCCAAAGCCCTGCAAGTGTTTCTTTTTCAATTTCTTTCCCTTTTGAAAGTTAATATTGAATCTGCTTTTACCACCCTGTCAGGCAGAAAAATGTGTACATCAATGTTATCCAAGTCCCATTTCACACATTGAGTTCCCTGCTTTGCATGTCATGAACTTTCATCCCTTCTCATTTTGCACACTCTATTTTAGGAGTTTGTTTAAAAATGTTCGATGCTTGTGACGTCAGCCATTGCTAGATTGAAAAGGATTGTAGCTCCTTTCCTTGGAAATCTCTACCCCAAAGTGCTGTTGATGCTCATTCGTTGAGTATATTCGAGGCTGAGATCGATAGATTTTTGGACTGTAGTGGAATCAAGGGAGATGGGGATAGGCAGGAAAGTGGAGTTGAGGTCCAAGATCAGCCATTATCTGATTGAATGGCGGTGCAGGCTCGGGGGGCCATAGGGCCGACTCCTGCTCCTAATTCTTTCGTTCTTCTGTTCTTATGTCCTTTCACAGGAGAGCAAACTCGCCCCTGGACCTGCATGAGGAGCAAGTGCCAACAAAATGTTTCCGAGAAAGTGATACCTCCTACACTGCAGAAACGTCTCCACTTTCAGTACCAGGTCTGATGGAAATGTTCAGCGAGCAGGTGAAACGCTGAATCCCACTTTTGAGAGACTTCCCAAAGCGCAGCACAAGAAATGTGTTGCCCTTAGTAATTAAATATAAGCAATGTCAGAATTGGGGTTCGAACTCACGCCTTCAGCGAAGGCTGCGACCTGAACGCAGCGTCTTAGACCGCTCCGCCAACCTGACTGTTAGAACATTGACTTGTAACTTGTCACTTCCGCATTTAGAAAGTTTCAGTTCGGGTGCTTGTTCAATGCTGCTCGAAGGCTCAGTGACCGGGATATCATCTCCCCCGGGGTGTTTCTGAGACTGTGCTCGGTGTATGGGGAGGTTTGGCCCGGGCCCGTGGTATCTTGCAGCCCAGGGATGGACAAATAACCCTCTGAGCTCTGGAGCTGAGGAAGAGCGAGTAAATAATGGGTTTGTTTCCGCGTCTGAAATGCGGCTTCGATCTGCTGGTATTAACCGAGGCCGGGGCTGCGAGATGTTGCATTTTGTTCACGTTTATCAGAGGAATATCCTTGTCAGGAGCTGAAAAGGACCAAGAGCTGAAAAAACACAAGACAAAAGATAAGAAATGTAAGCAATTGTGATAAACTGTTTAAAGTGTTTTCTGGTAGTTTCGTGTTTTAATTGTTTTAATCACCATTCATTAACCGATAGCGTTGTTTTTGCAGAATGAAGGAAATGCTCACACTGAGGGACAGTCGAAACTTCAATAACTTAACTTTAACAATGTGCGCAACTTTATTCATTGATGAAGTTTTATCCCCTATCTCAATTTACACTTTGTGTATTAATTTCTTTCACAAAAAATATGCTCTCGAAAATTGGGCCGAATATTCCGATCCCTTCGGGTGAGTAGGCGCTGTGTACACACCCGCAGGGACATCCAAAAATGTCGGGGTCAGGCATGCGAAGCGCATGCGCTGAAAACCGGCATTTCCGATCTGATCACTTAACAATACTTTAAAAAAAATTAAGTTTATTTTTAGCCGCGTAAAAAACTTTAATTATTTTGTTCAAAAAATTAAATTTTTGTTAAAATATTTAATTTATTGTAATTTCAAATAATTTAAAAAATGTGGTTTAAAAAAAATTATTTAACGTGATTTAAAAAAAAATAACGTGATTTAAAGAAAATATTTAACTTTTTACAGTGTTTTTGGTCTGATCTCCATACCTATATTGGTCAGGTCTATCTGTCACGTGCATGAAGGGAGATTCTCTTCTTTGATGAGTTCCCCAAGATCCCAGGGTCGCTTGCAAACCGCATGAACCTCAGGGATACAAGGGCCCTGCACATTTCGAGTTGGCAGAGGCCCAGGAGCGGAAATGTCCTGACCTCCGGAGCTCTGAGGTAAGTCTGTAGATTTGATTTCCCGATTGGCGTTCTCCACACGCAGGAACTCTCCGATCGGAAAATTGGGCCCAATGTTTCCGCCCAGCATTGAACCGTGGACTTTTTGCGTGTAAGGTAAACGTGATAACCGCTACACTACGTAAACCTCTGATGCACATAGCATCCAGAAAAAGATGTTCAGCGACAAGGTGAAATGCTGCATCCCAGGTTCTGGATTAATTTCCTATCACTAACATTTCTCTGACCGAAAGTGCGCAAGACAAAAATGTTCCTATCAAACTCATTAAACTCCCGAATTTCCTTCTCCCGAATCTTCTGAATCAGATGCCTCTAGTTTTGACCACGGGATCTATGTGCCTTTGCAATTTTCTGCTCCCAGTCACACTACTTACTGTGCCACTAACTTAGTGTCGTTAAACTTGGTAATACACACCTATAGAAGACTTTTGGATTACCTTTTGTGTTAGCAGCCATTCTATTCTCATACCCTCTCTTTGTCCCTCTTATTTTCCTTTTCAATTCTCCTCTGAGCTTTCTATATTTAGACTGATTATCAGATATATTAGGATAGCTGAAGTCCCCGATTATCACTGCTCTATAGTTCATAGTCATAGATTCATAACGGCACAGAAGGAGGCCATTCGGCCCATCGAGTCCATGCTGGCGTTCTAAGAACATAAGAACATAAGAAATAGTAGCAAGAGTAGGCCAATAGGCCCCTCGAGCCTGCTCCGCCATTCAATAAGATCATGGCTGATCTGATCCTAACTTCAAATCTAAAGAACACAAGAAGTAGGAGCAGGACCCGGCCACTCAGCCCCTGGGCCCGCTCCGCCACCCACAGGGCTTTGACCGATCCGAACTCAGCCTCATGTCCAATTTCCTGCCCGCTCCCCGTAACCCCTAATTCCCTTTACTTCTAGGAAACTGTCTATTTCTGTTTTAAATTTATTTAATGAGGTAGCTTCCACAGCTTCCTGGGGCAGCAAATTCCACAGACCTACTACCCTCTGAGTGAAGAAGTTTCTCCTCATCTCAGTTTTGAAAGAGGAGCCCCTTATTCTAAGATTATGCCGCCTAGTTCTAGTTTCACCCATCCTTGGGAACATCCTTACCGCATCCACCCGATCAAGCCCCTTCACAATCTTATATGTTTCAATAAGATCGCCTCTCATTCTTCTGAACTCCAATGAGTAGAGTCCCAATCTACTGTAGCTCTCCTCATATGTCCACCCCCTCATCCCTGGGATTAACCGAGTGAACCTTCTTTGTACTGCCTCGAGAGCAAGTATGTCTTTTCTTAATTATGGACACCAAAACTGTATGCAGTATTCCAGGTGCGGTCTTACCAATACCTTATATAACTGCAGCAATACCTCCCTGTTTTTATCATCTATCCCCCTAGCAATAAAAGCCAACATTCCGTTGGCCTTCTTGATCGCCTGCTGCACCTGCATACTAACTTTTTGATTTTCTTGCACTAGGACCCCCAGATCCCTTTGTACTGCAGTACTTTCCAGTTTCTCGTCATTAAGTTAATAACTTGCTCTCTGATTTTTCCTGCCAAAGTGCATAACCTCACATTTTCCAATATTGTATTGCATCTGCCAAATCTCCGCCCACTCACCCAGCCTGTCTATATCCCCTTGAAGGTTTTTTATGCCCTCTTCACATTCTACTTTCCCTCCCATCTTTGTATCATCTGCAAACTTTGATATGTTACACTCGGTCCCCTCCTCCAAATCGTTAATATAGATTGTAAAGAGTTGGGGACCCAGCTTGACACCTGTGGAACACCACTGACTACTGGTTGCCCGTCCGAGAATGAACCATTTATCCCAACTCGCTGCTTCCTGTTAGATAACCTATCCTCCACCCATGCCAGAATATTACCCCCAATCCAGCGATTTTTTACCTGTAGAGAAATCCAGTCAGTCCCATTCCCCCCGCTCTGTCACCGTAGCCCAGCAAGTTTATTTCCCTCAAGTGCCCATCGACTCTCCAGTTGAAAACATTGAGTGTCTCCATTTCCACCACTTCCGTCGGCAGCGAGTTCCAGGTCCTCACCACTCGCTGCGTAAAATAGTTTTTCTCACATTCCCCCTGTATCTCTTGCCCCAAACCTTAAATCTGTGTCCCCCAGTCCTTGTACCATCGACTAGTGGCAACAGCCTTTCCCTGTCTAGCCTATCCAAAGTCATCAGAATCTTGTCCACCTCTATCAAATCACCCCTCAACCTCCTTTTTCTTAAAATACTCCTATGCAGCGCATTGGGACGTTTTACTACGTTAAAGGCGCTATATAAATAAATGTTGTTGTTGTAATGAAAACAAATGCTGCTTCTCCAACCTGTCCTTGCAGCTAAGATCCCCCATCCCCGGAAACAATCTGGTAAATCTCCACTGCACCCTCTCAGGGGCCTGCACATCCTTCCTAAAGTGTGGTGACCAGAACTGGACGCAGGTGGTGAAAGCGGGCGTGAGACGGTGACTGACAGGTGAGCGCTGCTTCTGATGCTGGCTGACACCCGGTGGGAGTGGGCGGGGATTTTAAAGCCCTTTCATTACTCCAAGTCAGGAGAAATCAAACAGTGCTTGAGAAACTTGCATATATACAAACATCGCCACTCGCATTGTGGACCTCGTGGCGCAACGGTAGCGCGTCTGACTCCAGATCAAAAGGCTGCGTGTTCAAATCACGGCGGGGTCATTGTTCTATTGGATAATCCCGGAATTAATATTTTCTTTGCTATTTCACAATAATCAGAAACTTGTACCAAAGACTATCTCACTGTTTCCCCAGTGTAAGGGAAAGAATCGCCTGAATGCCTCATTTATTTAATGTGCCAAGACACAAGCACAGGTATTCGTTCAAAATCAACCTGCAGGTGGCCACACACAGAGTAAACAGAGCCAGCGAGACAGACAAAATCGGGAAACACCGGGAAACAGACAAGAGATATTGAGAAGAACTGAAAGCGCTTTGCGATCAGAAAATGCCTGAAACCCTGTGGTTAATGAAAGGGTTTTTGACGCTTGATTTCCTTACACACCTTGGAATTCAGGAGAACCTGGTTCGTGGTTTGCAGAACAAGCTAAAACCCTGGGGCGGAGCCAGCAGGCGCCTGACTGCAATCAGAGACAAGGACGCGCTAATTTATCAGGCCGGCCAGCTCAGTCGGTAGAGCCTGAGACTCTTAATCTCAGGGTCGTGGGTTCGAGCCCCAATAATTGGGCGAATGCTGTTTGTTAAACATGTGTGCTGCTTACACGGGAAAGCGTGTTTAATTAACCGATAACCCTCTTTTGCCCAATGAAAGAAATGCTAACTGAGGGAGGGTCGATATTCAATAATTTTATTTGTGCTTTGCATGTTACCCATATCTCATTTTGTCAAATTGAACATGATCGGTTATTTCTACCGTGCACAGAAAATAGAATCAGCAGTGAACATCAAAAGCACAGAAGGAGGCCATCCGGCCCATCGAGCCCATGCCTGCTCGCTGCAAAACACTTCAGCTGGTCCCACTCCCCCGCCCTCAGCCCTGCAATATATTTTCCCTTCGGGTACTTATCCAATTCCCTTCTGAGAGCCACGATTGAATCGGTCTCCACCACGCTTTCAGGCAGTGCATTCCAGATCCTTATCACTCGCTACGCAACGTTTTTTTTCCTCATGTCGCCTTTGGTTCTTCTGCCAATCACCTTAAATCTTGATCCTCTGTTTTTCGACTCTTCCACCAATGGGAACAGTTTCTCTCTATCGACCCTGTCTAGAACCCTCGTGATTTTGCACACCTCTATCAAATCATCTCGCAATCTTCTCTGCTCTAAGGAGAACAACGACAGCTTCTCCAGTCTAGCCACGTAACTGAAGTCCCTCATCCCCGAACAAGCTTGTGAATCTTTTCTGCCTTCACATCCTTTCAAAAATGTTGTGCCCAGAATCCTCCACCTGAGGCCTAACTAATAATGTATAAAGGCTGAGCATTACTTCCTTGCTTCTGTAATCTATGACTCTATTAATAAAGCAAAGGATTCCGTATGCTTTTTAACAGCCTTTTCAACTTGTCCCGCCACCTTCAAAGATAGATAAATACACCCCCAGGTCTCTTTGTTCCTGCACCCGATTTAAAATTGTAACATTTAGTTTGTGTTGCATCTCCTCAATCTTCCTACCAAAATGGATCACTTCACACTTCTCTGTGTTAAATTGCATCTGCTGTGTCTCTGCCCATTTCACCACTCGGTAGATGTCCTCATGAAGTCTGTTACTTTCAGTATCATTGTTTACTACATTTCTGAGTCTCCTGTCATCTGCAAACTTGGAGATTCAGACCAGTATACCCAAGTCCAGGTCATTAATATATATGAAAAAGAGCAGTGGTCCTAATAAAGACTCCTGGGGAACACCACTGCATCCTCCTCTCCCCTGTTCCCTTGCCTCTGTACTTGCTTAAAACCTGTTACATCTCTAACTTTTTTCAGTTCTGACAACAGGTCAGCGACCTGAAACGTTAACTGTGTTTCTCTCTCCACAGATGCTGCCTGACCTGCTGAGTATTTCCAGCATTTCCTCTTTTTAATTAAGACACAAACACATTCGTTCAAAATCAAAATCAACCTGCAGGTGGCTACACACAGATTAAACAGAGCCAGAGAGACAAACAGAATCGGGAACCATCGGGAAATAGACAAGAGATATTGACAAGGACTAAAAACGCTTTGCTTTCAGAAAATTGCCTGACCGCCTGTAGTTAATTTGATGGTTGATTTCCTTACACACCTTGGAATTCAGGACAGCCTGGTTCCAGGGGATAGATGGCCTCCTCCTGTTGCTATGTTCCCATGTGTAAAGTCTGGATCAATTTCTGCCAATCTCACAGCCTTCCTAAATATAGCACCGTAATTCTATTCTTATAAAACAAGCCCCTGAAGTATACGCCAGCTGTGCAGGTTCATACTCTAGTTATGTTCGAAATCTAACGAGCAGCTCAGCGTTTCCGTGGTGTGGTGATTATCACGTTCACCTAATGTGAAAAGATCCCGGATTGAAACTGGGCGGAAGCATTGTTAAAAACATGTTAAACAAAATATTCGATAGAATATTAGAGTAATTCACATTTGTGGTTCAAGATTAACAACTATTACTTTTGCTGTTCCTCTGTACAGTTCTGTTCACACTCACAGGGTCAAAGAGATGGTATGGAAATGGAATGGCAGCCAGCATAAAAGGTAATCCAAAAGCCTTCTACAGGCATTTAAATAGAAAACGTGTCGTAAGAGGAGGGGTGGGGCCGAATGGGACCAAAATGGAGACCTACGCATGGAGGCAGAGGGCATGGCTGAGCTACTAAATGAGTACTTTGCATCTGCCTGCACCAAGGAAGAGGATGCTGCCACAGACATAGTGAAGGAGGAGGTAGTGGAGACACTTGATAGTATAATAATTGATAAAGAAGAGGAATTAGTAAGGCTGGCTGTGCTTAAAGTAGATAAATCACCAGGAGCGGATGGGATGCATCCTAGGAAACTGAGGGAAGTAAATGTGGAAATCGTGGAACAACTGGCCATAATATTCCAATCCTCCATAGATACGGGGATGGTGCCAGAGGACTGGAGAATTGCAAATGTTACACCATTGTTCAAAAAAGGGTATAAAGATAAACTCAGCAACTACAGGCCAGTCAGGTTAACCTCGGTATATGGAAGCTTTTAAAACAGCAATCAGGGTCAAAATTTACAGTCACTTGGATAGGTGCGGATTAATTAAAGAAAGCCAGCACGGTTTTGTGAAAGGCTAATCGTGCTTAACCATCGTGTTTTTCGCTGCCGAACGGCCTACACCTGCTCCTGTTTCTCATGTAGTGATGTTAAGATTGGGTCCCACTTGAGAAATCTTAAAAGAAGTGGCTTGTGAGATAGTTGATGCGTTAGTTTTAATTTTCAAAAATTCCCTAGATTCGGAGAAGGTTCCATTAGATTGGAAAATAGCGAATGTAACTCCTTTATTCAAAAAGGGAGGGAGACAGAAAGCAGGAAACTACAGGCCAGGTTAGCTTAACATCTGTCATAGGGAAGATGTTAGAAGCTATTATTAAAGACGTTACAGCAGGGCACTTAGAAAAGTTCAAAGTAATCAGGCAGACTCAACATGGTTTTGTGCAAGGGAAATCATGTTTTACCAATTTATTGGAGTTCTTTGAGGAAGTAACATATGCTGTGCATAAATGGGAATCGGTGGATGTACTGTTCTTAGATTTCCAGAAGGCATTTGATAAGGTGCCACATCAAAGGTTATTGCGGAAAATAAAAGTTCATGGTGTAGGGGGTAACACATTGGCATGGATAGAAGATTGGCTAGCTAACAGGAAACAGAGAGTAGGCATAAATGGGTCATTTTCTGATTGGCAAAATGTAACAAGTGGTGTGCCACAGGAATCAGTGCTGGGGTCTCAACTTTTTACAATTTATATCAATGACTTGGATGAAGGGACCGAAGGTATGGTTGCAAAATTTGCTGATGACACAAAGATTGGTAGGAAAGTAAATTGTGAAGAGGACCTAAGGAGGCTACAAAGGGATATAGATAGGTTAAGTGAGTGGGCAATGAACTGGCAAATGGAGTATAATATGGGAAAATGTGAAGTCGTCCATTTTGGCAGGAAGAATAAAAAAGAAGCATATTATCTAAATGGTGAGAGATTGCAGAGCTCTGAGATGCAGAGGGATCTGGGTATCCTAGTGCATGAATCGTAAAAGGTTACTATGCAGGTACAGCAAGTAATTAGGAAATCTAATAAAATGTTCTCGTTTATTGAGAGGGGAATTGAATACAGAAGTAGGGAGGTTATGTTGCAGTTATACAGGGCATTGGTGAAACCACATCTGGAGTACTGTGTACTGTATTGGTTTCCTTATTTAAGGAAGTATATAAATGCGTTGGAAGCAGTTCAGAGAAGGTTTACTAGACTAATACCTGGAATGGGCGGGTTGTCTTATGAGGAAAGGTTGGACAGGCTAGGTTTGTATCCGCTTGAGTTTAGCAGAGAAAGAGGTGACTTGATTGAAACATATAAGATCCTAAGTGGTCTGGACAGGGTGGATGTGGAGAGGATGATTCCTCTTGTGGGAGAATCTAGAACTAGGGGTTACAGATTAAAAATAATGGGTCGCCCATTTAAGACAGAGATGAAGAGAATTTTTCTCACAGAGGGTCGTGAGTCTTTGGAACTCTCTTCCTCAGAGGGAGGTAGAAGCAGAGTCTTTGAATATTTTTAAGGCAGAGGTAGATAGATTCTTGGTAAGCAAGAGGGTGAAAAGTTATCGGGGGTAGGCGGGAATGTGGAGTAATCGGATCAGCCATGATCTTATTGAATGGCAGAGCAGGCTCGAAGGGCCGAGTGGCCTATCCTGCTCCTAATTCGTATGTTCGGATGTTCGTAATAACCATACTTGGCACAATAACCGCAGTTGGGTCAGGTTATCCATATCATACAGATGGAATACCTGTGAGGTAAAAAGTTGTGTTTGATTCTTACGTTATATTTGCTTCAATTATTTCCTTTTATTTCTAGTTTTAAACCGGGACAACCATAGAGTCATAGAGTCATAGAGTTATACAGCACAGAAAGAGGCCCTTCGGCCCATCGTGTCTGCGCCGGCCATCAAGCCCTGTCTATTCTAATCCCATTTTCCAGCACTTGGTCCGTAGCCTTGTATGCTATGGCGTTTCAAGTGCTCATCTAAATGCTTCTTGAATGTTGTGAGGGTTCCTGCCTCTACCACCCTTTTAGGCAGTGAGTTCCAGATTCCAACCACCCTCTGGGTGAAAAATGTTTTCCTCAAATCCCCTCTAAACCTCCTGCCCCTTACCTTGAAACTATGCACCCTGGTGATTGACCCCTCTACTAAGGGGAAAAGTTCCTCTCTATCTACCCTATCTATGCCCCTCATAATTTTGTACACCTCAATCAGGTTCCCCCTCAGCCTTCGCTGCTCCAAGGAAAACAACCCCAGCCTGGCCAGTCTCCCTTCATAGCTGAAACGCTCCAGCCCAGGTAACATCCTGGTGAATCTTCTCTGCACCCTCTCGAATGCAATCACATCTTTCCTATAGTGTGGCGACCAGAACTGCACACAGTATTCCAGCTGTGGCCTAACTAGCATTTTGTACAGCTACATCATAACCTTCCTGCTCTTATATTCTATGCCTTGGCTAATGAAGGCAAGTATCCCATATGCCTTGTTAACCACCTTATCTACCTGTCCTGCTGCCTTCAGGGATCTATGTACATGCACACCAAGGTCCCTCTGAATCCCTGTCCTTCCTAGGGTCCTACCATTCATTGTGTATTCCCTTGCCTTGTTAGTCTTCCCAAAATGCACTCACAATTTTCAGGGTTAAATTCCATTTGCCACTGTTCTGCCCATCTGACCAACCCGTCTATATCGTCCTGTAGACTGAGGCTTCCCTCCTCGCTATTAACCACTCTACCAATTTTCGTGTCGTCTGCGAACTTACTGATCATACCTCCTACATTCATATCTAAATCATTAATGTACACTACAAACAGCAACTGACCCAGCACCGATCCCTGCGGTACACCACTGGACAAAGGCTTCCAGTCACAAAAACAACCCTTGACCATCACCTTCTGCCTCCTGCCACTAAGCCAATTTTGGATCCAATGTGCCAAATTGCCCTGGATCCCATGGGCTCTTGCCTTCTTGACCAGTCTCCCATGCGGGACTTAGTCAAAAGACTTACTGAAGTCCATGTAGACTACATCAACTGCACTACTCTCATCCACACACCTAGTCACCCCCTCAAAAAATTCAATCAAATTGGTTAGACATGATTTCCCCCTGACAAAGCCATGCTTACTATTCTTGATTAATCCTTGCCTCTCCAAGTGGAGACTAATTTGGTCCCTCAGATTATTTTCCAATTATTTCCCTACCACTGACGTTGGGCTCACTGGCCTGTAATTCCCTGGTTTATCCCTACTACCCTTGTTGAATAATGGTACTATGTTAGCTGTCCGCCAGTCCTCTGGCACCTCCCCTGTGGCCAGAGAGGTTCTGAAAATGTGTGTCAGAGCCCCTGCAATCTTCTCCCTTGCCAGAATAACGTCATCTCCTACACAAATCATGGGAAAATTACAAATTGATTTGGTAACTTTTCTTGCATTGCATAGGAGTACATAGGATTACATAGGATATACAGCACATAAACAGGCCATTCGGCCCAATCAGTCCATGCCGGCGTTTATGCTCCACTAGAGCCTCCTCCCGTCTTTCGACATCTAACTCTGTCAGCAGAACCCACTATTCCCTTTTCCCTCATATGACTATCAACCAGCTCTCCCGCAACCGGTGCGGTCTCCCTTCAAGCCTTTCGGTGCCTTGTCTGTGAGGAAGTGTTCTGATTGTCCCGAAGCCGGTATTAGGTTTTCATTCCTGATCTGCGGTAACGAGAATCTTTCACTTGGCTCCGATCAGTTAAATTCACCGGTAACATCAGAGTAAATGTTTCAGTGTCTTAAACCAGGGAAAGGTGCCTGGACCGCCTCTGGTCAGTCGGGCAGTTCAGCTCTTCATTCTCCTCTCATTCCGTTTCCAAAAGAGTTTCTAAAGATTCACAAAACTGTTCACTGTATTTTCTTTTTGGGCTCTTTTCGATTTTTCCCGCTCCCAAATGGCAATATTTTCCAAATGTCGTCGCAATCCTCCGCCTTACATCATGTCCAGGGATGAGGGACTTCAGTGATGTGGAGAGGCTGGAGAAGCTGGGATTGTTCTCCTAATGGCAGAGAAGGTTAACGGGAGATTTAATAGAGGTGTTCACCATTATGGGTGGGTGGGGCGTTGATGGAGCAGACAGGGAGAAACTGATTTTACTGGCAGGAGGATCGGTTACCAGAGGACACAGATTTAAGATAATCGGTAAAACAAAAAGCCAGGGAGGAGACGAGGCGATTTTTTTTTACGCAGCGAGTTGTTATGATCTGGAATGCACTCCTTGAAAGGTCGGTGGAAGCTGATTCAATAGTATCTTTCAAATGGGAATGTAAAAAGTAAAACATTGCAGGGCTAAGGGAAGAGCAGGAGAGTGGGACTAATTGGAAAGCTCTTTCAAAGAGCCGGCACAGCCACGATGGGCCGAATAGCCTCCTTTAGTGCTGTATGATTCTATGATTCTATGTCCCATCCTTGACAGCAACCCCTACCCACCTGAAGCGTTTCCCCACCTCTCCCGTGTGTTAGTTGTAAAATGTAGTGGAGGAGAAGGATTGTGAGCTTTTAGTGTGGGACACATAGAAACATAGAAACATAGAAAATAGGTGCAGGAGTAGACCATTCGGTCCTTCGAGCCTGCACCGCCATTCAATGCGTTCATGGCTGAACATGCTACCTCAGTACCCCATTCCTGCTTTCTCGCCATACCCCTTGATCCCCCTAGTTGTGAGTATTATAGCTAACTCCCTTTTGAATATATTTAGCGAACTGGCCTCAACAACCTTCTGTGGTAGAGAATTCCACAGATTCACCACTCTCTGGGTGAAGAAGTTCCTCCTCATCTCAGTCTTAAATGGCTTCCCCTTTATCCTTAGACTGTGACCCCTGGTTTTAGTTTTCCCTAAAATTGGAAACATTCTGCCCGCATCTAATTTGTCTAAACCAGTCAGGATTTTAGACGTCTCTATAAGATCCCCCCTCATTCTTCTGAACTCCAGAGGATACAAGTTCAGTTGATCCAGTCTTTCTTGATATGTCAGTCTGGCCATCCCAGGAATCAATCTAGTGAACCTTCGTTGCACTCCCTCAATAGCAAGAATGTCCTTCCTCAAGTTAGGAGACCAAAACAGCACACAATACTCCAGGTGTGGCCTCACCAAGGCCCTGTACAACTGTAGCATCACCTCCCTACTCCTGTACTCAAATCCCCTTGCTATGAAGGCCATCATGCCATTTGCTTTCTTGACTGCCTGCTGCACTTGCCTTCCCACCTTCAGTGACTGATGTACCATGACGCCCAGGTCTCGTTGCACCTCCCCTTTCCCTAATCTGCCACCATTCAGGTAATAGTCTGCCTCCCTATTTTTACCACCAAAGTGGATAACCTCACATTTATCCACATTGTACTTCATCTGCCATACATTTGCCCATTCACCCAACCTGTCCAAGTCACTCTGTAGCCTCCTAGCATCCTCTTCATTGTTCACACTGCCTCCCAATTTAGTGTCATCCGCAATTACAATTAATCCCTTCGTCCAAATCATTAATATATAATGCAAACAGCTGGGGCGCCAGCACCGAACCCTGCGGTACCCCACTGGTCACTGCCTGCCATTCTGAAAAGTACCCATTTACTCCTACTCTTTGTTTCCTGTGTGCCAACCAGTTCTCAATCCACGTCAACACATTACCCCCAATCCCATGTGCTTTAACTTTGCACACCAATCTCTTGTGTGGGACCTTGTCGAAGGCCTTCTGAAAGTCCAAATACACCACATCTACTGGTTCCCCCCCCGTCCACCCTATTGGAAACATCCTCAAAAAATTCCAGAAGATTTTTCAAGCATGATTTCCCTTTCACAAATCCATGCTGACTTGGACCTATCATGTCGCCACTTTCCAAATGGTCTGTTATGACATCTTTAATAATTGATTCCATCATTTTACCCACCACCGATGTCAGGCTGACCGGTCTATAATTCCCTGCTTTCTCCCTCCCTCCTTTTTTAAAAAGAGGGGTTACATTAGCCACCCTCCACTCCTTCGGAACTGATCCAGAGTCTAAGGAATGTTGGAAAATGATCGTCAATGCATCCACTATTTCCAAGGCCACCTCCTTAAGTACTCTGGGATGAAGACCATCAGGCCCTGGGGATTTATCAGCCTTCAGTCCCATCAATTTCCCCAACACCTTTTCCCGACTGATAAGGATTTCCCTCAGCTCCTCCCTCTTACCAGATCCTTTGATCTCTTTTATTTCCGGAAGGTTGTTTGTGTCCTCCACAGTAAACACCGAACCAAAGTACTTGTTCAATTGATCTGCCATTTCTTTGTTCCCCATTATGACTTCCCCTGTTTCTGACTGCAGGGGACCTACGTTTGTTTTTACTAACCTCTTTCTTTTTACATATTTATAGAAGCTTTTGCAGTCCGTTTTAATGTTCTCCGCAAGCTTCCTTTCATATTTTATTTTCCCTGCCCTAATCAAACCCTTCGTCCTCCTCTGCTGAGTTTTAAAGTTCTCCCAGTCCCCGGGTTTGCTGCTACTTCTGGCCAATTTGTATGCCACTTCCTTGCTTTTAATACTATCCCTGATTTCCCTTGTAAGCCATGGTTGAGCCACCTTCCCTTTTTTATTTTTACGCCAGACAGAGATGTACAATTGCTAAAGTTCCTCCATGCGATCTCTAAATGTCTGCCATTGCCCTTCCACTGATAACCCCTTAAATATCGCTTGCCAATCTAACCTCGCCAATTCACGCCTCATACCCTCAAAGTTGCCCTTATTTAAGTTCTGGACCATGGTCTCTGAATTAACTGTTTCCTTCTCCATCCTAATGTAGAACTCCACCATACTATGGTCACTCTTCCCCAAGGGGCCTCGCACCACAAGATTGCTGATTAGTCCTTCGTCATTACACAACACCCAGTCCAGGATGGCCTCCCCTCTAGTTGGTTCCTCAACATATTGGTTTAGGAAACCATCCCTTAAACACTCCAGGAAATCCTCCTCCACCGTATTGCTTCCAGTTTGAGTAGCCCAATCTATATGCATATTAAAGTCACCCATGATAACTGCTGCGCCTTTTTTGCATGCACCTCTGATTTCCTGTTTCATACCCTCCCCCACCTCACTACTACTGTTTGGAGGTCTGTACACAACCCCCACTAACGTTTTCTGCCCTTTGGTGTTCTGCAGCTCAACCCATATTGATTCCACATCCTCCAAGCTAATGTCCTTCCCAGCTATTGCATTAATCTCCTTTTTAACCAGCAATGCTACCCCACCCCCTTTTCCTTTTATTCAATCCTTCCTGAATGTTGAATACCCCTGGATATTCAGTTCCCAGCCTTGATTGTTCTGGAGCCACGTCTCTGTAATCCCAATCACATCATATCCGTTAACATCAATTTGCACAGTCAATTCATCCACCTTATTACGGATACTCCTTGCATTAAGACACAGAGCCTTTAGGCTTGTTTTATTAACAGCCTTTGTCCTTTTAGACTTATGATTTAGTATGGCCCTTTGTGTTTCTTGCCTTTGTTTACTCGGATTTCCCTTATTGTTTCTCACCCTTCTAACATTTGTTTCTGACTGCATTTTACTTCACCCTGTTTCGCTACATAGGTTCCCATTCCCCTTGTAGAATTCGCAATATATCGCGATTTTATTAATAAGGAGAAAACACAGAGTTTCGTTCAAACAGCTTTTATTTCAGCAGAATGCTGACAGGTTTAAAGTGGACACAAGCAGCCTGTAAAATGGCCGCCGCACCTCGTGACAGAACATTCTAGACTTTTCAACAGGCAGACAAGATGGCGTTCCAATAAACATTTGTGCAAGATCGATTAAGATTCAGCACAGTGAAGATAATACACGAGACATTATGGGTTTGCAGTATACACATAAATACTGAAATCGGTCTCCCAGGTACAAAGGAAAGCCATTGTACCGAGTAATCAAGGGCCCATCCAAAAGACATTAATATGTAAAATCCCAACGACTCTACGATGAGAGAG
The DNA here is from genome assembly GCA_030390025.1 of Squalus acanthias. NCBI lineage: Eukaryota > Metazoa > Chordata > Chondrichthyes > Squaliformes > Squalidae > Squalus > Squalus acanthias. The sequence goes on from JASTWF010000270.1 coordinate 293,102, forward strand.
CCGTTAGCAGGTAGTTATACAGGACACTTGGAAGCCCCAAAACCCCTCCAGGGAGAACACCGACCGATTTAACAATGGGAGAAATATTAACAGGTACTCAGACATTTACGAGTAGCCCCGAAACCCATTAAGAACGGAGATCACCCATACAAGACATTTGAGCGCCAGACCCTAAACAAAAGAATGGACATTAAAGTTGGGCGGGAAACGGAAGATTTCGCACTATAATTGCAGGCTCCAAACCGTCCATCTTTCTCTTGTTTCTCTTATCATCGTGGCTGCTCCTGTGCTCTTATCCGATCGATTCGTAACCTCGTGGCTGCTCCTGTGTACTCGTAGTTGGGCTCGCTCCTGCTTGCCTGTTGTCTCTTTTGAAAAGGACTGTTGAACTTTCTGATCCGTTCGGATCTACCTCGTGTCGCGTAACGAAGACCTATGTTGGTAACTGGCAGCGGAACCAAAGGCCCGAGATGAGATGAGATGAGATGAGATGAGATGAGAAGAGAGGAAGACCATATCCATCGCCACGGTCAGTAAATCCCGACCGCGCCTGTAGGTCGATTAGCCAAGTTTTCCTTGCCAGGAAGACTTCTTCGAACTTGTAACGAAACATATCGCATCGATGATATAACTGGGCTGTGCTCGAAAGTACCTGTTAAACAAACCAACACAGATCTTCATCACAGCAGACGTTCCAGCCTGCTAGCCGGAGCAGCAGAAGCAAGTAAACAAGTGGGACCAGGAGATCTCCTGACCGACACGTGGGTGCTGCGGTGAAAAACATCCGATCAGCTATTCGGAATTTCTCCGAGTTATCACGAGTGGTGAGCATGAGTCTCGAAATCCTACGAATCTAGTTTAGGATAGATATTGATAGGGGAGGGTTTAAGGATTAAGGATATTTGTAATGTGTGCCCCTATTTACTATGTGCCGTTCGTTCCTCGTTTCCCTAAGATCGACTATATAACTGTTTGTAAGATTGTACTGTCATTAATCTGTGCTTATGACATGTATTTCATAATCTTAAGTATCATGCAATAAAGATTTTCCATTTCGTACCATTCAAACCGAGTCTACATGAGTTTCATCTCCATTACTGCTCTCGCATCTAAGTCCAGTGTCTAGAACCGTAAGGGAGAGTGATTCGAACCACTCACAGGTGTGTCTAGTGTTCCCAGACTGGCTGGAGACCAGAACAGGCAACAAGGCCTAGACCCGCACTGACATACAGGCTGCACAGAGCCGCGTGAATCTCACAGGCTGCGAGACACGCAGGGTCAGAATCCCTTACACCCTGCCATATTAGTTTAAATCCTCCCGATTTGCCTTAGCAAATATTACCCCGAGGACATCGGTTCCAGTTCTGCCCAAGTGCAGACCGTCCCTTTTGTACAGGTCCCACTTCCCCCAGAACCGTTTCCAATGCCTCAGGTATTTGAATCCCTCCCTCCTGCACCACTGCTCAAGCCACGTATTTAATCTCGCTATCCTGTTCATGCTACTCTGATTAGCACGTGGCACTGGTAGCAACCCAGAGATTACTACCTTTGAGGTTCTACTTTTCAATTTAGCTCCTAGCTCCCTAAATTCTGCTTGTAGGACCTCTTCCCGCTTTTTACCTATATCGTTGGTACCTACATGCACCACGACAGCTGGCTCTTCACCCTCCCTTTCCAGAATGTTCTGCAGCCGCTCCGAGACATCCTTGACCCTTGCACCAGGGAGGCAACATACCATCCTGGAATGTCGGTTGCGGCCACAGAAACGCCTGTCTATTCCGCTTACAATTGAGTCTCCTATCACTATAGCTCTACCACTCTTTTTCCCGCCCTGCTGTGCAGCAGAGCCAACCATGGTGCCATGAACCTGGCTGCTGGTGCCTTCCCCTGGTAGGTCATTTCCCCCAACAGTATCCAAAACGGTATATCTGTTTTGGAGGGAGACGACCGCAGGGGACTCCTGCACTACCTTCCTGATATTGCCCTGCCTCTTGGTCACCCGTTTACTGTCTGACCTAGCCTTTACCCGCTGTATGTTCAACTCACTAAATGAGTAATCCACAAAGTTCTCGGCATCGTGGATGCTCCAGAGTGAGTCCATCCACAGCTCCAGTGCCGCCATGCGGTCCGTCAGGAGCTGCAGCTGGACGCACTTCCTACACACATAGTTGTCAGGGATACTGGAAGTGTCCCTGATTTCCCACATAGCACAGGAGGTGCACGACACGGTTCCGAGATTTCCTGCCATGACTTAACCCTTATATTACTTTATTAAGTTAAGTCCCTGAAAACAAAATATAAATCGAACCTACCTTTTAAATTCCCTCTACTCCTAAAGGTTAGAGGAGGTGAGAGGGTGGGAGACACTACTAGTGTAGTGTCTCGGGTTTAGCAACAGCTCCACCTATATACGGGTACCAATGAATTGGCCCCGCCCTCTGACTTTGACACCTGCTGATTGATTAGAAAACTGGTTTCCACTGCCTGCTGTGCCAATTTACTGCTACTGCAGTGTAACATTGTTTTACTCTTCTTAAACCAACAGAATCCCCAATAGTTAACTTTTCCCCTTCACTTAAACTGCTTAAGTACTCTTATCAAGAATGATTTAAAGAGAACTAACAATTAAAGAACTACTCCCACTTACCCAAACTCACAGCACTCTCTGCTGACTTGCACTCAGTGCTGGCTCGCACTCACACTGGTCTTTTTTGATGTTGTTTTAGTTGAACCAACACATTCCCGATCAGTACGGAGGGAGTTCACTGATCAGTTCCCCTCTGTTGTAACTGCCCCGCCAGCGGTTTCCGTGGTGTGGTGGTTATCACGTTCGCTTTACACGTGAAAGGTCTCCGGTTCAATCCCAGGTGGATTCATCTTGTTTTAACTTGTTGTGGATGAACATCTCGAGGCGAGTTTATTCTCCTGTCAAAAGGGCTACATTGGCTGCTCCCTTATTCATTTATTGCTCTTTCTTTCACTTCACTACATAGATAACTTTGAGTGAGAGAATACTGATCAACAGTGACGCCCATTTAATCTTTTGATCGCTTTGGGAATCTCCGAATCCCTCCCCGGTAAAGTTCAGAAATGTAATTCATTAATCTGCATGGTGGCCGTCAGTAAGAAGCCTTTTCTGTCTGGATCCGGGAGCGGAGCTGGTTTGAGGCTGAAGATTGCCGCTACTGTCGATAGATTTTTGTTGGGTAAGGGTATTAAGGGTATTACTGTACCTAAGCGGGTAGATGGAGTTCAGATACAGATCAGCCCGTGATCTAATTGAATGGCGGGACAGGCTCGAGGGGCTGAATGGCCTCCTCCTCTTCCTATTGAGTCGCTGCAATGCACCCGAGTGCTGAGGGTTTCCGGTGTGTAGTGAGTATCGCAGTCCGCTAACACACGACAACTCAACGGTTCGAAAGTGGGTAGAGGCAACCTGATGGCTTTTCTCCTTTCAAGTTTAGTAAATATGAAAACTGGCACAATTTACATGTTTGGTTAAGTATGAATAAAATAGGCTTTGACAGGCGAATTATGCCACTGAAATTGCATAGTTACAGTGAGCGAAGTAATTCTCAATGATATTTCCCATATAGGACACAGTTTTGGTTGCATACTATAAGGTTTTTTGGGGAAAGTTGGCGCTGATTTAGGGAATCTCATCCTCGCGTGTCGTTACTGAAGATGTGGACATATTTTATTTAAAAATTGAGGCTCGGAACCTTCTCATTGAGAATGTGGGAGCAGAACAACACAGATTAATAGGAAAACACAGGGTCAGCGATAGGATTAAAATTGCAGTTTCAATCGGTCTGTATCTCTATTTTTTTAATAAGTTGGTCTCGGGTTGTGATTCTCGCTTCGGGGTTGTTGGTTTATTTTGCAAGAGTTTCCGGATTCAAAGTCCGCGTTTTGACCTTGCAGTTGAACCTTTTGCAAGAAAGACTTGTCTTTCTACAGCGCCTTTCATGCCACTCAGGACATCACACCTGGTTCGCGTCGAAATTGATCCCAACGAGAGTGATGTGATTCGGCTAGGGAAATCACGGAGCTTTTCAGGAGGTTACTCACTTTGGAATGAAATATGATCTCATAAATTCGATTGGGGAAATATTAGTGAAAGAGAGTCAGCGGAGAGAGAGAGAGAATTAGCAGTTCAATTTCTCATTTGACACGTTCTTTCCTGCTTGTGGCTGGCGATGTAACTGAAGGCATTGTGGGTCCCATGGTGTAATGGTGAGCACTCTGGACTCTGAGTTCAAATCTCAGTGGAACATGTTTTGTATCAATCTCGATAATTCCCAGGTAAATTGCGACACTTTTTAAAATCTGCAGACAGATCGATTCTAGAAAATAACACTCCACAAGCCTCCAAGCCTGAGCTGCTATTGCAATCCATGTTACTGGAGCTCTGAGTCCAGCTCCTGCCACAATGACAGAATGCTGTTCTTGGCGGAGATTGTTGAAACGGTGCGTCTCTTTGCGTCAGACCACAAGTCCCACTGAACAGGAGTTAGGAAAGATTCCAGTGGCTGTGAATGGGAGGAGAGCTGGAGAAAACAGAGTTGGCTCAAGCAGCGGGTGTGTGTTCCTTGGTGTAATGCTGAGCACTCTGGACTTTGAATTTAGTGATCTGAGTTTAAATCTCGGTGGAACCTGATTTCTTCTTGTCCCAGCTGTTGGAAAATTTGGAACAAAGAAGTAAAAGGCAGCTGAGCCAATCACTGCTCTGGGCAGTTTGCTGCCTGAATCAATGAGGATTGATCTCGTTACAAATCATTGGAAGAGAAAATTTGTTGTCCAATGCAGGGCTTGACTGCTCAACAGAATGCTGTTTGATGAAATGGTCATTTCCATCTGCATTCAGCTGGTAGACATGAAGAACTTCAAAGCAGTGCTTCCTGAAATGCAAGCATTGCATGTATTGTGTTCTCGCCCTCGAGCAAATTTTACATTGTCTTTTCAAGATTTGTGCATCAGTTCCTTGCAATGCTTATACACTTTCTATCTGGTAAGACTGTAATATAAGCTGTGTTGTGCAGTGTGATTTGCTCAGCATCGACACTTAGCGGAGTGTTAAGTCTTGTATCTATAGCTATGGATGAGAAAAGGCCGAGTCAAAGTGGAATAGTGGAGATAACCTTGTCCACTATTTGCAATTTTGCTGGGCGGAAAGGTTTGCAAGTAGCCTTGAGGGGGCAGCGATGTATCGTCATTGATTGCTGGTCCCCGCCACAAACTCCGTTCCCTGGCCACCGACTCCATCCCTATCCCTGGTCACTGTCTGATGCTGAACCAGTCTGTTCGCGACCTTGGTGTCGTATTTTACCCACCTGGCGCAGTGGGATTTAAACTCACGGCCCCGGATCATTAGTCCAGGTCTCTGGATTACTGGTCGAGTAACAGAACCACTGTGACGCCATACCACGTCATTAATCGTTAAACAAAGGAAACATGGTAAAATAGGAGCAGGAGTGGGCCATTCGGCCCTTCGAGCCTGCTCCACCATTCAACATGATCATGGCTGATCCTCTAACTCAATACCATATTCGCGCTCTCTCCCCATTCCCCGTGATACCTTTTTTGTCTAGAAATGTATGTCATTCTTAAATATATTCTTGTGAACCTTCGCTGCACTCCATCTATTGCAAGTATGCCCTTTCTTAGGTAAGGAGACCAAAACTGCACACTGTACTCCAGGTGTGGTCTCACCAAGGCCCTTTATAACTGTAGTAAGGCATCCTTGCTCCTGTATTCAAATCCTTTTGCAATGAAGGCCAACATACCATTTTCCTTCCTAACTGCTTGCTGCATGTTTGCTTTCAGTGACTGGTGAACAAGGACACCCAAGTCCCTTTGTGCATCAACATTTCCCAATCTATCACAATTTATATAAAACTCTGCCTTTCTGTTTTTCCTACCGATTTGGATAACTTCACAGTTATCCACGTTATACTGCATCTGCCATGTATTTGCCCACTCACTCAACTTGTCTAAATCGCCTTGAAGCCTCGTTGCATCCTCCTCACAACTCACAATCCCACCTAGTTTCGTGTCGTCAGCAAATTGGAAATATTACATTTGGTTCCCTCATCCAAATCATTGATATATATTGTGAATAGCTGGGGCCCAAGCACTGATCCCTGCGGTACCCCACTAGTCACCGCCTGCCACCTCGAAAAAGACCAATTTATTCCTATTCTCTGTTTCCTGTCTGTTAACCAATTTTCAATCCATGCCAGTATATTACCCCAATCCCATATGCTTTAATTTTGCACAATAACCACTTATGTGGGACTTTATCTGAAAATCCAAATACACATATCCACTGGTTCTCCCTTATCTATTCTACCAGTTATATCCTCAAAAAACTCCAGTCGGTTTGTCGAAAACGATTTCCCTTTCATAAATCCGTGTTGACTTTGTCTAATCCCGTTGATATTTTCTAAGTGTCCTGCTATCACATCCTTTATAGTAGACTCTAGCATGTTCCCTACTGCTGATCTTAGGTTATCCGGTCTGTAGTTCCCTGTTTTCTCTCTCCTTCCTTTTTTAAATAGTGGGTTTACCTTTGCCACCATCCAATCTTCAGGATCTTTTCCATAATCTATAGAATTTTGGAAGATGACAACCAAGGCATCCACTAGTCCCATGGCTACCTCTTTTAGTACTCTGGGATGCAGTGTATCAGGCCCTGGGGATTAATCGGCTTTCAGTCCCATTCAATTCTCCAGCACTATTGTTTTACTAATTCTGATTTCCTTTAATTCCTCCTTCTCACTAGACCCTTGGTTCCCTAGCATTTCTGAAAAGTTATTTGTGTTGTTGGTGAAAAATGAATTCACTCGAGTCTGTGTCAAAGGAGAAGATCACAGTTTATTTAACAGTGTACTCTGGGAGAAGAGCCATAGACCCCGCGGTCTAGTTAATTCACTTCTCGAACTTACAGTGATACCGGAATTCTTTTATACATTATAGGGCCGGTTAAGCAGTTCATTACATACAAATGTCTTCACCCAATCACGTTCCCTCAGCAACAGACTTCTAATTATAAACTGGACTTTAAGCTAAAAAATGTTACTTCCCTATCGAAACTTTCAACATCGAAATGTCGTGTCAGCTTTGTCTAGTCGGACTGGCAGGTCATGCGGTGATTGGTTCTCAAGTGTAACCGTTGTACCTTGCACGTACGCATGTTGACCACAGACAGTACTCATCGCACTGTGCCAGCGAAACAATTCTGTATTTACGAATTTACTTTTTATATTACAATCTTTATGCCCTATAATTTTTACTCCAACAGTCCCTCCTGTTGGTCCCTGATCAAAACTCCTTTTGTGACAGGGAACCAGCATCATACGGATTTTTGGTAATGTATGTAGATATGTTTACATTCCAGGGGCTCACAATCCGTTAGTCAGACTGTGGCATCCTTGTATAGGGACTCATATCCACACATCTCTCTCTCCGGGTGTCATTTGATTAACCATCATGACACTTACAGCAGGCCGTGACATTTGAGCGCAACAACATTTTAACAATAGGGCCAGACCATACATCACTAATATTATAACAAAGAACAAAATCAATCCTTGTATTACTGATCTCCCGAGTGAACTCAACCATCCAGTTGCCCAGCCCCAAAGGGTGGATGCCGGAGGTTGTTTTAATTTTTTTACTTCTTCATGTATGTGTTCTGCCAAGTTAGTTATTGCTTCCGAGTTACCTGGTATATAGGTACAACATTCTGTACCTATTAGGGCGCAGGTTTCCCCTTTCTCTGCCAACACATAGTCAAGGGCCATCCGAATTTGTAGAGCTACTGTGTGGAGGGCTACCATCTCTGCATTAACCTTTACTAGATCTTCAGCTGTATAGTTGGCCACCTGCTACAAGATGGAGACAAGGTTAATGGATTCCCTTGCCAATTTAGCTGCTCCATACCAGGGGAACGCAATTGCCCAGAATCTTTCAGTCTCCGTGATGGCTCATCTGGTTCTCCCGCGGAGGTCCTTCAGTGAACCCATGTGATGTATGTAGGGTATGACATAAGCCAGATAAAATGAACCCGTCCATTCTCGGGGCAATCAGGGATAGGCCCTATGACCCCACACGAAATGAGTCCCGTTGTAGGGGGTATACTTATTTACCTCTGGGGGTCCCATTGTACTGAGAAGTCACCGCTTCTGTTTAGTGATGGGAGTTTCACACTACCCGTCTCACCAGGCAAGGCAATGTTATATGTGCAGTTACTGTAGCCCACAATAGGATCTGTCGGTCGTCCCCTCTTTACGAGATATAGTCCCCCCCTTGTCCGTTCTAACTCTTTGTTCTCAGGAACGGTGGTAGATAGGAATCGTTATATGTTGACCGTGTCCACCCACTACAATATTCTGGGTTGTACCCATGACGTTGCAGCTTTGCGATAGTTCTGCCGTCTGTCTTGGCTTCATAACAGCTCACACTTTTGCATCGTGCTCTAACTCCAAACATCCAACTGACCGTCTCATCATCACTAAGTGGGAATAGTTGTAGGGGGACTCCTTCCTCCGAGTGCGTGGGGACATGGGCGCAGACCCAACAGCTGGCAACATCAACTCTCTTGGCATATGTGTATGACATATATAAAAAGGTGTTCACCCGTAACCCTATTTTGGCCCTTTGGGGTACTCTAGCCTTAGTCCTCCCGAGGCTACATATTATGTTTATACAAATTAGGAAACTACACCTGATATTGCGTAACACGTTCATCTTATCACTTTATGTTAACCATGTCCCAAAGACTATATCGCCAACCGAACCACTTTGTTGCTTGAAGATTCTATTTTCCTGTGGGGGTGAATAGAATACTGTCATTATGCTGGTTCCTCGATAATAATCATTTGGATTCCCTCCTCCTGCTCGACCGGTTGGAGTCGATGGGATCGTTCCGATACATGCTTCACGATGCATCCCATAGTGTATCCCATTATGACAATGCATATTGTCCATACCATCGTCCGTACTAGCGCCCATTCCCATTCTTTGAATTTTCTAACGTATTCTTCACTTCCCACAAAAGGTACATGCTCTCTTGTAGCCATTTTTAAGCTGGCGATGGGTCATAGACTTTTAGCTGTGTCCAGTGATTCCATCGTCCCATGCCCTTCATATCAATGCAAGCACACATATCTCCACTAATTAGAATCTGATATGGTCTTGACCATTTTGGGGCTAACCCGGGTTTTCCTGGTAAACCTTTAACCATTACCTTATTCCCGGCTGGAGGGATATATGGGAAAGCGATCGATTCTAAATCCTTATCCTTTTCTTCCTGTCTGTCCCGCGTTTGCTGCCTCATTTCCTTTAATTGACTGCTTAATTCGAGGACATACCTTCGGAGCTTATCCTTTACAGGACCCACATCCTCTCCTCCAGTTATTATGCCATGGGGGAGTTGCATTGCCCTCCCCGTCATTAGCTCATATGGTGATAAGCCCGTTGTTCGGATGGGGTGGCTCTTAGTTTCATTAAGACTTGTAGTAACACATCAACCCACTGTTGATGTTTGTCCCCTGAAGCCTTGGCTCAGGCTGTTTTCAAGGTTCGGTTCATTCGTTCCACCATTCCAGAACTTTGGGGATGGTACGGAATGTGGAATTTCTGCTTTATGCCCATCCACTTGCATACATTCTTCACTACTGCTCCCGTAAAGTGAGTTCCCTGATCTGAGTAAATTTGGATCGGTATTCCCCATCTGAGAATTATTTCCTCCGCCATTATTCGTGCCACGGTGGTGGCAGTACAGTACAGGGAATGCCTCAACCCACCTAGGAAACTGATCTATTATAACCAGGCAATACCTCTTACCCCTTGACCTGGGGAGGGGTCCGGTGAAGTCTATTTGTATATTTTCCCATGGGCCCCTCGGCCGTGGTTGGTGGGCCATCCGTATCTTAACGGGTCGTCCTGGGTTGTGCTGGGCACACGCGATACACCGCTGGCACTGTTTTGCCACCTCTCTTCCTAACCCAGGCCACCGCCATTCTTTACTTATTAGGTCAATGATCGGCCCTCTTCCTGTATGGGCGTCTGCATTGTGTAGTTCTAAGAGCATTTGTCTGATACATGCAGGGGCTATCACCATCCCGTTTTTCCGCCATATAGCTTCCTTGTCTGATCCACCTCCTGTGCGGTACCATTCCTGTTTCTCCCCTTCTTGGGTCTCTTTGTGTAATTTCCTTATAGCTATTTCTTCCACCTGTGCAATGGCTATGTTTTCTTCAACCACAGAGGCGGCGGACCTGGGTGGAGCGGCTGCGGCGAGGCGGAGGACTCAAGAGGCGGCGGCGACCAGGTAGGCCCACAGAGGCGGCGGACCTGGGTGGAGCGGCTGCGGCGAGGCGGAGGACTCAAGAGGCAGCGGCGACCAGGTAGGCCCACAGAGGCGGCGGACCTGGGTGGAGCGGCTGCGGCGAGGCGGGGGACTCAAGAGGCGGCGGCGACCAGGTAGGCCCACAGAGGCTTTTAAAGTGCGGGACGCAGTGGTTGCTGGGTAGGTGATTAATTTTTACCTGTATATAAGTTGGGCGGTTCCTAGTGGTAAGCCATGGTGACCGGAACTCCGGCGCTGGGTCCGTCCCTGTGGCTCAGAAGGGAAGGGGGGAGAGCAGGAGAGAAATAGTTATTGGGGACTCAATAGTCAGAGGGACAGATAGGAGGTTCTGTGGCAGCAAAAGAGACTCACGGATGGTATGTTGCCTCCCGGGTGCCAGAGTCCGTGACGTCTCGGACCGTGTTTTCAGAATCCTCAAAGGGGAGGGGAAACAATCACAAGTCGTGGTACACATCGGTACCAACGACATAGGTAGGAGAAGGGACGGGGATTTAAAACAGGAATTTAGGGAGCTGGGTTGGAAGCTGAGAGCCAGTACAAACCATGTTGTAATTTCTGGTTTGTTGCCGGTGCCACGTGCTAGCGAGTTGAGGAACAGGGAGAGAGTGCAGATAAACACGTGGCTGCAGGGATGGTGTAGCGGGGAGGGTTTCAGTTATGTGGATAATTGGAGCACATTCTGGGGAAGGTGGGACCTGTACAAACAGGACGGTTTGCACCTGAACCAGAGGGGCACCAATATCCTGGGAGGGAAATTTGCTACGGCTCTTCGGGGGGGTTTAAACTAATTTGTCAGGGGGATGAGAAAAAGGGCTGTAGTCCAGGAGCCAGTGGTGAGTGTAGGGAGGTACTGAGGAGGGTATCAAGGTCGCAGGAATGTACCGGCAGACAGGAAGATGGCTTGAAGTGTGTCTACTTCAATGCAAGGAGCATCCGGAATAAGGTAGGAGAACTTGGAGCGTGGATTGGTACTTGGGACTACGATGTGGTGGCCATTACGGAAACATGGTTAGAACAGGGACAGGAATGGTTGTTGGAAGTTCCGGGGTATAGATGTTTCAGTAAGAGTAGGGAAGTTGGTAAGAAAGGTGGAGGAGTAGCATTGTTAATCAAGGATAGTTTAACAGCGGCAGAAAGGCAGTTCGAGGGGGATCTGCCGTCTGAGGTAATATGGGCTGAAGTTAGAAATAGGAAAGGAGCGGTCACGTTGTTAGGAGTTTTCTACAGGCCCCCAAATAGTAATAGAGATGTGGAGGAAGAAATTGCAAAGCAGATTATGAATAGGTGTGGAGGTCACAGAGTAGTTGTCATGGGTGACTTCAACTTTCCAAATATTGATTGGAACCTTTATAGGTCAAACAGTTCGGATGGGATAGTTTTTGCACAGTGTGTGCAGGAGGGTTTCCTGACACAATATGTGGATAGGCCGACAAGAGCTGGGGCCACGTTGGATTTGGTACTGGGTAATGAACCGGGCCAAGTGTTTGATTTGTATGTGGGAGAGCACTTTGGAGATAGTGACCACAATTCGGTAACTTTCACTATTGCAATGGAGAGGGATAGGGCCATACGGCAGGGCACGGTTTATAATTGGGGGAGGGGTAATTATGATGCGATTAGGCAAGAATTAGGGAGTATAAGATGGGAACAGAAACTATCAGGGAAAGGCACAAACGAAAAGTGGAGCTTTTTCATGGAGCAATTACTGCGTGTCCTTGATAGGTATGTCCCTGTCAGGCAGGGAGGAAATGGCCGAGTGAGAGAACCATGGTTCACAAAAGAGGTTGAATGTCTAGTCAAGAGGAAAAAGGAAGCGTATGTAAGGATGAGAAAACAAGGTTCAGTTGGGTCGATTGAGGGGTACAAGGTAGCAAGGAATGAGCTAAAAAAAGAGCTTAGGAGAGCTAGGAGGGGGCATGAGAAGTCCTTGGCGGGTCGGATCAAGAAAAACCCCAAGGCCTTTTACTCTTATGTGAGAAATAAAAGAATGACCAGGGTGAGGGTAGGGCCGGTCAAGGACAGTAGTGGGAACTTGTGCATGGAGTCAGAAGAGATAGGAGAGGTGATGAATGAATACTTTTCGTCAGTGTTCACCTAGGAGAGGGGCCATGTTCTTGAGGATGAGTGTGTGATAAAGGTGGATAGGCTGGAGGTGGTAGATGTTCAGAGGGAAGATGTTTTAGCAATTTTGAAGAACCTGAGGGTCGATAAGTCCCCTGGGCCAGATGGGATATATCCTAGGATTCTTTGGGAGGCAAGGGAGGAGATTGCAGAGCCTCTGGCTTTGATCTTTGGGTCCTCACTGTCCACGGGAATGGTGCCAGAGGACTGGAGAGTGGCGAATGTTGTTCCTCTCTTCAAGAAAGGAAATAGGAATGACCCTGGTAATTATAGGCCGGTTAGTCTTACTTCGGTGTTTGGTAAGATAATGGAAAAGGTCCTGAGGGATAGGATTTATGACCATTTGGAAAGGGGCAACTTAATCAGGGAAAGTCAACACGGATTCGTGAAGGTTAAGTCTTGCCTAACAAATTTGATTGAATTCTTTGAGGAGGTAACTAAGTGTGTAGATGAAGGTAGAGCAGTTGATGTCGTATACATGGATTTTAGTAAGGCGTTTGATAAGGTTCCCCATGGTCGGCTCATGAAGAAAGTAAGGAGTTGTGGGATAGAGGGAAATTTGGCCGATTGGATAAGTAACTGGCTATCTCATAGAAGGCAGAGGGTGGTGGTGGATGGAACATTTTCGGACTGGAGACCAGTTACCAGCGGTGTGCCACAGTGGTCGGTTCTGGGTCCTCTGCTGTTTGTGATTTTTATCAATGACTTGGAGGAGGGGACTGAAGGGTGGATCAGTAAATTTGCTGATGACACCAAGATTGGTGGAGCAGTGGATGAGGTGGAGGGCTGTTGTAGGCTGCAAAGAGACATTGATAGGATGCAGAGCTGGGCCGAAAAATGGCAGATGGAATTTAACCCTGATAAGTGCGCGGTGATTCATTTTGGTAGGGCAAATTTGAATAAGGATTACAGGGTCAACGGCAGGGTTCTGAGGAACGTGGAGTAGCAGAGGGATCTGGGGGTTCATATCCACAGATCTTTGAAGGTTGCCACTCAAGTGGATAGAGCAGTAAAGAAGGCCTATGGTGTGTTGGCGTTTATTAACAGAGGGTTTGAGTTTAAGAACCGTGAGGTTATGCTGCAACTGTACAGGACCTTGGTGAGACCACATTTGGAATATTGTGTGCAGTTCTGGTCACCTCACTATAGGAAGGACGTGGAAGTATTGGAAAGAGTGCAAAGGAAATTTACCAGGATGCTGCCTGGTTTGGGGGGGAGGTCTGATGAGGAAAGATTGAGGGAGTTGGGGCTTTTCTCTTTAGAGCGGAAGAGGATGAGAGGCGACTTAATAGAGGTTTATAAGATGATGAGGGAGATAGATAGAGTGGATGTTCAGAGACTATTTCCTCGGGTTGAGGCAGCTGTTACAAGGGGGCATAACTATAAGGTGCATGGGGGGAGATATAGAAGGGATGTCCGAGGTAGATTCTTTACTCAGAGAGTGGTTGGGGTGTGGAATGGACTGCCTGCTGTGATAGTGGAGTCGGACACTTTAGGAACTTTCAAGCGATTATTGGATAAGCACATGGAGCGCACCAGAATGATAGGGAGTGGGATAGCTTGATCTTGGTCTCGGACAATGCTCGGCACAACATCGAGGGCCGAAGGGCCTGTACTGTGCTGAACTGTTCTATGTTTCTATGTTTCTTGTTCAAGAGCTTGCTGTGCTGCTAAATCAGCGGCATGGTTCCCTTTTTGTTCCTGATTTTGTATTTTCTGGTGCGCCCTTATTTTTATTACTGCTGCGAGTGTTGGGGCCTTTGCGGTTTCCAAGAGGGCCTCTATCCTCTGCTGGTGTTTTATACGATCCCCTCTTTAGCAACTATGTGACACGCCCACTGGACTGCCGCATCATAATTATTCGCCGCCACTATTCACATTTTTAATATCGCTTGTTGGGATTGGGACAACCCGTCCTTAAACATTTGAATAAAGGGCTGGTCTGTCATCTGGGGATCTGCTTGTCCCGATGATTCCTGGTATACGACGAACAATCGTTCGCCATAATTACTACTGCTTTCCCCTTTCCGCTGTTTTATCATCATTCCACGTCCCCAATTGGGTGAGGATCCTCCAAAGGCCGCCTGGACCGTTGTTTTAAAGGGGTTGTAGGCCGCGAGTTGGGCCGTCTTGTCCGTAATTAAGGCGATTTGGCCGGTCCAGCCACCGTCTTGGTGGACGTTTTGTTTATCCACCTCCCTCCATTTATCAGCCGGGCATTTAGCCCGTACTAACTGTTGGATGTCCCGAGGATGGAGGTCGTGTATATCCCACATCTCCTCGAGATTTCTCCAAAATTCCCCATTTGTGCTGCGGGGCTTCAATGTTCCCAAATCTTTCAATATTGTTTGTTTTTCTAAGGGGCTAAAAGCTTGGGACTTGGCTGTGGGATTTTGTACCGTTCCCCCTCTTTTTAAAGGGGCTGCCTTGACTGCGTTTGGGTTCTTTTTCTCTTTCTCTAAGTTTTCATCATCACTGTCTTCCATGGAAGGTGCTGATGCCTCTGGGGCGTAAGGAGGTGGCATCTCGTCCTCATTTTCGGAGCCCTGGACTTTTACCGAGGCTCACAAATGTGCCCGCCTTTCATTCCATAGTTCCGTTTTGTCCCATCAAGGACCGTCTGGCCTCCTTTGTGTAATACTAACTCTTGTTCTAATTCCAGAATTCTTTCACGTTTACTTGCAAGTCTAGTGTGGAGTCGCTGCACCTTGTTAGTTATTGCGACTAATTGGTTTCCTAGTATCACCCCCGCCTTTTTTGTCTTTTTCTGTTTTTGACCCTCCCACCAGTCTCTTTGTACTTTCGGATTCTGGACCGTTGGTCCCACCCCTCCTTCGTCATCTTATCCACTAAACCCTTCCGGTCGTCTGCATAGAACCTAGTAAGGGACCCCATTGTCCCCCATTCTATTTCTTTCCCCAACGCCATTTTTAGTCCAACTTACAGTCTTACCAAATGCTGAGTTCCTCAATTCGGGCTTGTTCTTGATAATTTGAAGACCTTCAAGCGGTTAATCAGTCACAACACACATATATATTTGCTGGCTTCACGGTCCCAGGGTGTTTTGGAGCCTCTACCCCTAATTGATCCTGGCCGTCACGTGGGACTTTGTCCTCTTAAGTCAGACTCAGGCTAGGTGTTAGAGACCGGCACCCTCCTTGTCCATGTCGTTCCGTCACTCACTCATTCCTTCGCGACATTTATCGCTACACAGTGTTCCCTTTAGTACTTGCGATCCGCACTCTCACAACTGTGTTCTCCTACCTCTCGCAGACTTTACTTGATTCGTGATGCTACGGCACTGTCACTCCGCCTTTCCAGGTGACTCAATTTCTGGATGGTCAAAATTGACTTCTCGTCCGGGTTCACCGGTGCGGGTGGTCTTTCAGTTCCAGAGCATCCTGGCGACTACGCCAATTGTTGTGAAAAATTAATTCACTCGAGTCTGTCTCAAAGCAGAAGATCACAGTTTATTTAACAGAGGCACTGGGAGAAGAGCCATAGACCCCGCGGTCCAGTGAATTCACTTCTCGACCTTACAGTGATATCGGAACTTCTTTTATACATTATAGGGTCGTCAACGCAATACATTGCATACAAATGTCTTCACCCAATCACGATCCCCCAGCAACAGACTTCTAATTATAAACTGCACTTTAAGCTAAAAAATGTTACTTCCCTATCGAAACTATAAACATCGAAATGTCGTGTCAGCTTTGTCTAGTCAGACTAGATCGTCATGCGGTGATTGGTTCTCCAGTGAAACCGTTGTACCTCGCACAAACACTTGTTGACCACATACATTACTCATCGCACTGTGTCAGCGAAACCATTCTGTATTTACGAATTTACTTTTTATATTACATTCTTTAAGCCCTATAATGTTTACTCCAACAGTGTCCTCTTCCTTGAAGACAGAACCAACGTCTTTGTTTAATTGCTCAGCCATTTCCTTGTTCCGCATTATAAATTCTCCCGGTTCTGACTGTAAGGGCCCTACATTTGTCTTCACTAATCTTTTTCTTTTAAGATGCTTGTAGAAGCTTTTGCATTCCACTCTTATATTGCTTCTTATTCAATCTCTTGGTTCTTTTTTCTGAACTCTAAACTACTCTCAGTCCTCAGGCTTGCTATTTTTTCTGTCAACTTGATATGATTCCTCTTTGGATCTAATACTATCCTTAATTTTTTTGTTTGCTATGGTTATACTGCTTTTCCTTTTGCGTTTTTGCGCCAGAAAGAAATGTATACCAGCTGCAATTCATGCATTCGTTCCTTAAATGTTAGCCATTGCCTATCCACCATCATGCATTTTAATGAAGCTCCGCAATCTATCATAGCCAACTCACTCCTCATACCTTCGTAGTTTCCTTTGTTTAGAGTTAGGACCCGAGTTACGGATTGGAATTCTTCACTATCCATCTTAATGAAGGATTCTATTATGCTATGGTCACTCTTCCCTAAAGGAATCTGCACAACAAGATTATTCATTAATCGCTTCGCATTGCACAATACCCAATCTAGGATAGCCTGTTCCCTAGTTGGCTCCTCAACGTACTGGTCCAAAAACCCATCTCAGACACACTCCAGGAATTCATCCTCCACAGTATTATTGCTAATTTGGTTTGGCCAGTCAATATGTAGATTAAACTCACCCATGATTACTGTAGTACCCTTGTTACATGCATCTCCAATTTCCTGTTTGATGCCATCCCCTTAATTACCACTACTGTTTTGAGGCCTACAGACAACTCCCACCGATGTTCTCTGCCCTTTGGTGCTTCTTAGCTCCACCTCGACAAGTTCTACATCTTGATTTTCTGGGCCAATATCCTTTCTCACTATTGCTCTGATTTCATCCTTTACTAACAACGCTACCCACCACCTTTTCCTTTTTGCCTATCCTTCCTACATATCGAATATCCTTGGATATTCAGCTCCCAGCCTTGGTCACCCTGCAGCCATGTCTCCGTAATCTCAATTAAATCATGTCCGTTTACATCGATTTGCGCTGTTAATTCGTTTACCTTATTATGAATGTTTCATGCTTTCAGATACAGTCAAAGAGCAGCGGAGAATCTGAAGCTGGAAATGTAAGTTAGAACAGTGAATTCAATACCAAATCAGGCACAGAAAGCGAAATAAAGAGAGGAAAAGAAAGATTAGATCAAGAGAGAGAAAAGAAACAGAATAAAGTAAAATTATTTTTATTATTTAAAAATCTAAAACAAATGATTTCTGAATGAAAGAGTCTCCACACGTATAAAAGTTAATTTTCGGTGCCAGAGAGGTTCTTTGGCTGTAATTAAGACTCACTAAGACCGTTGAAAATGGGACTGAGACTGAAATGGACGGGGTTGTTGCGGTGTGTGAAATATTGTTAAGATCTATGGTTAATAATCGAGGCGATGCTGTGGGATCCTTTAAAGATCGGTGGCAATTCAAACAGCCCCAAAACGCACTGTTCTCTGAACCCGGGCCGGAGGGGGGGGGGGGGGGGTGATAGCGCCGAATTCTAACCACTAGACCACCAGGGAAGCTGCAGCAAGCTCCCTGCCAGAAAGCATAGCAACACAGTCTTTCCTGCGTGCTCCTTTGAAATTCAGATACTTTCGCGCCAGGCAAACTGTTCGTACAAAATGCATTTTTTTAGTTGAGAACACAAAAGACGTGTTCGCGAAACCACGGCACCAAGTGCGGGTAGGCATCCACTTGAAATCGATTTCCTTCTGTGCATTTCTCTGGATGTTGTCTCTCCCGGGCCGGATGAACATTTCATTGATTCATTTGTCCTGAACTGAAGCCTTTTGCCCATCTCGCGGGGTCAGAGCCGCTCTGTCTGTCTCTTCCTGCTTCTGACCATTAACGGGAACAGGCCGCCAGTTCAACGTTCATCAGCAAACCCAGAAACACAAATAAACAGAAAGATGAGTCTCTCGGCCCCGCTGGCAAAGGTGGCCGTCATTTTACAGAAGGCAAGGAAGGGTATTTTGGATTGCTGCACCGAATGATGTGCTGCTGACTGTTGCGGCAGTAGCAGCGGTGCAGCAAGTTGAAAGCTTGATCAGGGTGCTTTGATTGGTGGCAGTTCAAACAACCCCAAAACGCAATGTTTCCTTACCGAGAATCCAATCCGGGCCGTAGCTTTTCCTCAGAGACAGAAAGAAACACAGAGACACACAGAGTGAAGCCGTCGGGAAATTGAATACTGATCACTATACTATCAAGGACCTGGTAGAGGAAGTAGTTATGCAGTGCTTGAGGCAAAGATTCAAACACACAGACAGACATGTGTGTGTGCTCTCTTTGTGTATGTATGTCTCAGATATCAGCCCTGCAATTTTTCCCATTCAATGATTTATCCAATTCCCTTTTGAATGTTACTATTGAATCTGCTTCCACCGCCCTTTCAGGCAGCGCAATCCGGAACACACTCCCTGAGTCACTGGGCTTATCCACTTGTTTGCTGCCTCTGTTTTTTCTCAGTGGAATATTTAGTTTTGAGCTTCTGGCAATAATTGGCCACTAATCGATCACAGGGGAAAGTGACTGAGAAATAAACAGTGTCTGTGGCTGCATGAAACAGACATACTTTTTCCACTGATATGTCAATTTATTTATCAGCATCAAATCAGAAATTGAGCAGCTAAAATGATATTACAGTTCAATACAGAGCAGAGTGAATGAATTAATATACCTCAGGACGGGGATGGAGCCTCGGCCCTTCCCACAGAAGATCTAAATTATATGATTGATTATTGATGCTGGCCGATTTATTTCTACACCTTGGAATTCTGGAGAACCTGCTTCATTATTTGTAGAACAAGCTGAGCCGACAGCTCCCTCCCTGTAACAACAGATAAGGGTAAGCCAGCAATAGGTCTGGCTGGTTTACCCTGTACACTCTGAGACTCTTAACCTACAGGGAGGTTCGGTCGAGCCCCACATTGGGGTGATTGCCTGTTATCCTGGCAGCAGTCATGATGCCTTCATCCTGCACCAGTCTAGTGTGCCAGCAATCTTCCAGCCACCATGTCAAACCAAAGGGTGGCTGCTCGGAGACAAGAGCTTTCCGCTATGCACCTGGCTGATGACACCTCACCAATACCCCACCACTCGCGGCCAGCACTCATATAATGAGAGCCATGCTGCCACGAGGTACCTCATCGCGCAGACTATCGGGGTGTTAAAGCAACGGTCCCTCAGCCTTGACGGCTCATGAGGAGCTCTCCAGTAAACACTGGAGTCCCATTTGGTGGTGATCTGCTGCATGCGCCACAACGTGGCCATCTTGAGGGCGAAGTGATTGCCACCACGGGTTCTGGGACCACCTCAGGAGGAGGATGAAGTGGAGGAAGAGCAGGTGGAGGAAGAGCAGGAGGCGGAATAGTTAGAAATGGAAGAGCAGGAGAACGAAGAAGAGGAGGATGGAGAAGGGAGGAGGCAGGCAGTAGATTCTTGTTCTGGACAGGCTGTCCGTGAGCGCCTCATCAGATTCCAGTTCCAGTGAATGAAACTCCACATGCCTGCTGTTCACCAGTTCCCCATCTTACCATTCCTCTGTCACAGAACATCACAGCGTCCTCCTGGTCACAAAGATGAAGTGAGAGCCACCACAAAACAAACATTCCAAACATAATTTATAAAGTTATCAAATCACAATCAGAATAACAAAGTCAACTCTAATCAACCTTGTGCTTTCCCTCAGTGTCTGTCTTTCTTTCGTGTTGCTTCTCCTACTCTCGTGCTCCTACGAAGTGCTCCCCCAGTGGCTACAGAATGGCTGATGGTAGGCTGCTGACTTTCAATGGGGAGACTGCAGATGGCCTTGCAGGAAGACCTCGAGCAGCTCTGGGCCTAGAATGCCCGGCTGTAGACCGCACCACCTCGGCATGGACGGCAGTAGCCTGAGTTGGCTGGATGACAGGCAGCAGCAAGGGCACTGCCAGAGTTGCAGTGGTGGGAGTATGAATGCTGTCATCCTGAGAGAGGACTGCAGGTTCTTGCTCTGTGGAGGCACTGCCACTTCCCAGGGCGGCGTCTCAGCAATTCTAGCCTTCTATTTGGTGAAAGATTGCCGGAGTGCTGTGAGACCCCGCACTTCATACTCGTAAATCCAGCCACGATGGCAGCAATGTGAGCTTCCACTGCAGTACTGAGACGTTGGGTCGCTTCCGGCTGTGCTCCAATGGAAGATGCAACATCACCCATCACACACATCATCATGGCAGGGTCTACTAGGTCTCTCATGGAGTTTCCCATCATTTCCATCCTGGAAATCACGGGCTCCAAGCTCCGTGCAAATTCCTGTGCAATGTTGGAAATTGACATGTCTATGCTCCTTGGCACTGACAAGAGGCCCTCTGGCAAGCTTGCCATTGCACCTAGCATTTCAGTGTGCATACCCATCACCGTTCTTCTGATGGCCGCCCCATTGAGGTCATGATCTGATTCCTGTGCATCAGAACTCGTGCATGAACTCACCCACTGGGGAGCTGACACCCATCTATCCTTTCCCCCTGACCTGGCTGCAGCCCACTGGTGTCCAGTAACTCACCTCCTGCAGAGCCTGCCTCTATACTACACTCTAAAATCCTCGCAGTGCAATTTTCTGAGCTGGTGCCTGTGAATATCAGATGCATTGACGGTGCTCCTGCACTGCTCTCCTCCAAAGATTCGGGGACAGTTTGGCGTAGTTGGAATTCGTGCGTATCTGAAAGGAAAAAGGCACAAGGGTCGAGATGTGGTGAGGGAAGAGGGATAGCAAGATATCCATGCCTACACCATCAGTGTGTTGCATTGAGCAATGTGTGAGGCTTGTGGTGCAGATGGTGCGATATGGCATTTGATGATGCATTCACCCACCTTGACCACTCGTCTGAGGTCATTAAACTTTTTGCGGGATTGCATCCAGGTCTTGGGGCTAACACTTGTGGCACTGACGGCTTCTGCGATCATCTCCCGCAGCCTTCTGTTGTCCTTCCTTGAAACCCTCTTGCCACCCTGAGATAGACGGCCTGACAGCGTCTTTGAAATTCGAGGACCAAGGACTCCATTGCTGCATCTGAAAATCACCTCGTCCTTTCTCTTAGCTGTTGGAACATGGTTTTCTCCACAATGACAATGAGGTGCTTCTGCAACAAGGCACTTCCTCTTTAATAGTGCAGCGAACCTAGGCCTAACTTTATTGGCCAGTAGACTGCACACGATATTGTCCCCCCTGGTCAGCACTATGTCAATCAGCAGCGGATTTAGCGCTGAGATCAGCATTGCAATCATTACAATAAGCTGGAATAACGAATTGTGTGTGCTGCCTGCAACACTTAGAAAGGACTGGGGCAGATCGAGCTTTGCGCTGCCTGCGCCTGTTTTCAGGACTTGTACAATTTCTCGAGCTATATTC
>JASTWF010000270.1:320000-435000 GCA_030390025.1 Squalus acanthias
CTGGCTTCCACCCCAGGGTTATAAAGAAAGTAGTGAGGAAATTGCAGATGGTTTAGCCGTAATCTTCCGAAGCTCTCTCGAGTCATGAATTGTCCCATTAGGTTGCAAAATTACAAATGCAACTGTTATTTAGGAAAGGTGAGAGAGAGATACCAGGAAATGAAAGATTAGATAGTCTAACATCTGTTTTGGGAAGTGATTCAGCTAAACTGAGCAATTGTTGGATATTAAGTTATACAGACACGAGGCAGATGAATGGAGTTTGGATACAGATAGCCCAGATCTCATTAAATGGCGGAACAGGCTCGTTGGGCTGAATGGCACACTCCTGTTCCTAAGTTCATATGTGACATCCCATTAATACCCAGGGTCACTGATCAGCATCAGGAGTCAGGGGATTACATACTCAGCATATCTCAGGGTCAGTGATCAGGAGCAGGACCAATGGGAGTTTCAACCTCAGCACATCCGAGAGTCACTGATCAGGAGCAGGGCCAAGGGGGTTACAAACTCAGCACATCTCAGAGTCACTGATCAGGAGCAGGGCCAAGGGGAGTTTCACCCTCAGCACATCCCAGAGTCACTGCTTAGGAGCTGGAACCAGGGGGATCAACCCCACCATATCACAGGATCATTGATTCCAATTGTAACTGACTAGGCCCAGATTTGACCGTGGGACCTTCTGTCAGCACCATCAGGCTTTGTTGGCATCAGTCAGTGTGTTTACTCTTTGTTCATTAGGGCAAACCACATTCTATTGTTGGACATTTCTGAATAAATATAACCGTGTTATTTTCATGTTTATTTATCCAATTTGATCAGACCTTGACTTCACAAATCATTACTGACAGTTGACTTGAAGTCTTAGCTCTAACATGAAGTTCTGTGACATCGGATTCCATCACGGGATGTTGTGAGCTCTCAGTAAATTACATCCATTGATCCACGACACTGATATTTCTGCTCCCATCCTGATGTGTAATTTCCCTTGCCCCCCACTTCCTTCCAGTTAACTTAGTGACGATTGTGATCCTGTCTCGGGGAAAGTGTGGTCTCTCCAAATGTGTCACTCGGTACCTGGTGGCCATGGCAGCGGCGGATCTACTGCTCGTTATCTTCGATCTGATACTGAGGCACATTCCAATTGTATTTCATACAAAGTTTGACTTTGTGTCCTACATTCCCGTGTGTAATATCCACGCCGTCCTACTTTATGCAGCCACAGACTGTTCTGTCTGGTTCACCGTCTCTTTCACCTTTGATCGATTTGTGGCCATTTGTTGCCAGAAGCTAAAAAACAAATATTGCACCGAGAAATCGGCGGCGGTGGTTATTGGAACAATGACTGTGTTGTTCTGTGTGAAGAACATTTTCTGGTACTTTATGCTTACAGGCCACTATATGCTAATGAGAGTTCCCTGGTTCTGCGCTATGACCTACAGTGTTATGTATTCACCAGTATGGGCAGCAATTGAATTGCTACATTATATTTTCACCCCGTGTGTACCATTTATTCTGATTCTGTTGCTCAATGTTTTAACTGTCAGACACATTTTAGTGACCATCAGAATTCGGAGGAGACTTCGGGACCGGGTCAGTGGGGAGAGTCCCAGCGATCCAGAGACAAAAAACAGAAGAAAATCAATTACTGTACTTTTTGTGATCTCAGGGAATTTTATCGTTCTATGGGCTGTGTTCCTGCTCAATACGATGTATACTAGAATTGTTCTGGTGAGCGAGTTCCCTATTGCTGAGCTCCCCCAGATTGTACAAGAAATTGGGTTTATGCTCCAGCTCCTGAGTTGCTGCACAAACACTTTTATTTATGCCGTGACCCAGAGAAAGTTCAGAGAGGAGCTGAAGAATGGGGTGAAATATCCCTTCACTGTACTTTCTAAGATTATAAAATAACGAGGAAAACGGAAGATTTTCACCCGTAGGTTACAATGTTGTTTCACACGGTATCCCAGCCCCTCACCACACAGTCTCTGTAATCGTGTTGTTTTGAAGGCAAACCGAGCTGATTTGATTGAGATTGAATTTGATGCAAGGTGTGTTTTGTAAACTTGGAGCAGCTGCCGTGTGTGGAAAATCCTTTACTGTAATCACACATTTAAATAAAATTAAACTGACATGGAACAACCCCCGTGACAACTGTTTATTGGGTTTTATTGCTGTTTGTGTTCATGGATTTCGGCCGGACGGACTGTGATTCTATGTAATGGACTGTAACTGGGAAAAGATACAACACCAGTCGGCAATACCGCGAGTTCCCCTTTACAGAGACCATCTCCGGGTAGTTTACTGATTCCTGCAGCCCAACTGATGAAATACAAGTTATTCTGAGTGTAACCTTCTTCATGAGGTGTATATGAGGAGTAATTTACCACTCGGCTGATGGATACTGCGCGCATTACAATGGTTACCTTTATAAAGCCTGGAATTTGCGGTGGTTAATGACGGCGAACAAACAACATTTGCTGTTATTACCCCTCTGAAGCTGACCGCAACTTCAGGATGTAGCGCATGGGCATCTAAACACGGAAATCCTGAAGTTGCGGTCAGTCATTCACTGCTCCGACACTGGCTGCGCTGTGCTCCCGCCCCCACCCCCATAGCCGGCAATCAGTGGAATCAGGGAAATCAGTGAAACTGACGGAACTCGGGCTTTTCCCGGCAATATCGCTGTTAAATACCCCGTTAAATGGATTCGGTGTAACTGGGGTTTTAACAGCGAATTGACTGCTAAACAAGCGTTATGGCCCTGAATAACTATTTTTAATTTTGTGGAGTGTCAAATTTCTCCATTGTGATAAAATGAAGTTTATTATAAACTTTAAACAAAATTATATTATTTTAAAGTTTGTTGATATTTATTTCAGGTTTATCTTTTCCCCATGTGAGATCCCCAATCTTTGATTTTCTCTCTATAACATTTTTAAAAAGTCTGATTAAACGCAACTTCTTCGCGTCCTGCTTCCTGTGAGAATTCTGCATTGTGCTGCACAGACTATAAATTAATAAATCAGCGTCATTAACAAATATAATTAGTTGATGCTAAAGCCAAAAAAAAGTAGATATAATAAACAGGTAATGATGAAATTGGTCCTGGGCGTGTCAGTAAAACGGGCGATAGTGAATCGACAGCCTTTTTGTCGAGCCCAGGATTTTCTTTTCAATTCAACACGGTGCTCCATACGGGGTCTGACCAAGGCTCTGTATAACTGAAGCCTTATTTCCTCCTGTTCATATTTGAGCTCCCTTCAGATTTTATGTTTAATCCCCTCAGGATACCTTGGGATTGGGAAAAAATGGTGCCTTGCCAGAGCTGCCCACAAACCAAGGAGCAACAATTGAAAAAACTGAATTAATAATTAAAAAAGTGAACATGACGTGGTGCAGATTAAATAAAAGAAGTTAAGATTTTTTTTATTTAATTATTGCAAAATACATCACATTATCGGGACAATAGTAGAGGCAGTTCAAACACCAGCGACAACTAATATACATGGATGAGCGATTTGATTTCAATCTTGTAATGTCTCGTAATCTTCTGCTGTGCCTTTTCTAATTTCAGTTTTACTAGAACACTTGGACAACTGTCATCGTGGCTTCTTTAACATGAGACCCTCCGTAAAGCAAATGCATAGGGTTTATGCAACCTGTCATCATAACTTAACCCTATAAACCCTTGTATCATTCTGGTGAATCTGGGCTGTTCCTCCTCCAGGGCCATATATACATTTCCTGAGGGTCGATGCCCAAAATTAAATGCAGTTCCCCAAATGGGGTCTGGCCAAGGCTTTGTAAAACTCAAGCATCGCTTCCTTTCATTTGTATTCCAGCCGCCATTAGCTTTGAATATTAAAGCCCTCGAGGCACCAAGGGAGTGGCAATACATTGAACCTTGTCAGCATCGCCCCCAACCCAGGAACCAAAAATTAAATAAAAGTTATGTATAATTGAAAAAGTTAAAACCAGAAGTGGTGCAGATACAACAGAAAATGCAAAGGTATTTTTATTTCAAAATTACAGAAGAGAAAATAATCTGTGGCCACTAGTGGAGGCCATTCATACACCAAGAGCAAATAGCGACACATCGATAGCCATTTTGATTCGAATATTACACTGGTGAATCTCGAGATTTTCTGTGGTGCCTTTTCTGTTCACTGCATTAAGAGAAACCATGGCAAACCATCAAAGTGTACTTTCAATATGAGAACTTCTGTACAGCAAATGCACAAAGCATGGATGATTGAGTGAAAGGGCTACCATATCTGATGAATTGCTGCTGCCAAGAGCTTGGGCCTTTGATTAATTAATTTAAAAAACCTTCGAGAAATCAGAGATAAAATGTGGTTTAAAGAACATAAGGACATAAGAAATAGGAGCAGGAGTAGACCATTTGGCCCCTCGAGCCTGCTCCGCCATTTAATGAGATCATGGCTGATCTGATCTTGGGTTCAGCTCCATTTCCCAGCCCGCTCCCCATAACCCATCACTCCCTTATTGTTCAAAAATCTGTCTATCTCCACCTTAAATATATTCAATGACCCAGCCTCCGCAGCTCTCTGGGGCAGAGAATTCCACTGATTTACGACCCTCAGAGAAGAAATTCCTCCTCATCTCAGTTTTAAATGGGCAACCCCTTATTCTGAAACTATGGCCCCTAGTTCCAGATTCCCACGTGAGGGGAAACATCTTCTCTGCATCTACCTTGTCGAGCCCCCTCAGTATCTTATATATTTCAATATGATCACCTCTCATTCTTCAAAACACCAATGAGTCTAGGCCCAACCTGCTCAACCTTTCTTCATAAGTCAACCCCTTCATCTCAGGAATCAAACTCGTGAACCTTCTCTGAACTGCCTCCAATGCATGAATACCCCTCCTTAAATATGGAGACCAAAACTGTACACAGTACTCCAGGTGTGGTCTCACCAATATCCTGTACAGTTGTAGCAGGGCTTCCCTGCTTTTATACTCCAACCCCCTTTCAATAAACGACAACATTCCACTTGCGTTCCTGATTACTTGCTATACCTGCATGTTAACTTTTTGTGTTTCATGCACAAGGTCCTCCAGGTCCCTCTGTACTGCAGCATTTTGTAATCTCTCTCCATTTGAATAATAATTGTTTTTAAATGTTTTTTATCAAAGTGGATAACCTCACACTTTCCCACATTAAACTCCATCTGCCAAATGTTTGCCCACTCACTTAGCCTGTCTATATCCCTTTGCAGATTCTTTGTGTCCTCTTCACAACTTGCTTTTCCACCTATCTTTGTATCATCAGCAAATTAGTCTACATTACACACGGTCCCTTTATCCAAGTCATTAATATAGATTGTAAATAGTTGAGGCCCCAGCACTGATCCCTGCAGCATCCCACTTGTTAACGTTTGCCACCCGGAAAACGAATTATTTATGCCGACTCTCTGTTTTCTGTTAGTTAGCCAATCCTCTATCCATGCTAATATATTAGCCCCAACCCCGTGAGCTCTTATCTTGTGCAGTAACCTTTTACATGGCACCTTATCGAATGCCTTCAAGAAATCCAAATGCACCACATCCACTGGTTCCCCTTTATCCACCCTGCTCGTTACATCCTCAAAGAACTTCAGCAAATTTGTCAAACATTCATAAAACCATGCTGACTCTGCTTGACTGTATTACGATTTTCTAAATGTCCTGCTACTGCTTCCTTAATAATGGACTCCAGCATTTTCCCAATGACAGATGTTAGACTAACTGATCTATATTTTCCTGCTTTCTGTCTCCCTCCCTTCTTAAATAGGGGCGTTACATTTGCGGTTTTCCAATCCACTGCGACCTCTCAAGAATCCAAGGAATTTTGGTAGATTGCAACCAGTGCATCCACTATCTCTGCTGCCACTACTTTTAAGACCCTAGGATGCAGACCATCAGTTCCCTGGGACTTGTCCACCTTTAAACCCATTATTTTACCGAGTGCTTTTTCTTTAGTGATTGAGATTGTTTTAAGTTCCCCCCTCCCTATAGCCACTGATTATATATTATTGGGATGATGTTAGTGTCTTCTACTGTGAAGACTGATACAAAGGGGGAAGGGAGAGATAGAGGGGGAGGGAGAGAGAGTGGGGCAGGGAGATTGAGAGGATGGAGAGATAGAGAGCGCGGAGAGAGAGAGAGCGTCGGAAGAGAGAGAGAATGAGGAGATAGAGAGAATGAGGAGAGAGCGAGAATGAGGAGAGCGAGGGGAGAGAGAGAGAACTGGGAGAGGGGAGAGGGTAGAGAGAGGGGAGAGAGAAGAGGGGAAGAGCGAGAGAGAGGGGAGAGAGGAGAGAGGGGGAGAGGTGTTTGTAAACACATCAGCCTTGTCTTTTCCACTCATGTGATGGGCTCTGTCATCATTGAGGATGGGGATAGTCATGGAGCCTCCTCCTCTAGTTAGTTGTTTAATTGTCCACCACAATTCACGACTGGATGTGGCAGGACTGCAGAGCTTTGATCTGATCTGTTGATTGTGGGGTCGCTAAGCCCTGTCTATAGCATGCTGCTCCTGCTTTTTAGCATGAATGTAGTCCTGTGTTGCAGCTTCGCCAGGTTGGTACCTTATTTTTAGGTACACCTGGTGCTGCTCCTGGCATGCCCTTCTACACTCCTTATTGAACCAAGGTTGGTCCCCTGGCTTTATGGTAATGGTAGACTGAGGGATATGCCGGGCCATGAGGTTACAGATTGTGGTTGAATAAAATTCTGCTGTTGCTGATGGTCCACAGTGCCTCATGGATGCGCAGTTTTGAGCTGCTAGATCTGTTCTGAATCTATCCCATTTAGCACGGTGGGAGTGCCACACAACACAAGGAAGGGTGTCCTCAGTGTGAAGACGGGACTTTGTCTCCACAATGACTGTGCGGTGGTCACTGATACCAATGCCATCATGGAAATTTGCATCTGCGACAGGTAGATTGGTGAGGACGAGGTCGTGTATGTTTTTCCCTCGTGTTGGTTCTCTCACCACCTGCCGCAGGCCCAGACTGGCAGTTATGTCTTTCAGCCCTCGGCCAGTTCAGTCAGTAGTGGTGCTGCCGAGCCACTCTTGGTGATGGACATTGAAGTCCCCCACCCAGAGTACATTCTGTGCCCTTGCTACTCTCAGTGCTTCTTCCAAGTGGTGTTCAACATGGAGGATTACTGATTCATCAGCTGAGGGAGGGCGGTCGGTGGTAAACAGCAGGAGGTTTCCTTGACCATGCTTGACCTGAAGCAATGAGACTTCATGGGGTCCGGATTCAATGTTGAGACCTCCCAGGGCCACTCCTTCCCGACTGTATACCACTGTGCCGCCACCCCTGGTGGGTCTGTCCTGCCGGTGGGACAGGACATACCCAGGGATGGCGATGGAGGAGTTTGAGACATTGGCTGAAAGATATGATTCTGTGAGTATGACCATGTCAGGCTGTTGCTTGACCAGTCTGTGGGACAGCTCTCCCAATTTTGGCACAATTCCCCAGATGTTGGTGAGGAGGACTTTGCAGGGTCGTCGGGGCTGGGTGTGTCATTGCAGTGTCCGTAACTGGTGCCGACGTCGATGCCGGGTGGCGCTCCACCTATATACGGGTACCAATGAATTGGCCCCGCCCCCTGCCTTTGAAAAAGCCCGCGAAGCTCTTACCCCGCTGGGGAAAAAGGCCACGTAGGTGAGTTTAATGACATTGGCAAATTTAGAAAGTCTACGCTGTATTCCTCAAACCTTAAATCTGTGTCCCCTATTCCTTGTACCATCAACAATTACAAATGTAGGAAAGTTATGCTGAACCTTTATAAAGTGCTGATTAGGCCACAAATGGAGTATTGCGTCCAGTTCTACTCATCACACTTTAGGAAGGATGTGAAGGTCCTTGACAGGATGCAGAGGAGAACTACCAGAATGGCTCCGATTTTGGGGGAACTTAGCTACAAGGGCAGGTTGGAGAAGCTGGATTTGTTTTCATTGGAGCAAAGGAGTTTGAGGGGTGATTTGATGGTGGTGTAAAAGATTATGAAGGGTTTGGATAGGCTAGACGGGGAAAGGCTGTTTCCACTCATTGATGGTACACGGACTAGGGGACACAGATTTAAGGTTTTGGGCAAAGGGTCCAGGGGGGAACGAGAGGAAAAACTTGTCTACGCAGCGAGTGGTGAGGACCTGGAATTCGCTGCCGACAGAAGTGGTGGAAGTGGAGACACTCAATGTTTTCAAGGGGAGACTGGATAGGCACTTGAGGGAAATAAACTTGCAGGGCTACGGGGATTGAGCGGGGGAATGAGACTAACTGGATTGCTCTACAGAGAGCCAGCACGGACTCGAAGGGCCGAATGGCCTCCTTCTGTGCCCTTATGATTCTATGACCTACATTTGTAGACCGCGGTTCTCTTCTGTGATGTTCTTACTGCAGCTCACGGAGCAGCGTTTCCGTACTGTAGTGGTTATCACGTTCGCCTAACACGCGAATGGTTCCCTGTTAGAAGCCGAGCGGAAACATTGTGTAAAATATTTTTCCTTAAAATATAATTAATATGAATAATTTCATTAATTCTGTGGTTAAATATGATAAAATATCTCATAAAACACGTGTATTTTCTCTGTGCAATCAGCAGCAGCAGAATTGTATTCAACCACAATCTGTAGCCTCCTAGCCCGGCATATCTCTCACTCTACTATTACCATCAAGCCAGGGGACCATACCTGGTTCAATGAGATGTGTAGAAGAGCAGGCCAGGAGCGGCACCAGGCGCACCTAAAAATGAGACCATTCCAAAATGGTGAAGCTGGATATGGAACCAAAGCGGGCCAATGCAGTTGAGATACAGATTATCCCGGATCTAATTGAATGACGGAACAGGGCTGAGGGGCTGAATGGCCTCCTCCTGTTTCTATTGGTCTGTCACCATTAACAAAATGTTACGAAATGGCTTTCTCCGATCCCAGTGGATTATCTCATACTTACCGACATTGTACCCAGTGACACAGTTCATTCCATGATCTTGCAGCCAAAATATACATTTTGAAAACCTGGAAAAGTTAAAACACCGTTTTTGGGTGGATTCGAACTACCAACCTTTGCGGTTAACAGCTGAACGTGCTAACCGATTGCGCCACAGAGACCTTTTTGGACCACAGCTGACAACATATACAAAAGCCGGAAGTTACCCAGATAAAACCTCAGGTCACAGGGAGCAAGACAGCAACTGTCCAGTCTCTGTTCACTTGTCCAAATTAAAGAATGTAACATTTATTGTCGGAACATAGAAATAGTCGCTGAAAGAAAATCCGTTAAACAAATTGATTTGAAAACACGCTTTGAGCCATTAGACCGATTCATCAACTAATGGTGACGGTGAGATATTAACATGGTATCTGGGTTTCTCACAACTGTTGGAATCTTCCCACGAGTTCTTTTGCTGTTGTATTTGTTCATCAATGTGGAGATCAGATATACACGTGGTCGCTTCACTGGGAGGCCTGGGAACCAGATACACCAGAGCACAGGCCAATGATGGGACTCTGCCCTTTCTGCTCTATATGGGGGTCAGTAGCAACCGAATGAGAACAACGAACCTACCACAGGCCTGGAATGGAGCCTTGGCCCATCCATCTGTGTGGGGCTCAGTTACATGCTGGATGAGATCAGCAAACTGAGCGCTGTCCGGGAACGGATCCTGATCACACCCTGCTCTGAGTGGCTCCACTGGGTGAGAACATCAGCACAGGTCAGATATGGAGCCTGGGCCCTTCCTACTCTGTGGGGCTCAGTAACACATTGCTTGAGATGGAGTAACACACCACAGTCCGGGGATGGAGCCTGGGCCCTTCCTAATCTGTGGGGCTCAGTAATACACTGCTTGAGATGGAGTAACACACCACAGGCCGGGGATGGAGCCTGGGCCCTTCCTACTCTGTGGGGCTCAGTAACACACAGCTTGGGATGGAGTAATACACCACAGGCCGGGGATGGAGCCTGGGCTTTCCCTGTTCTTTGTGGGGCTCAGTAACACACTGCTTGAGATGGAGTAACACACCACAGGCCGGGGATGGAGCCTGGGCTTTCCCTGTTCTTTGTGGGGCTCAGTAACACACTGCTTGAGATGGAGTAACACACCACAGGCCGGGGATGGAGCCTGGGCTCTTCCTACTCTGTGGGGCTCAGTAACACACTGCTTGAGATGGGGTAACACACCAAACGCCGGGGATGGAGCCTGGGCTTTCCCTGTTCTTTGTGGTGCTCAGTACCACACCGCCTGCAATAAACTAACAGGCCTAAGGCCGAGTATGGAACCTGATTACATTCTGTTGTGTGGGGCTCAGTACCACACCGGGTGAGATCTGCAAACTCTGCACTCAAGCGGAGCCCCTGGGGCGGAGCCATCAGCTGCCTCCCTGCAAGTGGTAGGTGTGACCTATACAAAAGGGACGGTCTACACCTGTGCAATGATGGAACTGATGTTCTCGGGGTAAATTTTGATAAAGCAGTTCGGGAGCATTTAAACTAGTATGGCAGGGGGCTAGAAACCCATGTAGTGAAATAGAGGAAAGTGAAAGGCAGACAGAAATAAATGGTAAAAAGGAGAGGAACAAAAAACAAAGGGCCAAACTAATTCATAAAAAATGTGAGCATAAAAAAAGCCTGAGGGTTTTATACCTTAATGCGAGAAGCATCAGGAACAAGGTAGATGAATTAGCTGTGGAAATAGAGGTTAATAATTATGATCTAATTGGGATTACGGAAACATGGTTGCAGGGTGAGCAGGGCTGGGAGCTTAACATACAGGGGTATTCAGTATTTAGGAAGGATCGACAAAAAAGAAAGGGAGGAGGGGTAGCATTGCTGGTAAAAGAGGGGATAAATGCAATTGAAAGGAAGGATATTAACTCAGTTAATACAGAATCTATATGGGTGGAGCTAAGAAATAGCGAGGGGCGAAAAACATTAATAGGAGTGGTATATAGGCCTCCAAATAGTAAAATAGAGGTTGGGGAGGGCATCACGAGGGAAATTAGAGAAGCGTGCAATAAGAGCACAGCTGTCATCATAGGTGACTTTAACTTACATATAGATTGGACTAGCCTAATCAGTAAAAATAATGAGGAGGAGGAATTCCTTGAGTGTTTAAGGGATGGTTATCTGGATCAATATGTCGAGGAACCAACTCGGGAACAGGCTATATTGGACTGGGTACTGTGCAATGAGAAGGGACTAATTAGTAATCTTGTTGTACGGGGACCCTTGGGTCAGAGCGATCATAACATGATCGATTTCTCACTCGAAATGGAGAGCGAAGAAATTGACTCAGAGACTCAGGTCCTGAATTTAAACAAGGGGAATTATGATGCCATTAGACGGGAACTGAGTAGGTCTGATTGGACAACGTTCCTGGGAGGACTGGAGGTAGATAAACAATGGCAAGCATTTAAAGATAGAATGACAAAATTGCAAAAATTGTTTATACCAATCTGGCATAAAAGGAAATCTAAAAAGGTGACTCAACCGTGGATAACAGGGGAAATTAGAGACAGCATAAAATCCAAAGATAGGGCGTATAAAATAGCCAAAAAACGCGCCAGAGCGGAAGATTGGGAACAGTTTAAGATAGAGCAAAGGAGGGCAAAGGGCTTAATCAAGAAGGGCAAAATAGCTTACGAAAGCAAGCTGGCGGAAAATATAAAAACTAACTCCAAAAGCTTTTATAAGTATATCAAGAGGAAAAGACTGGTGAAAACCAAAGTTGCTCCATTGCAGTCAGATACGGGGGAATATATAATGGGAAATAAGGAAATGGCAGACCAACTAAATGCATACTTTGGGTCAGTCTTTACGAAGGAAGACACAAAAAACCTCCCTGGGATATCGGGAAAAATAGGGACATTGGCAAAAGAGGAACTGACGCAAATCAATATCTCTAAGGATATGGTGTTAAGGAAGCTAAAGGGATTGAAGGCGGACAAATCCCCAGGGCCTGATAACATGCATCCTAGGGTACTGAAGGAGGTGGCCCTAGAGATAGCGGATGCACTAAGCATGATTTTTCAGAATTCATTAGACTCGGGAACAGTGCCCATGGATTGGAGGGTAGCTAACGTTACCCCACTATTCAAAAAGGGGGGTAGGGAAAAAGCAGGTAATTACAGACCTGTAAGCCTTACATCAGTTGTGGGCAAAATGCTGGAGTCCATCATTAAGGATGAAATAGCCGAGCACTTAGCAAATGGGGACAGGATAGGACAGAGTCAACATGGATTTACAAAGGGTAAATCGTGCTTGACTAATCTATTGGAATTTTTTGAGGGAGTAACTGGTAAAATAGATGGGGGAGAGCCAGTAGATGTGGTGTACCTGGACTTCCAAAAGGCCTTCGATAAGGTCCCACATAAAAGATTAGCATGGAAAATTGAAGCTCATGGGATAAAGGGGAAAGTATTGACGTGGATAGAGAACTGGCTGTCAGATAGAAAACAGAGAGTTGGAATAAACGGCTCATTTTCTGAATGGCAGGCAGTAACAAGTGGGGTACCACAGGGATCTGTCCTGGGTCCCCAGCTGTTCACAATTTATATTAATGACCTGGATCAGGGAGTCGAATGCAGCATTTCCAAATTTGCAGACGACACTAAACTAGGAGGGGGGGTGGGCTCAGAGGAGGAGACCAGGAAGCTCCAGAGCGATTTGGACAGACTGGGTGATTGGGCGGATAAATGGCAGATGCACTATAATGTGGACAAGTGCGAAGTTATCCACCTTGGGTGCAGGAACGGGAGGGCAAATTATTATTTAAATGGCAATAAATTGGGAGAGGGGGAAGTACAGAGAGACCTGGGTGTTCTTGTACACCAGTCACTGAAGGCGAGCATGCAGGTGCAACAGGCGGTCAAGAAGGCAAACGGTATGCTGGCCTTCATAGCAAAAGGGTTGGAATACAGGAACAGGGATACCTTGCTGCAGCTGTACAGGGCACTGGTGAGACCACACCTCGAGTACTGTGTACAGTTTTGGTCGCCTCATCTGAGGAAAGATGTTCTTGCCATGGAGGGGGTGCAGCGGCGATTCACCAGGCTGATACCAGGAATGGCGGGATTGACCTATGAGGAGAGACTATGTAGTTTAGGGATGTACACACTGGAGTTTAGAAGATTGAGAGGGGACCTCATAGAAGTGTATAAAATTCTGACAGGTCTAGACAGATTAGATGCAGAAGGAATGTTTCCCTTGGCGGGTGAGAACAGAACTAGAGGACATAATTTAAGGATAAGGGCTAAACCATTTAGGACAGAAATGAGGGGGAATTTCTTCACTCAGAGAGTGGTGAACCTGTGGAACTCATTGCCACAGAGGGCAGTGTACGCCAGCTCATTAAATATATTTAAGAGGGAATTAGATATATTTCTACAGGCAAAAGGGGTTAAGGGTTACGGAGAGAAGGCGGGGACGGGATACTGAATTGAAGGATCAGCCATGATCTCATTAAATGGCGGAGCAGGCTCGAAGGGCCGGATGGCCTACTCCTGCTCCTATCTTCTATGTATCTATGTAAGAACAGACATGGTGAATGGACAGAGGCTGTTGTTTCAATGTTTTTAAACTGATTTCACAGGCGATCCCCAGCTCTGAATCCCCCAGCAGAGAATTCAAGGAGAGTTTGATGTAAATGAGATTCAACATCAGTATCAGAACATTATTCTTTGATTCGGGACTCTGATCTCTCTCCAGCATCTCGCTGCTGAAGATTGAACTTGACATAATTGCAGCTTGGCTCGGGATCAGTGCGGCTCAGCGAGACTTCGGCCCGTCACTCCCTTCACAACCCATCAGTGCCGAGAAAAGAACGGGGAATTTTACACACGTGTTTTGTTCTGTAACTTTATTTGAACATTTCAGTGCATTTCACGCTGTGTCCAACACGATGAGGTCCCCCCTGGTGTATCAGCTTTGTATCTGCATCAACACTCCAGCTTTACATTAACACAACCTGAGCTCCGAGATCTGGTCCGGTCTCATTGCCCCGAAAGTGAGGATTGAGCGGGAGGGGCAATGCCACCCGGGGTTAGATTTTCCTCCAAGCGGGTGATACAACATTTAATTTACTGTGAAGCCCAAATAGCTCAGTTGGGCGAGCGTTAAACTGAAGATCTAAAGATCCCGGCTTTCGGCATTTGTTGGTTGGTTAGTTTGTGTCTCCTTCACTATAAGAAGATAGAATCAGAAGCGGTTTTCCGCTCGTAAACTCGCGTCCACCAAATGAATGGGAGTGAGACCACATTTGAGCCGCGGGATCCGGCTCCAGCCACCCGCTGCGGGTTCGATTCCAGTCGGGGTCCCGCCGCCTGGTTTTATATCGGAACAGTATTTGAGGGAGGGGCTGTTCAGCGGTGGTGCGATGATAATTTTTAGAATGAGGTTTGTGAGATTAAAGAGCTCTTTTCCTGTTACTTTCGATTGACACTCTGCCCAGTTGTATATACGAACAGTTAACAATGTTTAAGCGATGTGGTGTGTTCAATGTTTGTGCAGTAACTCGGTCACCCAGTGTGAGCCTGAAAGACAATCCCCCAGCCTGGGCTCGAATCTTTCAAACAGGCACTTTGTGGCCGGTTAGCTCAGCTGGTGCGAGCGTGATGCTCATAAAGTCAAAGCCGCGGGTTCGATCCCCGTAAGGACCAACAGAATTTGTTCATGCTTTTTCAAAATACAACCTTTTTTAAGAAACAAATCCACACAGAATCTCACGAGGGAATTCTTTGGATTAACATCCATTGCATTTTTGTCAGTGGGGCGGAGAGACACATCTTTCTGTTTATTTGTGTTTCTGGGTTTGCTGATGAACGTTGAACTGGCGGCCTGTTCCCGTTAATGGTCACAAGCGGGTAAGAGACAGACAGAGCGGCTCTGACCCCGCGAGATGGGCAAAAGGCTTCAGTTCAGGAGTAAATACATCAATGAAATTTTCGCCCGGCACCGAGAGAGACAACATCCAGAGAGAAGCACAGAAGGAAATAGATCAATCTAAAACGTTATAAATATTTCCCATGCTTGATGTCTCTCTATTCAATCGCCAATCACTCAGTGCCGGAGAAATAATTCCAGTTTAAATCATTCAGTTCGAGAATGGCAGCGGAAGGAAACTCAAATTAATTGAAAACTGCCGAATCCCGGGATTGAATCAGGGACCATTATTAAATCTGTAGAGAGAAAAACAGAGTTAACGTTTCAGGTCGATGACCGTTCGTCTGACGTTAACTGCTTCTCTCTCTACAGATGCTGCCTGATCTGCTGAACATTTCCGGCATTTTCTGTTTTTATTTGAAATTTCCAGCATCCGCACTATTTTGCTTTTGTACCTTTATAAATCTTCAAGTCGCTCATCCCAACTGAGCTATTGCGGCTACGGAGCAACCTACAGTGCGTCATCCTGTCGGAGGGAAAGGGAAGGGTTTGTGTCATGAATCCGCTGCGTTTGCATCAAGCATCTAATTCACCTGCAGGCTGGAGGAGCAGAGGAAGCTGGAGGGAAAGAAGTGATAGGAGCAGAAGGAGAAGCCATTTGAAACTGGCAGAATCTTGTGTCTGACTGTTGTTTCAAGTGATGCAGGACAGCCCTGCGTGGATTGGCAGTTTTCCCAGGAGCTGCATTGTTCGGTGCCTGCATTTTAGACATGGAAACATGTCCATCAGGAGCTTGTGGTAATATTTCACCTCACTGTGCATTTCAAGTGGATGCCAACCCGCACTTGGTGCTGTGGTTGCGCGAACATGTCTTTTGTGTTCTCACCTAAAATGCCATTTTGTACAAACAGTTTTTTGGCGCGAAAGAGTTAAAAAGGGGACAAAGAGTGAAATGGACGGGGTTGCTGCGGTGTGTGAAATATGGTGACGATCTATGGTTATTATCCGAGGCGACGCTGCAGGATCCTTTAAAGATCTCCCGCGGATCCACTGAAACCAGTCGAATGTGCAACTTTGAGAAGGGCTTTCTGCACCGTCGGGGCAGGAAACGGGAGTGAGGGAGGGGCACTGTCGGTATCTGTGCTGAGTTTGAGTCTGTGGAGAATTGTGCAGAGAAAATATACGGGTTATTTGAGATTTTTAACTTTATTGATATTTAACCACAAAATGAATTCTTCCATTTTTTTAAATTAATTCAATTTTAATGGGAAGGTTTTCAAAACATTTCCGCCCGGTTTCGAACCGGGGAATTTTCGCGTGTTAAGCGAACGTGATAACTTTACACTACGGAAACTCTGCCGTTTTTAATGATAGCAAGAACATCACAGAAGAGAACTGCGTTTTGCAAATGCAGGTCTGGGATTAAATCGGCCAACAAAAGCCCGAGAGAACCTTATTGCTGATACTTTTACCAATCACTTAAGTATGTGTTTTCTGGTTAACAACAATTCTGCCACTGGAAAATTTTCTCCTTATTTACTTTATTAAAACTCTTCATGATATTGAACACGTCTACAAAATCTCCCCTTATCTTCTCTGCTCTGAGGAGAACAAGCTCTTATTCTCTACTACTCCACGTAACTGAAGTCTCGCATCCGTCCCAAATCTGAGTGCCCGAATTGCACACAATACTCCAAAGGTTTGGCATAACTTCCTTCCTTTTGCCCTCTATGCCTCTGTTTATAAAGTCAAGGATCCCGTTAGCTTTTCTAACACAAGACAAAATGTTGCGGATGCAGGAAGTTTGAAATAAAAACAGAATTTACTGGAAATACTCAGCAGCTGTGAATGGTAGGTGAGTTGGAGAAATAAATTTGGCCACAAATTAGACCATGCGGGTTCCATGGTGTAATGATGAGCACTCTAGACTTTGAATCCCGCGATCTGAGTTCAAATCTCGTTAAACCTGGTTCCTTCTTGTCCCAGCTGTTGTAACATTTGGGGCAAACAAACAAACGTCATTGTGATTGGCTGCTCAGCAGCGGGAAAATGTAGACTCTGAAGGTTTGGATGAGAAATGGCGGGGCCAAAATGGAATGGTGGAGTTAAAATTGCCCAGTTCTTCCAATATTGCTGCTGGGCGAGGTTTGCAAGTAGCCTTGAGGGGGCAGCGATGTATCGCAATTGCAGTGCTGGTCCCCGCCACAAACTGCGCTCCCGAGCCACCGAATTCATCCCTATCCCTGGCCACTGAGGCTGAACCAGGCAGCTTGCAACCTTGGTGCCGTATTTGACCCCGAAATGAGCTTCCGACCAAGACGGTCTACTTCCACCTCCGGAACATCGCCCGACTCCGCCTCTGCCTCAGCTGATCTGCTGCTGAAACCCTCATCCTTGCCTTTGTCGTTCAAAATCAACCTGCAGGTGGCCACACATAGAACAAACAGAGCCAGAGAGACAGACAGAATCTGGAAACACCGGGAAATAGGCAAGAGATATTGACAAGCAGGTGTTTCCCAGACCAGAACCTGTCATCATTGAAGAACTGGAGCCTGTCCCAAATACTATCAACACAGGTTCTACCCATAGCCCTGAATAAAGAAGGTAATGACCTGGGGAGTGGATTACCTGAAGCAACTGAAGATGGGAACTCTGCTTCTCAGATTGCTTGAAAGATGCCGTAGTTTTGTGTCTAAAAGCGCTTTGCGATCAGAACATTGCCGGAAGCCCTGTGGTTAATGAAAGGGCTTTTGGTGCTTGATTTTCTTACACACCTTGGAATACAGGAAAACCTGGTTCGTGGTCTGCAGAACAAGTTAAACCCCTGGAGCGGAGCCACCAGCCGCCTGGCTGCAGTCAGCGACAATGACGTTCAAAGTGAGCAGACCCGGCGAGCTCAGTCGGCAGAGTATGAGACTCCTAATTTCAGGTTCGTGAGTTCGAGCCCCACGTTGGAGGACAGCATTTTGTTAAAATTTTATGTTGCTTTCACGGGAAAGCATCATTAATTAACCGATAATCTTCTTTTGCACAATGAAAGAAATGCTAACTGAGGGAGAGTCGATAGTTCAATAATTTGTTTTGCACTGTGCAAGTTAACTGTTGCCCATATCTCATTTTACACACTGGACTTTAGGAGTCTGGCTTAAAAATGTGCATTGCTGATGACACCAGGAATCTGGGGCAACTATTGACAAATTTAACAGGACCGGTTATTTCTACCGTGTACAGAAAATAGAATCAGTAACATATAGAGTGGATAAAGGAGAACCAGTGGACGTAGTGTATTTAGACTTCCAAAAGGCATTTGACAAGGTGCCACACAAAAGATTATTGCTTAAGGTAAAAAATCACGGGATTGGGGGTAATATTCTGGCATGGATAGAGGATTGGCTATCTAACAGAAAGCAAAGAGTTGGGATAAATGGTTCATTCTCAGACTGGCAATCAGTAACTAGTGGTGTTCCACAGGGGTCAGTGCTGGGTCCCCAACTCTTCACAATCTATATTAACGATTTGGAGGAAGGGACCAAGTGTAACATATCAAAATTTGCAGATGATACAAAGATGGGAGGGAAAGTAGTGAGTGAGGAGGACATAAAAAACCTGCAAGGGGACATAGACAGGCTAAGTAAGTGGGCAGAGATTTGGCAGATGGAATACAACACTGGAAAGTGTGAGGTGATGCACTTTGGCAGGAAAAATCCTAGAGCAATTTATTATCTTAATGGCAAGAAACTGGAGAGTACTGAAGTGCAAAGGGATCTGGGGGTCCTGGTGCACGAAACTCAAAAGGTTAGTATGCAGGTGCAGCAAGTGATTAAGAAGGCAAATGGAATGTTGGCTTTCATTGCTAGGGGGATAGAATATAAAAATAGGGAGGTATTGCTTCAGTTGTACAAGGTATTGGTGAGACCGCACCTGGAATACTGCATACAGTTTTGGTGTCCTTACTTAAGGAAAGACATCCTTGCTCTCGAGACAGTGCAAAAAAGGTTCACTCGGTTAATCCCGGGGATGAGGGGGTGGTCATATGAGGAGAGGTTGGGTAGATTGGGACTCTACTCATTGGAGTTCAGAAGAATGAGAGGCGATCTTATTGAAACATATAAGATTGTGAAGGGGTTGGATCGGGTGGATGCGGGGAGGATGTTCCCGATGACGGGTGAGACGAGAACTAGGGGACATAGTCTTAGAATAAGGGGCTGCTCTTTCAAAACTGAGATGAGGAGGAACTACTTCACTCAGAGGGTGGTAGG
This sequence comes from Squalus acanthias, assembly GCA_030390025.1. Taxonomy (NCBI): domain Eukaryota; kingdom Metazoa; phylum Chordata; class Chondrichthyes; order Squaliformes; family Squalidae; genus Squalus; species Squalus acanthias. Next base: position 339,160 of record JASTWF010000270.1, read on the forward strand.
TCCATGGAATATGCTGCCACAAAAAGCTGTAGAAGCTACAACATTAATTAAATTTAAAACAGAAATAGACAGTTTCCTGGAAGTAAAGGGCATTAAGGGTTACGGGGAGCGGGCAGGAATTTGGACATGAGTCTAGGTTCGGATCGGTCATGGCCCTGTGGGTAGTGGAGCGGGCCCAGGGACTGTGTAGCCTGATTCTGCTCCTATTTCGTGTGTGCAATTCTGTTAGATGCAGGAGATGGTTCTGTGATAGATAGTAGATTGGCGGTTAGGATCAGATCAGCCATGATCTTATTGAATGGCGGAGCAGGCTCGAGGGGCCGATTGGCCTACTCCTGCTCCTATTTCTTATGTTCTTATGTTCTTATGTTAGTACTGAACATAAATCCCCATTGTGCTGAATTTCAGTTTCAACGCAGTCACCTTTGAAATAAACGGAAATTATTTTACAGTGAAAAGATTTGGAAGTAAGTGTTACTCGTATTTGTGCCTTTAATTAAAGTTTATGGCGTCTGACTCCCGTTCATGTTTCTTCTTCCTCTGTTGAATAAGAAAGTGGGAAGGACGTTGACCAGACTGCACTCGCCCTGATATTTGTGAGCTCATCCTTTATATTGAGCGGTCTCTCTCCCTTTGGTCGACGTCAGCTTTAGCTCAGCGGTTACTTCGCAGCATCAACTTAATTCTAAGTTTCGAACCCTGTCTCACCGCTGGCGCTGCCTGGCGTTTTATTGTCATTTTCAACCCCCTGCTTTTACACCGAAACAAATTGTAACGGTGTTTAATTTAGCAGTGTGAGATTTTGAGATTTTTAGAGGGCAACTTTAAACGATTCGCAACCGATTCCTGTCAGCACTGAGATCCGGGTTCGATTCCCAATTAGAAACTTAATTTTGATATCACTGTTTTTAATTAATTAATGCGAAGTAATTTTATTAAATTAATAACATGCAACTAATGCGAAAAAATAAGAATTGGTTTAATAACCATTATTGAACGAATAACTTTCTTTTGCAGAATGAAATACATTAAAATGTGGTTACTGAGGGACAGTCGATACTTCAGTCATTAATTTGCTCTTTGCATGTGCTGAACTTTTAACCCATATCTCATTTTATACATCGTATTTCAGGAGAATGGTTTAAAATGTTCATTGCCTGTGAAAGCACGGATCTAGGGCAACTTTTGTTAAATTTTACAGGACCGGCTATATCACAGAAAATAAATATTCTCTGACATAGTGTTTTCAGACCATACACTGACTGATCTTTCTTAGACATAAAGTGGATGATCTGACACTTTCCCACTTTGAACTCCATTAATCGTTGTTCAGAGGAGATTTAATAGAACTGTTCAAAATTATGGGGGAAACGGTTTCCACTGACAGGAGGGTCAGTAGGGCTGTGGGGGAAAAGCAGCGGACTGGGACTAATTGGATATCTCTTTCAAAGATGCTGCATCAATTGCTCATTTTAATCTGCGATTGATAGATTTTTGTTAACCAAAAGCATTAAGGGATAATTCAAGTATGTGAGACTCTTTATAATTGTTTCCATCATCATTAATCAACCCACAACATTGTGTTGCTCACTGCAGGAATTGCTAATCAGTTTACTCAGTGACAGCCAAACTTGAATAACCTTTTATCGAATCTTAGAATCACACAGCACAGAAGGAGGCCATTCGGTCAATAGTGCCTGTGTCGGCTCTTTGAAAGTGCGATCCAATTATTCCCACTCCCCAGCTCTTTTCCCAATGCCCTGCAAGTGTTTCTTTTTCAATGTATTGCCCATTTGAAAGTTAATATTGAATCTGCTTTCACCACCATGTCAGGCAGACAAATATTTACATCAATGTTATTCAAGTCCCATTTCACACAGAAATTTCCATGCTTTGCATGTCATTAATTTTTTTCTCTTCTCACTTTATTTTAGCTGTTTGCTCAAAAATGTTCGGAGTTTGTGACATCCACCATTGTTAGATTTAAAGGATTGCAGCTCCTTTCCTTGGAAATCTCTACCCCAAAGTGTTGTTGATGCTCATTCGTTGAGTATATTCAAGGCTGAGATCGATTATTTTTGGACTGTAGTGGAATCAAGGGAGATGGGGATAGGCAGGAAAGTGGAGTTGAGGTCCAAGATCCGCCATTATCTGATTGAATGGCGGTGCAGGCTCGGGGGGCCATAGGGCCGACTCCTGCTCCTAATTCTTTCGTTCTTCTGTTCTTATGTCCTTTCACAGGAGAGCAAACTCGCCCCTGGACCTGCATGAGGAGCAAGTGCCAACAAAATGTTTCCGAGAAAGTGATACCTCCTACACTGCAGAAACGTCTCCACTTTCAGTACCAGTTCTGATGGAAATGTTCAGCGAGCAGGTGAAACGCTGAATCCCACTTTTGAGAGACTTCCCAAAGCGCAGCACAAGAAATGTGTTGCCCTGAGTAATTAAATATAAGCAATGTCAGAATTGGGGTTCGAACTCACGCCTTCAGCGAAGGCTGCGACCTGAACGCAGCGTCTTAGACCGCTCCGCCAACCTGACTGTTAGATTGACTTGTAACTTGTCACTTCCGCATTTAGAAAGTTTCAGTTCGGGTGCTTGTTCAATGCTGCTCGAAGGCTCAGTGACCGGGATATCATCTCCCCCGGGGTGTTTCTGAGACTGTGCTCGGTGTATGGGGAGGTTTGGCCCGGGTCCGTGGTATCTTGCAGCCCAGGGATGGACAATAACCCTCTGAGCTCTGGAGCTGAGGAAGAGCGAGTAAATAATGGGTTTGTTTCCGCGTCTGAAATGCGGCTTCGATCTGCTGGTATTAACCGAGGCCGGGGCTGCGAGATGTTGCATTTTGTTCACGTTTAATCAGAGGAATATCCTTGTCAGGAGCTGAAAAGGACCAAGAGCTGAAAAAACACAAGACAAAAGATAAGAAATGTAAGCAATTGTGATAAACTGTTTAAAGTGTTTTCTGGTAGTTTCGTGTTTTAATTGTTTTAATCACCATTCATTAACCGATAGGGTTGTTTTTGCAGAATGAAAGAGATGCTCACACTGAGGGACAGTCGAAACTTCAATTTGTGACCTCTGTTTTTAGACTGCTAAAAGACTAGTAGGTTAGAGGAGGAGGGCGGGTGGGGGTTCCAACTCTGTAGGAACTCGGGTTTAAGCCACCACCCTCCTTAAATGCCGTTCACCTGGGTGCTTCCCACCTGGTCCGCTTCCGGCCTCGTCGCTCCCGACAACAGCCTGTGAAGAAAAGCCCGCGAAAGTGAGTTCAAATACTCACAGCACTTCACAGCACCTCTGGTCTCGTCGCTCCCGACAACAGCCTGTGAAGAAAAGCCCGCGAAAGTGAGTTCAAATACTCACAGCACTTCACAGCACCTCTGGTCTCGTCGCTCCCGACAACAGCCTGTGGTGGATGGACAGAGTCTGTTGTATCAATGTTTTAAACTGATTTCACAGGCGATCCCCAGCTCTGAATCCCCCAGCAGAGAATTCAAGTAGAGTTTGATATAAACGAGATTCAACATCAGTATCAGAACATTACTCTTTGATTCGGGACTCTGATCTCTCTCCAGCATCTCGCTGCTGAAGATTGAACTTGACATAATTGCAGCTTGGCTCGGGATCAGTGCGGCTCAGCGGGACTTCGGCCCGTCTCTCCCTTCACAACCCATCAGTGCCGAGAAAAGAACGGGGAATTTTACACATGTGTTTTGTTCTGTAACTTTATTTGAACATTTCAGTGCATTTCACGCTGTGTCCAACACGATGAGGTCCCCCCTGGTGTATCAGATTTGTATCTGCATCAACACTCCAGCTTTACATTAACACAACCTGAACTCCGAGATCTGGTCCGACCTCATTGCCCCGAAAGTGAGGATTGAGCGGGAGGGGCAATGCCACCCGGGGTTAGATTTTCCTCCAAGCGGGTGATAGAACATTCAATTTACTGTGAAGCCCAAATAGCTCAGTTGGGCGAGCGTTAAACTGAAGATCTAAAGATCTCGGGTTTCGGCATTTTTGGTTAGGTTGTGTCTCCTTCACTATAAGAAGATAGAATCAGAAGAGGTTTTCCGCTCGTGAACCCGCGTCCACCAAGTGAAACCACATCTGAGCCGCGGGATCCGGCTCCAGCCGCCCGCTGCGGGTTCGAATCCAGTCGGGGTCCCGCCGCCTGGTTTTATACCGGGACAGTGTTTGAGGGAGGGGCTGTTCAGCGGTGGTGCGATAATAAATTTTAGGATGAGGTTTGTGAGATTAAAGAGCTCTTTTACTGTTACTTTCGATTGACACTCTGCCCAGTTGTATATACGAACAGTTAACAATGTTTAAGCGATGTGGTGTGTTCAATGTTTGTGCAGTAACTCGGTCACCCAGTGTGAGCCTGAAAGACAATCCCCCAGCCTGGGCTCGAATCTTTCAAACAGGCACTTTGTGACCGGTTAGCTCAGTTGGTGAGAACGTGATGCTTCAAGTAAATCAATAGCCGCGGGTTTGATCCCCGTATAAGGCCATCAGAATTTGTTCATACTTTTAAGCTTTTTCGAAATACTTAAAATACATACTTTATAAAGAAACAAATCCACACAGAATCTCACGGGGGAATTATTTGGATTAACATCCATTGTAACTTTGTCACCGTGGCGGAGAGACACATCTTTCTGTTTATTTATGTTTCTGGGTTTGCTGATGAACGTTGAACTGGCGGCCTGTTCCCGTTAATGGTCACAAGAGGGTAAGAGACAGACAGAGCGGCTCTGACCCCGCGAGATGGGCAAAAGGCTTCAGTTCAGGAGTAAATGCATCAAATGAAATGTTGGCCCGGCACCGAGAGAGACAACATCCAGAGAAAAGCACAGAAGGAAATAGATCAATCGAAAACGTTATAAATATTTCCCATGCTTGATGTCTCTCTATTCAATCGCCAACCCTTCAGTGCCGGATAAATAATTCCAGTTTAAGGCGTTCAGTTCGAGAATGGCAGCGGAAAGAAACTCAAATGAATTGAAAACTGCCGAATCCCGGGATTGAATCAGGGACCATTATTAAATCTGTAGAGAGAAAAACAGAGTTAACGTTTCAGGTCGATGACCGTTCGTCTGACGTTAACTGTTTCTCTCTCTACAGATGCTGCCTGATCTGCTGAACATTTCCAGCATTTTCTGTTTTTATTTGAAATTTCCAGTATTTTGCTTTTGTACCTTTATAAATCTTCAAGTCGCTCATCCCAACTGAGCTATTGCGGCTACGGAGCAACCTACAGTGCGTCATCCTCTCGGAGGGAAAGGGAAGGGTTTGTGTCCAGAGTCCGCTGCGTTTACATCAAGCATCTAATTCACCTGCAGGTTGGAGGAGCAGAGGAGGCTGGAGGGAAAGAAGTGATAGGAGCAGAAGGAGAAGCCATTTGAAACTGGCAGAATCTTGTGTCTGACTGTTGTTTCAAATGATGCCGGACAGCCCTGCGTGGATTGACAGTTTTCCCAGGAGCTGCATTGTTCGGTGCCTGCATTTTAGACATGGAAACATGTCCATCAGGAGCTTGTGGTAATATTTCACCTCACTGTGCATTTCAAGTGGATGCCTACCCGCACTTGGTGCTGTGGTTGCGCGAACATGTCTTTTGTGTTCTTACCTAAAATGTCATTTTGTACAAACAGTTTGCCTGGCGCGAAAGAGTTAAAAAGGGGACAAAGAGTGAAATGGACGGGGTTGCTGCGGTGTGTGAAATATGGTGACGATCTATGGTTATTATCCGAGGCGACGCTGCAGGATCCTTTAAAGATCTCCCGCGGATCCACTGAAACCAGTTGAGAGGGTTTTTTTGCACCGTCAGGGCAGGAAACGGGAGTGAGTGAGGGACACTGTCGGTATCTGTGCTGAGTTTGAGTCTGTGAAGAATGGTATGGGCTCAGATAATATACGGAATCTATGAGATATTTTATTGATATTTAATTACAATATGAATGCTTCAATTTTTCATATTTGTTCAACTTTAATGGGGAAGTTTTCTTTCCCGTTTCCAACCGGGGACCATTTCTCGAACATAGTTTCCCGCCCGGGATTGAATCGGGGCTTGTGAGGGGAACCTTGATAACCACTACACTACGGAAACCTCTGCTTTGCTAAATATCCAGAAAGATCTGTTCAGCGAGAAGGTGAAATGCTGAATCCCAGATTCTGGATTAATTTCCTTTCACTAACATTTCTCTGACCGAAACTGCACAAGTCAAAAATGTTCCTTTCAAAGTCATTAAATTCTCGAATTTCCGCGTCGCCACCCAAATCTTCTGAATCAGATGCCTCCATTTTGCCACTCAATCAATGTCCCTTTGCAATTCCCTGCTCCCATCCACACTAATTACTGCGCCACTGTCGATCAGCGATAATAGATATTCAAAGTGATCAGGCCATGCGAGCTCAGTCGGCAGCAGGCTCTTGGGTTCGGACCCCAAGTTAGGCGAAGGTTATTGTTAAACTTTTTGTTTGTTGCTTTCACGGCAAAGCATCATGAATTAAACGGTAATTTTCTTTGGCACAATGAAAGAAATGCTAACTGAGGGAGAGTCGATACTTCAATCATTTTATTTGTGCTTTGCACGTTAACTGTTACCCAGATCTCCTTTTACACACGGTACTTTAGGAGTCTGGTTTAAAGTGTTCATTGCTGATGACACCAGGAATCTGGGGCAATATTTGTCAAATTGAACAGCACCGGTTATTTCCACCGTGCTCAGAAAATAGAATCAGCAGTGAACATGAAATCCCATTGTGCTGACATTCAGATTCAACGCAGTCAGCTTTGAAATAAAGGGAAATTATTTTACAATGAAAAGATTGGGAAGTAAGTGTTACTGGTATTTGTGCCTTTAATTAAAGGTTGTGGCGTCTGACTCCCGTTCATATTTCTTCTTCCTCTGTTGAATAAGAAAGTGGGAATGACGTTGACCAGACTGCACTGCGCCTGATGTTTGTGAGCTCATCCTTTATATTGAGCGGTTTCTCAACATTTGATCGACGTCAGCTTTAGCTCAGCGGTTACTTCGCAGCACCAACTTAATTCTAAGTTCGAACCCTGTCTCACCGCGGGCGCTGCCTGGCGTTTTATTGTCATTTTCAACCCCCTGCTTTTACACCGAAACAAATTGTAACGGTGATTTCAATTTAGCTGTGTGAAATTTTTAGAGGGCAACTTTAAACGATTCATTGCCTACTCCTGTCAGCATCGCGACCCGTGTTCGATTCCCGGTTTTGGAATTAACTTTGATATCAACGTTTTTAATTAATTAATGCGAAGTAATTTTATTAAATTACTAACATGCATCTAATGTGAAAAATAAGAATTGTTTTAATGACCATTATTGAACCAATAACTTCCTTTTGCAGAATGAAATATATTATAATATGGTTACTGAGGGACAGTCAAAACTTCAGTCATTTAATTTGCTCTTTGCCTGTGCTGAACTGTTAACCTATATCTCATTGTATACATTGTATTTTGGGAGAATGGTTTAAAATGTTTATTGCTTGTGAGAGCAGGGATCTGGGGCAACTTTTGTTAATTTAACAGGATCGGCTATTTCACAGAAAAAAAAATTCTCTGACATAATGTTTTCAGACCATACACTGACCGATCATTCTTAGGCCCAAAGTGGATGATCTGACACTTGCCCACATTGAACTCCATTAATCGCTGTTCAGGGGAGATTTAATAGAACTGTTCAAAGTTATGGGGGAAATTGTTTCCACTGGCAGGAGGGTCAGTAGGGCTGTGGGGGAAGAGCAGCGGAATGGGACTAATTGGATAGCTCTTTCAACGATGCTGCATCAATTGTTCATTTTAATCTGCGATTGATAGATTTTTGTTAACGAAAGGTATTAAAGGATAATTCAAGTCTGTGAGACTCCTTATAATTGTTTCAATCATCATTAATCAACACACAACATTGTGTTGCTCACTGCAGGAATTGCTAACAAGTTTACTGAGTGACAGCCAAACTTGAATAACCTTTTATAGAATCATAGAATCATACAGCACAGAAGGAGGACATTCGGACAATTATTCCCACTCCCCAGCTCTTTTTCCAAAGCCCTGCAAGTGTTTCTTTTTCAATTTCTTTCCCTTTTGAAAGTTAATATTGAATCTGCTTTTACCACCCTGTCAGGCAGAAAAATGTGTACATCAATGTTATCCAAGTCCCATTTCACACAGTGATTTCCCTGCTTTGCATGTCATGAACTTTCATCCCTTCTCATTTTGCACACTCTATTTTAGGAGTTTGTTTAAAAATGTTCGATGCTTGTGACGTCAGCCATTGCTAGATTGAAAAGGATTGTAGCTCCTTTCCTTGGAAATCTCTACCCCAAAGTGCTGTTGATGCTCATTCGTTGAGTATATTCGAGGCTGAGATCGATAGATTTTTGGACTGTAGTGGAATCAAGGGAGATGGGGATAGGCAGGAAAGTGGAGTTGAGGTCCAAGATCAGCCATTATCTGATTGAATGGCGGTGCAGGCTCGGGGGGCCATAGGGCCGACTCCTGCTCCTAATTCTTTCGTTCTTCTGTTCTTATGTCCTTTCACAGGAGAGCAAACTCGCCCCTGGACCTGCATGAGGAGCAAGTGCCAACAAAATGTTTCCGAGAAAGTGATACCTCCTACACTGCAGAAACGTCTCCACTTTCAGTACCAGGTCTGATGGAAATGTTCAGCGAGCAGGTGAAACGCTGAATCCCACTTTTGAGAGACTTCCCAAAGCGCAGCACAAGAAATGTGTTGCCCTTAGTAATTAAATATAAGCAATGTCAGAATTGGGGTTCGAACTCACGCCTTCAGCGAAGGCTGCGCCCTGAACCGCTCCGCCAACCTTACTGTTAGATTGACTTGTAACTTGTCACTTCCGCCTTTAGAAAGTTTCAGTTCGGGTGCTTGTTCAATGCTGCTCGAAGGCTCAGTGACCGGGATATCATCTCCCCCGGGGTGTTTCTGAGACTGTGCTCGGTGTATGGGGAGGTTTGGCCCGGGCCCGTGGTATCTTGCAGCCCAGGGATGGACAAATAACCCTCTGAGCTCTGGAGCTGAGGAAGAGCGAGTAAATAATGGGTTTGTTTCCGCGTCTGAAATGCGGCTTCGATCTGCTGGTAGTAACCGAGGCCGGGGCTGCGAGATGTTGCATTTTGTTCACGTTTAATCAGAGGAATATCCTTGTCAGGAGCTGAAAAGGGCCAAGAGCTGAAAAAACACAAGACAAAAGATAAGAAATGTAAGCAATTGTGATAAACTGTTTAAAGTGTTTTCTGATAGTTTCGTGTTTTAATTGTTTTAATCACCATTCATTAACCGATAGCGTTGTTTTTGCAGAATGAAGGAAATGCTCACACTGAGGGACAGTCGAAACTTCAATAACTTAACTTTAACAATGTGCGCAACTTTATTCATTGATGAAGTTTTATCCCCTATCTCAATTTACACTTTGTGTATTAATTTCGTTCACAAAAAATATGCTCTCGAAAATTGGGCCGAATATTCCGATCCCTTCGGGTGAGTAGGCGCTGTGTACACACCCGCAGGGACATCAAAAAATGTCGGGGTCAGGCATGCGAAGCGCATGCGCTGAAAACCGGCATTTCCGATCTGATCACTTAACAATACTTTAAAAAAATTAAGTTTATTTTTAGCCGCGTAAAAAACTTTAATTATTTTGTTCAAAAAATTAAATTTTTGTAAAAATATTTAATTTATTGTAATTTCAAATAATTTAAAAAATGTGGTTTAAAAAAAATTATTTAACGTGATTTAAAAAAAAAATAACGTGATTTAAAAAAAATATTTAACTTTTTACTGTGTTTTTGGTCTGATCTCCATACCTATATTTGTCAGGTCTATCTGTCACGTGCATGAAGGGAGATTCTCTTCTTTGATGAGTTCCCCAAGATCCCAGGGGCGCTTGCAAACCGCATGAACCTCTGGGATACATGGGCCCTGCACATTTCGAGTTGGCAGAGGCCCAGGAGCGGAAATGTCCGGACCTCCGGGCCCAGACACAGATTTAAGGTTTTGGGCAAAGGGTCCAGGGGGGAACGAGTGGAACAACTTGTTTACGCAGCGAGTGGTGAGGACCTGGAACTCGCTGCCAACAGAAGTGGTGGAAGCGGAGACACTCAATGTTGTCAAGGGGAGACTGGATCGGCACTTGAGGGAAATAAACTTGCAGGGCTACGGGGATTGAGCGGGGGAATGGGACTGATTGGATTGCTCTACAGGGAGCCGGCAAGGACAAGAAAGGGCCGAATGGCCTCTGTCTGTGCCGTTATGACTCTTTGACCTGCATTTGTAGACCGCGGTTCTCTTCTGTGATGTTCTTACTACAGCTCACGGAGCAGAGTTTCCGTAGTGTAGTGGTTATCACGTTCGCCTAACATGCGAATAGTCCCCTGTTAGAAGCCGAGCGGAAACATTTTGTAAAATATTTCCCATCAAAATTGAATTAATATGAAAAAGTTGAATTAATGTTGTGGTTAAATATGAATAAAATATCCCATAAAACACGTGTATTTTCTCTGTGCAATTCTGGGGCAGCAGCAGAATTGTATTGAACCACAATCTGTAGCCTCCTAGCCCGGTATATCTCGCACCCTACCATTACCATCAAGCCAGGGGACCAAACCTGGTTCAATGAGATGTGTAGAAGAGCAGGCCAGGAGCGGCACCAGGCGCACCTAAAAATGAGACCATTCCAACTGGTGAAGCTGGATATGGAACCAAAGCGGGCCAATGCAGTTGAGATACAGATTATCCCGGATCTAATTGAATGACGGAACAGGGCTGAGGGGCCTCCTCCTGTTCATATTAGTCTGTCACCATTTCTCGGATCCCAGTGGATGATCTCATACTTACCGACATTGTGCCACAGTTCATCCCATGATCTTGCAGCCAAAATACACATTTTGAAAACCTGGAAAAGTTAAAGCACCGTCCCTGGGTGGGCTCGAACCACCAACCTTTCAGTTAACAGCCGAACGCGCTAACCGATTGCGCCACAGAGACCGTGTCAAAGCCTGATGACAACATATACTAAAGCCGGAAGTCACCCAGATAAAACCTCAAGTCACCGAGAGCAAGACAGCAACTGTCCAGTCTCTGTTCACCTTGTCCAAATTAAAGAATGTAACATTCATTGTCGGAACATGGAAATAGTCGCTGAAAGAAAATCCGTTAAATAAATTGATTTGAAAACAGGCTTTGAGCCATTACATCGGTTCATCAACCAATGGTGACGGTGAGATATTAACATGGTATCTGGGTTTCTCAGAGCTGTTGGAATCTTCCCATGAGTTCTTTTGCTGTTGTATTTGTTCATCAATGTGGAGATCAGATATACACGTGGTCGCTTCACTGGGTGGCCTGGGAACCAGATTTACCAGAGCACAGGCCAATGATAGGACTCTGCCCTTTCTGCTCTATATGGGGGTCAGCAGCAACCGAATGAGAACAACGTACCTACCACAGGCCTGGAATGGAGCCTTGGCCCATCCATCTGTGTGGGGCTCAGTTACATGCTGAATGAGATCAGCAAACCGAGCGCATTCCGGGAACGGATCCTGATCACACCCTGCTCTGAGTCGCACCACTGGGTGAGAACATCAGCACAGGCCAGATATGAAGCCTGGGAACTTCCTACTCTGTGGGGCTCAGTAACACACTGCTTGAGATGGAGTGACACACCACAGGCCGGGGATGGAGCCTGGGCCCTTCCTACTCAGTGGGGCTCAGTAACACACTGCTTGAGATGGAGTATTACACCACAGGCCGGGGATGGAGCCTGGGCTCTTCCTACTCTGTGGGGCTCAGTACCACACTGCTTGCAATAAACTAACAGGCCTAAGGCCGAGTATGGAACCTGATTACATCTGTTGTGTGGGGCTCAGTACCACACCGGGTGAGGTCTGCAATCTCTGCACTCAAGCGGAGCCCCTGGGGCGGAGTCATCAGCTGCCTCCATGCAAGATCAGACATGGTGGATGGACAGAGTCTGTTGTATCAATGTTTTAAACTGATTTCACAGGCGATCCCCAGCTCTGAATCCCCCAGCAGAGAATTCAAGTAGAGTTTGATATAAACGAGATTCAACATCAGTATCAGAACATTACTCTTTGATTCGGGACTCTGATCTCTCTCCAGCATCTCGCTGCTGAAGATTGAACTTGACATAATTGCAGCTTGGCTCGGGATCAGTGCGGCTCAGCGGGACTTCGGCCCGTCTCTCCCTTCACAACCCATCAGTGCCGAGAAAAGAACGGGGAATTTTACACATGTGTTTTGTTCTGTAACTTTATTTGAACATTTCAGTGCATTTCACGCTGTGTCCAACACGATGAGGTCCCCCCTGGTGTATCAGATTTGTATCTGCATCAACACTCCAGCTTTACATTAACACAACCTGAACTCCGAGATCTGGTCCGACCTCATTGCCCCGAAAGTGAGGATTGAGCGGGAGGGGCAATGCCACCCGGGGTTAGATTTTCCTCCAAGCGGGTGATACAACATTCAATTTACTGTGAAGCCCAAATAGCTCAGTTGGGCGAGCGTTAAACTGAAGATCTAAAGATCCCGGGTTTCGGCATTTTTGGTTAGGTTGTGTCTCCTTCACTATAAGAAGATAGAATCAGAAGAGGTTTTCCGCTCGTGAACCCGCGTCCACCAAATGAATGGGAGTGAAACCACATCTGAGCCGCGGGATCCGGCTCCAGCCGCCCGCTGCGGGTTCGAATCCAGTCGGGGTCCCGCCGCCTGGTTTTATACCGGGACAGTGTTTGAGGGAGGGGCTGTTCAGCGGTGGTGCGATAATAAATTTTAGGATGAGGTTTGTGAGATTAAAGAGCTCTTTTACTGTTACTTTCGATTGACACTCTGCCCAGTTGTATATACGAACAGTTAACAATGTTTAAGCGATGTGGTGTGTTCAATGTTTGTGCAGTAACTCGGTCACCCAGTGTGAGCCTGAAAGACAATCCCCCAGCCTGGGCTCGAATCTTTCAAACAGGCACTTTGTGACCGGTTAGCTCAGTTGGTGAGAACGTGATGCTTCAAGTAAATCAATAGCCGCGGGTTTGATCCCCGTATAAGGCCATCAGAATTTGTTCATACTTTTAAGCTTTTTCGAAATACTTAAAATACATACTTTATAAAGAAACAAATCCACACAGAATCTCACGGGGGAATTATTTGGATTAACATCCATTGTAACTTTGTCACCGTGGCGGAGAGACACATCTTTCTGTTTATTTATGTTTCTGGGTTTGCTGATGAACGTTGAACTGGCGGCCTGTTCCCGTTAATGGTCACAAGAGGGTAAGAGACAGACAGAGCGGCTCTGACCCCGCGAGATGGGCAAAAGGCTTCAGTTCAGGAGTAAATGCATCAAATGAAATGTTGGCCCGGCACCGAGAGAGACAACATCCAGAGAAAAGCACAGAAGGAAATAGATCAATCGAAAACGTTATAAATATTTCCCATGCTTGATGTCTCTCTATTCAATCGCCAACCCTTCAGTGCCGGATAAATAATTCCAGTTTAAGGCGTTCAGTTCGAGAATGGCAGCGGAAAGAAACTCAAATGAATTGAAAACTGCCGAATCCCGGGATTGAATCAGGGACCATTATTAAATCTGTAGAGAGAAAAACAGAGTTAACGTTTCAGGTCGATGACCGTTCGTCTGACGTTAACTGTTTCTCTCTCTACAGATGCTGCCTGATCTGCTGAACATTTCCAGCATTTTCTGTTTTTATTTGAAATTTCCAGTATTTTGCTTTTGTACCTTTATAAATCTTCAAGTCGCTCATCCCAACTGAGCTATTGCGGCTACGGAGCAACCTACAGTGCGTCATCCTCTCGGAGGGAAAGGGAAGGGTTTGTGTCCAGAGTCCGCTGCGTTTACATCAAGCATCTAATTCACCTGCAGGTTGGAGGAGCAGAGGAGGCTGGAGGGAAAGAAGTGATAGGAGCAGAAGGAGAAGCCATTTGAAACTGGCAGAATCTTGTGTCTGACTGTTGTTTCAAATGATGCCGGACAGCCCTGCGTGGATTGACAGTTTTCCCAGGAGCTGCATTGTTCGGTGCCTGCATTTTAGACATGGAAACATGTCCATCAGGAGCTTGTGGTAATATTTCACCTCACTGTGCATTTCAAGTGGATGCCTACCCGCACTTGGTGCTGTGGTTGCGCGAACATGTCTTTTGTGTTCTTACCTAAAATGTCATTTTGTACAAACAGTTTGCCTGGCGCGAAAGAGTTAAAAAGGGGACAAAGAGTGAAATGGACGGGGTTGCTGCGGTGTGTGAAATATGGTGACGATCTATGGTTATTATCCGAGGCGACGCTGCAGGATCCTTTAAAGATCTCCCGCGGATCCACTGAAACCAGTTGAGAGGGGTTTTTTGCACCGTCAGGGCAGGAAACGGGAGTGAGGGAGGGACACTGTCGGTAGCTGTGCTGAGTCTGAGTTTGTGAAGAATGGTATGGGCTCAGATAATATACGGAATCTATGAGATATTTTATTGATATTTAATTACAATATGAATGCTTCAATTTTTCATATTTGTTCAACTTTAATGGGGAAGTTTTCTTTCCCGTTTCCAACCGGGGACCATTTCTCGAACATAGTTTCCCGCCCGGGATTGAATCGGGGCTTGTGAGGGGAACCTTGATAACCACTACACTACGGAAACCTCTGCTTTGCTAAATATCCAGAAAGATCTGTTCAGCGAGAAGGTGAAATGCTGAATCCCAGATTCTGGATTAATTTCCTTTCACTAACATTTCTCTGACCGAAACTGCACAAGTCAAAAATGTTCCTTTCAAAGTCATTAAATTCTCGAATTTCCGCGTCGCCACCCAAATCTTCTGAATCAGATGCCTCCAGTTTTGCCACTCAATCTATGTCCCTTTGCAATTCCCTGCTCCCATCCACACTAATTACTGCGCCACTGTCGATCAGCGATAAAAGATATTCAAAGTGATCAGGCCATGCGAGCTCAGTCGGTAGCAGGCTCTTGGGTTCGGACCCAAGTTAGGCGAAGGTTATTGTTAAACTTTTTGTTTGTTGCTTTCACGGCAAAGCATCATGAATTAAACGGTAACTTTCTTTGGTACAATGAAAGAAATGCTAACTGAGGGAGAGTCGATACTTCAATCATTTTATTTGTGCTTTGCACGTTAACTGTTACCCAGATCTCCTTTTACACACGGTACTTTAGGAGTCTGGTTTAAAGTGTTCATTGCTGATGACACCAGGAATCTGGGGCAATATTTGTCAAATTGAACAGCACCGGTTATTTCCACCGTGCTCAGAAAATAGAATCAGCAGTGAACATGAAATCCCATTGTGCTGACATTCAGATTCAACGCAGTCAGTTTTGAAATAAAGGGAAATTATTTTACGATGAAAAGATTGGGAAGTAAGTGTTACTGGTATTTGTGCCTTTAATTAAAGGTTGTGGCGTCTGACTCCCGTTCATATTTCTTCTTCCTCTGTTGAATAAGAAAGTGGGAATGACGTTGACCAGACTGCACTGCGCCTGATGTTTGTGAGCTCATCCTTTATATTGAGCGGTTTCTCAACATTTGATCGACGTCAGCTTTAGCTCAGCGGTTACTTCGCAGCACCAACTTAATTCTAAGTTCGAACCCTGTCTCACCGCGGGCGCTGCCTGGCGTTTTATTGTCATTTTCAACCCCCTGCTTTTACACCGAAACAAATTGTAACGGTGATTTCAATTTAGCTGTGTGAAATTTTTAGAGGGCAACTTTAAACGATTCATTGCCTACTCCTGTCAGCATCGCGACCCGTGTTCGATTCCCGGTTTTGGAATTAACTTTGATATCAACGTTTTTAATTAATTAATGCGAAGTAATTTTATTAAATTACTAACATGCATCTAATGTGAAAAATAAGAATTGTTTTAATGACCATTATTGAACCAATAACTTCCTTTTGCAGAATGAAATATATTATAATATGGTTACTGAGGGACAGTCAAAACTTCAGTCATTTAATTTGCTCTTTGCCTGTGCTGAACTGTTAACCTATATCTCATTGTATACATTGTATTTTGGGAGAATGGTTTAAAATGTTTATTGCTTGTGAGAGCAGGGATCTGGGGCAACTTTTGTTAATTTAACAGGATCGGCTATTTCACAGAAAAAAAAATTCTCTGACATAATGTTTTCAGACCATACACTGACCGATCATTCTTAGGCCCAAAGTGGATGATCTGACACTTGCCCACATTGAACTCCATTAATCGCTGTTCAGGGGAGATTTAATAGAACTGTTCAAAGTTATGGGGGAAATTGTTTCCACTGGCAGGAGGGTCAGTAGGGCTGTGGGGGAAGAGCAGCGGAATGGGACTAATTGGATAGCTCTTTCAACGATGCTGCATCAATTGTTCATTTTAATCTGCGATTGATAGATTTTTGTTAACGAAAGGTATTAAAGGATAATTCAAGTCTGTGAGACTCCTTATAATTGTTTCAATCATCATTAATCAACACACAACATTGTGTTGCTCACTGCAGGAATTGCTAACAAGTTTACTGAGTGACAGCCAAACTTGAATAACCTTTTATAGAATCATAGAATCATACAGCACAGAAGGAGGACATTCGGACAATTATTCCCACTCCCCAGCTCTTTTTCCAAAGCCCTGCAAGTGTTTCTTTTTCAATTTCTTTCCCTTTTGAAAGTTAATATTGAATCTGCTTTTACCACCATGTCAGGCAGAAAAATGTGTACATCAATGTTATCCAAGTCCATTTCACACAGTGATTTCCCTGCTCTGCATGTCATGAACTTTCATCCCTTCTCATTTTGCACACTCTATTTTAGGAGTTTGTTTAAAAATGTTCGATGCTTGTGACGTCAGCCATTGCTAGATTGAAAAGGATTGTAGCTCCTTTCCTTGGAAATCTCTACCCCAAAGTGCTGTTGATGCTCATTCGTTGAGTATATTCGAGGCTGAGATCGATAGATTTTTGGACTGTAGTGGAATCAAGGGAGATGGGGATAGGCAGGAAAGTGGAGTTGAGGTCCAAGATCAGCCATTATCTGATTGAATGGCGGTGCAGGCTCGGGGGGCCATAGGGCCTGCTCCTGCTCCTAATTCTTTCGTTCTTCTGTTCTTCTTATGTCCTTTCACAGGAGAGCAAACTCGCCCCTGGACCTGCATGAGGAGCAAGTGCCAACAACATGTTTCCGAGAAAGTGATACCTCCTACACTGCAGAAACGTCTCCACTTTCAGTACCAGGTCTGATGGAAATGTTCAGCGAGCAGGTGAAACGCTGAATCCCACTTTTGAGAGACTTCCCAAAGCGCAGCACAAGAAATGTGTTGCCCTTAGTAATTAAATATAAGCAATGTCAGAATTGGGGTCCGAACTCACGCCTTCAGCGAAGGCTGCGACCTGAACGCAGCGTCCTAGACCGCTCCGCCAACCTGACTGTTAGAACATGGACTTGTCAGTTGTCACTTCCGCTTTTAGAAATTTTCAGTTCGGGTGCTTGTTCAATGCTGCTCGAAGGCTCAGTGACCGGGATATCATCTCCCCCGGGGTGTTTCTGAGACTGTGCTCGGTGTATGGGTAGGTTTGGCCCGGGCCCGTGGTATCTTGCAGCCCAGGGATGGACAAATAACCCTCTGAGCTCTGGAGTTGAGGAAGAGCGAGTAATTAATGGGTTTGTTTCCGCGTCTGAAATGCGGCTTCGATCTGCTGGTATTAACTGAGGCCGGGGCTGCGAGATGTTGCATTTTGTTTAGGTTTATTCAGAGGAATATCCTTGTCAGGAGCTGAAAAGGACCAAGAGCTGAAAAAACACAAGACAAAAGATAAGAAATGTAAGCAATTGTGATAAACTGTTTAAAGTGTTTTCTGGTAGTTTCGTGTTTTAATTGTTTTAATCACCATTCATTAACCGATAGCGTTGTTTTTGCAGAATGAAGGAAATGCTCACACTGAGGGACAGTCGAAACTTCAATAACTTAACTTTAACAATGTGCGCAACTTTATTCATTGATGAAGTTTTATCCCCTATCTCAATTTACACTTTGTGTATTAATTTCTTTCACAAAAAATATGCTCTCGAAAATTGGGCCGAATATTCCGATCCCTTCGGGTGAGTAGGCGCTGTGTACACACCCGCAGGGACATCAAAAAATGTCGGGGTCAGGCATGCGAAGCGCATGCGCTGAAAACCGGCATTTCCGATCTGATCACTTAACAATACTTTAAAAAAAATTAAGTTTATTTTTAGCCGCGTAAAAAACTTTAATTATTTTGTTCAAAAAATTAAATTTTTGTAAAAATATTTAATTTATTGTAATTTCAAATAATTTAAAAAATGTGGTTTAAAAAAAATTATTTAACGTGATTTAAAAAATAAATAACGTGATTTAAAAAAAATATTTAACTTTTTACAGTGTTTTTGGTCTGATCTCCATACCTATATTTGTCAGGTCTATCTGTCACGTGCATGAAGGGAGATTCTCTTCTTTGATGAGTTCCCCAAGATCCCAGGGTCGCTTGTAAACCGCATGAACCTCTGGGATACATGTGTCCTGCACATTTCGAGTTGGCAGAGGCCCAGGAGCGGAAATATCCGGACCTCCGGAGCTCTGAGGTAAGTCTGTAGATTTGAATTCCCGATTGGCGTTCTCCACACGCAGGAACTCTCCGATCGGAAAATTGGGCCCAATGTTTCCGCCTAGCATTGAACCGTGGACTTTTTGCGTGTAAGGTAAACGTAATAACCGCTACACTATGTAAACCTCTGATGCACATAGCATCCAGAAAAAGATGTTCAGCGAGAAGGTGACATGCTGCATCCCAGATTCTGGATTAATTTCCTATCACTAACATTTCTCTGACCGAAAGTGCGCAAGACAAAAATGTTCCTATCAAACTCATTAAACTCCCGAATTTCCTTCTCCCGAATCTTCTGAATCAGATGCCTCTAGTTTTGACCACGGGATCTATGTGCCTTTGCAATTTTCTGCTCCCAGTCACACTACTTACTGTGCCACTAACTTAGTGTCGTTAAACTTGGTAATACACACCTATAGAAGACTTTTGGATTACCTTTTGTGTTAGCAGCCATTCTATTCTCATACCCTCTCTTTTCGCCCCTCTTATTTTCCTTTTCAATTCTCCTCTGAGCTTTCTATATTTAGACTGATTATCAGATATATTAGGATAGCTGAAGTCCCCGATTATCACTGCTCTATAGTTCATAGTCATAGATTCATAACGGCACAGAAGGAGGTCATTCGGCCCATCGAGTCCGTGCTGGCGTTCTAAGAACATAAGAACATAAGAAATAGTAGCAGGAGTAGGCCAATCGGCCCCTCGAGCCTGCCCCGCCATTCAATAAGATCATGGCTGATCATTTCCTAACCTCAAATCTAAAGAACACAATAAGTAGGAGCAGGATCCAGCCACTCAGCCCCTGGGCCCGCTCCGCCACCCACAGGGCCTTGACCGATCCGAACTCAGCCTCATGTCCAATTTCCTGCCCGCTCTCCGTATCCCCTAATTCCCTTTACTTGTATGAATATGTCCATTTCTGTTTTAAATTTATTTAATGATGTAGCTTCCACAGCTTCCTGGGGCAGCTAATTCCACAGACCTACTACCCTCTGAGTGAAGAAGTTTCTCCTCATCTCAGTTTTGAAAGAGCCGCCCCTTATTCTAAGATTATGCCCCCTAGTTCTAGTTTCACCCATCCTTGGGAACATCCTTACCGCATCCACCCGATCAAGCCCCTTCACAATCTTATATGTTTCAATAAGATCGCCTCTCATTCTTCTGAACTCCAATGAGTAGAGTCCCAATCTACTCAACCTCTCCTCATATGTCCACCCCCTCATCCCCGGAATTAACCGAGTGAACCTTCTTTGTACTGCCTCGAGAGCAAGTATGTCTTTTCTTAAGTATGGACACCAAAACTGTATGCAGTATTCCAGGTGCGGTCTCACCAATACCTGATATAACTGCAGCAATACCTCCCTGTTTTTATAATCTATCCCCCTAGCAATAAAAGCCAACATTCCGTTGGCCTTCTTGATCACCTGCTGCACCTGCATACTAACTTTTTGATTTTCTTGCACTAGGACCCCCAGATCCCTTTGTACTGCAGTACTTTCCAGTTTCTCGCCATTAAGTTAATAACTTGCTCTCTGATTTTTCCTGCCAAAGTGCATAACCTCACATTTTCCAATATTGTATTGTATCTGCCAAATCTCCAGCCACTCACCCAGCCTGTCTATATCCCCTTGTAGGTTTTTTATGTCCTCCTCACATTCTACTTTCCCTCCCATCTTTGTATCATCTGCAAACTTTGATATGTTACACTCAGTCCCCTCCTCTAAATCGTTAATATAGATTGTAAAGAGTTGGGGACCCAGCACTGACCCCTGTGGAACACCACTGGAAACTGGTTGCCAGTCCGAGAATGAACCATTTATCCCAACTCGCTGCTTCCTGTTAGATAACCAATCCTCCACCCATGCCAGAATATTACCCCCAATCCGGCGATTTTTTATCTTGAGCAATCCAGTCAGTCCCATTCCCCCCGCTCTGTCACCGTAGCCCAGCAAGTTTATTTCCCTCAAGTGCCCATCGAGTCTCCAGTTGAAAACATTGAGCGTCTCCGTTTCCACCACTTCCGTCGACAGCGAGTTCCAGGTCCTCACCACTCGCTGCGTAAAAAAGTTTTCCTCACATTCCCCCTGTATCTCTTGCCCAAAACCTTAAATCTGTGTCCCCCAGTCCTTGTACCATCAACTAGT
Organism: Squalus acanthias; assembly: GCA_030390025.1. Classification (NCBI taxonomy): domain Eukaryota; kingdom Metazoa; phylum Chordata; class Chondrichthyes; order Squaliformes; family Squalidae; genus Squalus; species Squalus acanthias. The sequence continues at coordinate 360,000 of JASTWF010000270.1, forward strand.
GGCAACAGCCTTTCCCCGTCTAGCCTATCCAAACTCATCATAATCTTGTCCACCTCTATCAAATCACCCGTCAACCTCCTTTTTCTTAAAATACTCCTATGCAGCGCCTTCGGACGTTTTACTACGTTAAAGGCGCTATATAAATACATGTTGTTGTAATGAAAACAAATGCAGCTTCTCCAACCTGTCCTTGTAGCTAAGATCCCCCATCCCCGGAAACAATCTGGTAAATCTCCACTGCACCCTCTCAGGGGCCTACACATCCTTCCTAAAGTGTGGTGACCAAAACTTAACGCAGGTGGTGAAAGCGGGCGTGAGACGGTGACTGACAGGTGAGCGCTGCTTCTGTTGCTGTCTGACACCCGGTGGGAGTGGGCGGGGATTTTAAAGCCCTTTAATTACTCCAAGTCAGGAGAAATCAAACAGTGCTTCAGGAACGTGCATATATACAAACATCGCCGCTCGCATTTTGGACCTCGTGGCGCAACGGTAGCGCGTCTGACTCCAGATCACGGCGGGTCATTGTTCTATTAGATAATCCCGGAATTCATATTTTCTTTGCTGTTTCACAATAATCAGAACCTTGCTCCAAAGACTATCTCACTGTTTCCCCAGTGTAAGGGAAAGAATCGCCAGAATGCCTCATTTATTTAATGTGACAAGACACAAGCACAGGTATTCGTTCAAAATCAACCTGCAGGTGGCCACACACAGAGTAAACAGAGCCAGCGAGACAGACAAAATCGGGAAACACCGGGAAATAGACAAGAGATATTGACAAGGACTGAAAGCGCTTTGCGATCAGAAAATGCCTGAAACCCTGTGGTTAATGAAAGGACTTTTGATGCTTGATTTCCTTACACACCTTGGAATTCAGGAGAACCTGGTTCGTGGTTTGCAGAACAAGTTAAAACCCTGGGGCGGAGCCAGCAGGCGCCTGGCTGCAATCAGAGACAAGGACGCGCGCGCTTATCAGGCCCGGTTCGCTCAGTCGGTAGAATATGAGACTCTTAATCTCAAGGTCGTGGGTTCGAGCCCCACGTTGGGCGAATGCTGTTTGTTAAACATGTATGCTGTTTCCACGGAAAAGCGTCATTAATTAACCGATAACCTTCTTTTGCCCAATGAAAGAAATGCTAACTGAGGGAGAGTCGATATACAATAATTTAATTTGTGCTTTGCATGTTACCCACATCTCATTTTGTCAAATTGAACAGGACCGGTTATTTCTGCAGTGCACAGAAAATAGAATCAGCAGTAAACATCAAAACCACAGAAGGAGGCCATCGGGCCCATCGAGCCCATGCCTGCTCGCTGCAAAACACTCCAGCTAGTCCCACTCCCCGCACTTTCTCCGTAGCACGCAACATATTTTCCCTTCGGGTACTTATCCAATTCCCTTCTGAGAGCCACGATTGAATCGGTCTCTACCACGCTTTCAGGCAGTGCATTCCAGATCCTTATCACTCGCTACGTAACGTTTTTTTCCCTCATGTCGCCTTTGGTTCTTCTGCCAATCACCTTAAATCTTGATCCTTTGGATTTCGACCCTTCCACCAATGGGAAAAGTTTCTCTCTATCTACCCTGTCTAGACCCCTCGTGATTTTGCACACCTCTATCAGATCTCATCGCGAACTTCTCTGATCTAAGGAGAACAACAACAGCTTCTCCAGTCTATCCAGGTAACTGAAGTCCCTCATCCCCCGAAACAAGCTTGTGAATCGTTTCTGCCTTCACATCCTTTCAAAAATGTTGTGCCCAGAATCCTCCACCTGAGGCCTAACTAATAATGTATAAAGGCTGAGCATTACTTCCTTGCTTTGTAATCTATGACTCTATTAATAAAGCAAAGGATTCCATATGCTTTTTAACAGCCTTTTCAACTTGTCCCGCCACCTTCAAAGAAAGATAAATACACCCCAGGTTTCTTTGTTCCTGCACCCGATTTAAAATTGTACCATTTAGTTTGTGTTGCATCTCCTCAATCTTCCTACCAAAATGGATCACTTCACACTTCTCTGTGTTAAATTCCATCTGCTGTGTCTCTGCCCATTTCACCACTCGGTAGATGTCCTCATGAAGTCTGTTACTTTCCGTATCATTGTTTACTACATTTCTGAGTCTCCTGTCATCTGCAAACTTGGAGATTCAGCCCAGTATACCCAAGTCCAGGTCATTAATATATATGAAAAAGAGCAGTGGTCCTAATACAGACTCCTGGGGAACACCACTGTATCCTCCTCTCCCCTGTTCCCTTGCCTCTGTACTTGCTTAAAACCTGTTACATCTCTAACTTTTTTCAGTTCTGACGAGAGGTCAGCGACCTGAAACGTTAACTGTGTTTCTCTCTCCACAGATGCTGCCTGACCTGCTGAGTATTTCCAGCATTTCCTCTTTTTAATTAAGACACAAACACATTCGTTCAAAATCAAAATCAACCTGCAGGTGGCTACACAGAGATTAAACAGAGCCAGAGAGACAAACAGAATCAGGAACCATCGGGAAATAGACAAGAGATATTGACAAGGACTAAAAACGCTTTGCTTTCTGAAAATTGCCTGAACGCCTGTAGTTAATTTGATGGTTGATTTCCTTACACACCTTGGAATTCAGGAGAGCCTGGTTCCAGGGGATAGATGGCCTCCTCCTGTTGCTATGTTCCCATGTGTAAAGTCTGGATCAATTTCTGCCAATCACACAGCCTTCCTAAATATAGCACCGTAATTCAATTCTTATAAAACAAGCCCCTGAAGTATACGCCAGCTGTGCAGGTTCATACTCCAGTTATGTTCGAAATCTAACGAGCAGCTCGGCATTTCCGTGGTGTGGTGGTTATCACGTTCACCTAATGTGAAAAGTTCCCGGATTGAAACTGGGCGGGAGCATTGTTAAAAACATGTTAAACAAAATATTCGATAGAATATTAGAATAATTCACATTTGTGGTTCAAGATTAACAACTATTACATTTGCTGTTCCTCTGTACAGTTCTGTTCACACTCACAGGGTCAAAGAGATGGTATGGAAATGGAATGGCAGCCAGCATAAAAGGTAATCCAAAAGCCTTCTACAGGCATTTAAATAGAATAAGGGTAGTAAGAGGAGTGGTGGGGCTGATTAGGACCAAAATGGAGACCTACGCATGGAGGCAGAGGGCATGGCTGAGCTACTGAATGAGTACTTTGTATCTGCCTGCACCAAGGAAGAGGATGCTGCCACAGACATTGTGAAGGAGGAGGTAGTGGAGACACTTGATAGTATAATAATTGATAAAGGAGAGGAATTAGTAAGGCTGGCTGTGCTTAAAGTAGATAAATCACCAGGAGCGGATGGGATGCATCCTAGGAAACTGAGGGAAGTAAATGTGGAAATCGCGGAACAACTGGCCATAATATTCCAATCCTCCATCGATACGGGGGTGGTGCCAGAGGACTGGAGAATTGCAAATGTTACACCATTGTTCAAAAAAGGGTTAAAAGATAAACTCAGCAACTACAGGCCAGTCAGGTTAACTTCGGTATATGGAAGCTTTTAAAACAGCAATCAGGGTCAAAATTTACAGTCACTTGGATAGGTGCGGTTTAATTAAAGAAAGCCAGCACGGGTTTGTGAAAGGCTAATCGTGCTTAACCATCGTGTTTTTCGCTGCCGAACGGCCTACACCTGCTCCTGTTTCTTATGTAGTGATGTTAAGATTGGGTCCCACTTGAGAAATCTTAAAAGAAGTGGCTTGTGAGATAGTTGATGCGTTAGTTTTAATTTTCCAAAATTCCCTAGATTCGGGGAAGGTTCCATTAGATTGGAAAATAGCGAACGTAACTCCATTATTCAAAAAGGGAGGGACAGAAAGCAGGAAACTACAGGCCAGTTAGCTTAACATCTGTCATAGGGAAGATGTTAGAAGCTATTGGCCCAAAAATTAGTGCCGCTACGCGAGAGTACGCACTATGTACTCTCACGTATTCTGTCTCCAATTGCCGGTTTTCTGCATGCACTGCGCATGCGCTGAAAACCGGCACTTGGTGAATTCAAAAGGGGGCAGTTCCTAGGTGAACCGCGTGCGCGCTACAGGCTGCGCGCACGCAGTGCACTTAGTGCTTTGGACGCGCAGGTAAGCATGGAAGATTTTAGACATAAAGAAAGGAGGTGTAAGACCCTCTTTTAACAAGGTAAGTACTTAGTTAAGTATTATTTTGAATTTTTTTTAACAGGTATATCTTTTTTAGAGACTTTAAAGACAGGTAAGTTTATTTTTATAACTTTTTAAATTTTTTCAAAAATTTAATTTTTTGTTTAAAATGGTTAATTTATTTAACTATACTTATTTTATTAATGTGATGGTTTAAAAAAAAAATTAATTGAGGTTTAGCTGTTCTTTTGGGGGGGTATAGTATTCATAGCTTTCACAGCCTTGCTGTGAAAGCTATGAATGAAAGATGGTGTGCTGCCATTGGCTCTAACTGAGTCACGTGATCCCACAGCTCGCACGAATTCACTACGCCTGTGGGATACGAAAGCCCTGCACAGCTGCTGTCCAGAACATCAAGTTCGTGCGAGCTCGGACTGAAAAAGCCAGCGCGCAGTGAGAGATCGCGGGATGGCCTTACCCTCGCACGAAGGCTCACTCACTAATTTTTGGGCCATTATTAAAGACGTTATAGCAGGGCACTTAGAAAAGTTCAAAGTAATCAGGCAGACTCAACATGGTTTTGTGCAAGGGAAATCATGTTTTACCAATTTATTGGAGTTCTTTGAGGAAGTAACATATGCTGTGTATAAATGGGAATCGGTGGATGTACTGTTCTTAGATTTCCAGAAGGCATTTGATAAGGTGCCACATCAAAGGTTATTGCGGAAAATAAAAGTTCATGGTGTAGGGGGTAACATATTGGCATGGATAGAAGATTGGCTTGCTAACAGGAAACAGAGAGTAGGCATAAATGGGTCATTTTCTGATTGGCAAAATGTAACAAGTGGTGTGCCACAGGAATCAGTGCTGGGGTCTCAACTTTTTACAATTTATATAAATGCCTTGGATGAAGGGACCGAAGGTATGGTTGCTAAATTTGCTGATGACACAAAGATTGGTAGGAAAGTAAATTGTGAAGAGGACATAAGGAGGCTACAAAGGGATATAGATAAGTTAAGTGAGTGGGCAAAGATCTGGCAAATGGAGTATAATGTGGGAAAATGTGAAGTTGTCCATTTTTGGCAGGAAGAATAAAAAAGAAGCATATTATCTAAATGGTGAGAGATTGCAGAGCTCTGAGATGCAGAAGGATCTGGGTGTCCGAGTGCATGAATCGTAAAAGGTTACTATGCAGATACAGCAAGTAATTAGGACATCTAATAAAATGTTCTCGTTTATTGAGAGGGGAATTGAATACAGAAGTAGGGAGGTTATGCTTCAGTTATACAGAAATGAGAAGTCGCACAACACCAGGTTATATTACAACAGATTTATTTAATTTTACAAGCTTTCGGAGCTGTCGCTGAGTTACCTGAGGAAGGAGCGACAGCTCCGAAAGCTTGTAAAATTAAATAAATCTGTTGGACTATAACCTGGTGTTGTGCGACTTCTCATTTTTGTCCACCCCAGTCCAACGCCGGCATCTCCACATCAGTTATACAGGGCATTGGTGAGACCACATCTGGAGTACTGTGGACAGTATTGGTCTCCTTATTTAAGGAAGGATGTAAATGCGTTGGAAGCAGTTCAGAGAAGGTTTACGAGACTAATACCTGGAATGGGCGGGTTGTCTTATGAGGAAAGGTTGGACAGGCCAGGCTTGTATCCGCTGGAGTTTAGAAGAGTAAGAGGTGACTTGATTGAAACATATAAGATCCTGAGGGGTCTGGACAGGGTGGGTGTGGAGAGGATGTTTCCTCTGGTGGGAGAATCTAGAACTAGGGGTCACAGATTAAAAATAAGGGGTCGCCCATTTAAGACAGAGATGAGGAGAATTTTTTTCTCACAGAGGGTCGTGAGTCTTTGGAACTCTCTTCCTCAGAGGGCGGTGGAAGCAGAGTTTTTGAATATTTTTAAGGCAGAGTTAGATAGATTCTTGGTAAGCAAGGGGGTGAAAAGTTATCGGGGGTAGGCGGGAATGTGGAGTATCGGATCAGCCATGATCTTATTGAATGGCGGAGCAGGCTCGAAGGGCCGAGTGGCCGACTCCTGCTCCTAATTCGTATGTTCGTATGTTCGTAATAACCATACTTGGCACAATAACAACAAATGGGTCAGGTTATCCATATCAGTCAGATGGAATACCTGTGAGGTAAAAAGTTGTGTTTGATTCTTACGTTATATTTGCTTCAATTATTTCCTTTTTAATCTAGTTTTAAACCGGAACAATCATAGAGTCATAGAGTTATACAGCACAGAAAGAGGCCCTTCGGCCCATCGTGTCTGCGCCGGCCATCAAGCCCTGTCTATTCTAATCCCATTTTCCAGCACTTGGTCCGTAGCCTTGTATGCTATGGCATTTCAAGTGCTCATCTAAATCCTTCTTGAATGTTGTGAGGGTTCCTGCCTCAACCACCCTTTCAGGCAGTGAGTTCCAGATTCCAACCACCCTCTGGGTGAAAATGGTTTTCCTCAAAACCCCTCTAAACGTCCTGCCCCTTACCTTGAAACTATGCCCCCTGGTTATTGACCCCTCTACTAAGGGGAAAAGTTCCTCTCTATCTACCCTATCTATGCCCCTCATAATTTTGTACACCTCAATCAGGACCCCCTCAGCCTTCGCTGCTCCAAGGAAAACAACCCCAGCTTGTCCACTCTCCCTTCATAGCTGAAACGCTCCAGCCCAGGTAACATCCTGGTGAATCTTCTCTGCACCCTCTCCAATGCAATCACATCCTTCCTATAGTGTGGCGACCAGAACTGCACACAGTATTCCAGCTGTGGCCTAACTAGCATTTTGTACAGCTCCATCATAACCTCCCTGCTCTTATATTCTATGCCTTGGCTAATGAAGGCAAGTATCCCATATGCCTTCTTAACCACCTTATCTACCTGTCCTGCTGCCTTCAGGGATCTATGTACATGCACACCAAGGTCCCTCTGATCACCTGTCCTTCCTAGGGTCCTACCATTCATTGTGTATTCCCTTGCCTTGTTAGTCCTCGCAAAATGCACTCACACTTTTCAGGGTTAAATTCCATTTGCCACTGTTCTGCCCATCTGACCAACCCGTCTATATCGTCCTGTCGACTGAGGTTTCCCTCCTCGCTATTAACCACTCCACCAATTTTCATGTCGTCTGCGAACTTACTGATCATACCTCCTACATTCATATCTAAATCATTAATGTACACTACAAACAGCAACGGACCCAGCACCGATCCCTGCGGTACACCACTGGACACCGGCTTCCAGTCACAAAAACAACCTTTGACCATCACCTTCTGCCTCCTGCCACTAAGCCAATTTTGGATCCAATGTGCCAAATTGCCCTGGATCCCATGGGCTCTTACCTTCTTGACCAGTCTCCCATGCGGGACTTAGTCAAAAGCCTTACTGTAGTCCATGTAGACTACATCATCTGCACTATTCTCATCCACACACCTAGTCACCCCCTCGAAAAATTCAATCAAATTGGTTAGACATGATCTCCCCCTGACAAAGCTATGCTGACTATTCTTGATTAATCCTTGCCTGTCCAAGTGGAGACTAATTCGGTCCCTCAGATTTTTTTCCAATTATTTCCCTACCACTGACGTTGGGCTCACTGGCCTGTAATTCCCTGGTTTATCCCTACTACCCTTCTTGAATAATGGTACTACGTTAGCTGTCCGCCAGTCCTCTGGCACCTCCCCTGTGGCCAGAGAGGTTCTGAAAATGTGTGTCAGAGCCCCTGCAATCTACTCGCTTGCCAGAATAACATCATCTCCTACACAAAGCCATGGGAAAATTACAAATTGATTTGGTAACTTTTCTTGCATTGCATAGGAGTACACAGGATTACACAGGATATACAGCACATAAACAGGCCATTCGGCCCAATCAGTCCAGGCTTGCGTTTATGCTCCACTGGAGCCTCCTCCCGTCTTTCCAAATCTAACTCTGTCAGCAGAACCCACTATTCCCTTCTCCCTCATATGACTATCAACCAGCTCTCCCGCAACTGGCGCGGTCTCCCTTCGAGCCTTTCGGTGCTTTGTCTGTGAGGAAATATTCTGATTGTCCCGAATCCGGTATTAGGTTTATATTCCTGATCTGCAGTAACGAGAATCTTTCATTTGGCTCCGATCAGTTAAATTCACCGGTAACATCAGAGTAAATGTCTCATTGTCTTAAACCAGGGAAAGGTGCCTGGACCGCCTCTGGTCAGTCGGGCAGTTCAGCTCTTCATTCTCCTCTCATTCCGTTTCCAAAAGCGTTTCTAAAGATTCACAAAACTCTTCACTGTATCTTCTTTTTGGGCTCTTTTCGATATTTCCCGCTCCCAACTGGCAATATTTTCCAAATGTCGTCGCAATCCTCTGCCTTACATCATGTCCAGGGATGAGGGACTTCAGTGATGTGGAGAGGCTGGAGAAGCTGGGATTGTTCTCCTTATGGCAGAGAAGGTTAACGGGAGATTTAATAGAGGTGTTCACCATTATGGGGCGGGTGGGGGCGTTGATGGAGCAGACAGGGAGAAACTGTTTCCACTGGCAGGAAGATCGGTTACCAGAGGACACAGATTTAAGATACTCGGTAAAACAAAAAGCCAGGGAGGAGGCGAGGCGATTTTTTTTTACGCAGCGAGTTGTTATGATCTGGAATGCACTCCTTGAAATCGGTGGAAGCTGATTCAATAGTATCTTTCAAAAGGGAATGTAAAAAGTAAAACATTGCAGGGCTATGGGGGAAGAGCAGGAGTGTGGGACTAATTGGAAAGCTCTTTCAAAGAGCCGGCACAGGTAGGATGGGCCGAATGGCCTCCTTTAGTGCTGTATGATTCTATGATTCCATGTCCCATACTTGACAGCAGCCCCTTCCCACGGGAAGCGTTTCCCCACCTCTCCCGTGTGTGAGCTGTAAAATGTAGTGGAGGAGAAGGAATGTGAGCTTTAAGTGTGGGACACAAGTGATGTTGTTTCAGGTGAACCAACACATTCCCGATCACTGGTCTGTTCCGCTCTAATGTAACTGTACTGCCAGCGGTTTCCGTGGTGTAGTGGTTATCACGTTCGCTTTGCACGTGCAAGATCTCCGGTTCGATCCCAGGTGGATTCATTTTGTTTTAGCTCGTTGTGGATGAACATCTCGAGGCGAGTTTATACTCCTGTCAAAAGGACTAAAGTGGCTGCTCCCTTATCCTTTTATTGCTCTGTATTTCACTTCACCATATAGATAACTTTGAGTGAGAGAATACTGATCAACAGTGACGCCCATTTCATCTTTTGATCGCTTCGGGAAAATCCGAATCTCTCCCCGGTAAAGTTCAGAAATGTAATTCAATAATCTGCACGGTGGCCGTCAGTAAGAAGCCTTTTCTGTCTGGATCCGGGAGCGGAGCTGGTTTGTGGCTGAAGGTTGCCGCTACTGTCGATAGATTTTTGTTGGTTAAGGGTATTAAGGGTTACGGAACATCAGCAGGTAGATGGAGTTCAGATACAGATCAGCCCGCGATCTAAATGAATGGCGGAACAGGCTCGAGGGGCTGAATGGCTTCCTCCTGTTCCTATTGAGTCGCTGCAATGCAATGCACCCGAGTGCTGAGGGTTTCCGGTGTGTAGTGAGTATCGCAGTCCGCTAATACTCGGTAACTCAACGGTTCGAAAGTGAGTAGAGGCAACCTAATGGCTTTTCTCCATTCAAGTTCAGTAAATATGAAAACTGGAATCAATTACATGTTTGGTTAAGTATGAATAAAATAGGCTTTGACCGGCGAATTATGCCACTCAAATGGCATAGTTACAGTGAGCGAAGTAATTCTCAATGATATTTCCCATATAGGACACAGTTTTGGTTGCGTACTATAAGGTTTTTTGGGGAAAGTTGGCGCTGATTTAGGGAATCTCATCCTCGCGTGTCGTTACTGAAGATGTCGACTTATTTTATTTAAAAATTGAGGCTCGGAACCTTCTCATTGAGAATGTGGGAGCAGAACAACACAGATTAATAGGACAACACAGGGTCAGCGATAGGATTAAAATTGCAGTTTCAATCGGTCTGCATGGCTTTCTTTTTAATAAGTTGGTCTCGGGTTGTGATTCTCGCTTCGGGGTTGTTGGTTAAATTTTGCAAGAGGTCCCGGATTCAAAGTCCGCGTTTTGACCTTGCAGTTGAACCTTTTGCAAGAAAGACTTGTCTTTCTGCAGCGCCTTTCACCCACTTTGGACATCACACCTGGTTCGCGTCGAAATTGATCCCAACGAGAGTGATGTGATTCGGCTAGGGAAATCATGGAATTTTCAGGAGGTTACTCACTTTGGAATGAAATATGATCCCATATATTCGATTGGGGAAATGTTAGTGAAAGAGAGTCAGCGGAGAGAGAGAGAGAATTAGCAGTTCAATTTCTCCTTTGACACGTTCTTTCCTGCTTGTGCCTGGCGATGTAACTGACGGCAGTGCGGGTGCCATGGTGTAATAGCGAGCACTCTGGACTCTTAATCCAGCGACCTGAGTTCAAATCTCAGTGGAACATGTTTTGTGTCAATCTCGATAATTCCCAGGTAAATTGCGACACTTTTTAAAATCTGTAGACAGATCGATAACATTCCACAAGCCTCCAATCCTGAGCTGCTGCTGCAATCCATGTTACTGGAGCTCTGAGTCCAGCTCCTGGCAGAATGCTGTTCTTGCCGGAGATTGTTGAAACGATGCGTCTCTTTGCGTCAGACCACAAGTCCCACTGAACAGGAGTTAGGAAAGATTCCAGTGACTGTGAATGGTCGGAGAGCTGGAGAAACGATAACAATGCAAAATACTACGGATGCTGGAAATCTAAAAAAATACTGGAACATCTCAGCAGGTCAGGCAGCATCTGTAGAGAGAGAAACCGAGTTAACGTTTCAGGTGAATGACCCTTTGTCACAACTCTGTTGGTCTCACCACAGATGCTGCCTGACCTGTTGAGTATTTCCAGCACTGGCAGAAACGATTCCATTGACTGTGAATGGTAGCAGAGATTGAGAAAACAGAGTTGGCTCAAGCAGCGGGTGTGTGTTCCATGGTGTAATGGTGATCACTCTGGACTTTTGAATCCAGTGAGCTGATATTAAATCTCGGTGGAACCTGATTTCTTCGTGTCCCAGCTGTTGGAAAATTTAGAACAAAGAAGTAAAAGGCACCTGAGCCAATCGCTGCTCTGGGCTTTTTGCTGTCTGAATCAATGAGGATTGATCTCGTTACAAATCATTGGAAGAGAAAATGTGTTGTCCAATGCAGAGCTTGACTGCTCAACAGAAAGCTGTTTGATGAAATGTTCATTTCCATCTGCAGTCAGCTGGTAGACATGAAGAACTTCAAAGCAGTGCTTCCTGAAATGCAGCCATTACATGTATTGTGTTCTCGCCCTCGAGCAAATTTTGCATTGTCTTTTCAAGCTTTGTGCATCAGTTCCTTGCAATTCTTATACACTTTCTACCTGGTAAGACTGTAATATAAGCTGTGTTGTGCAGTGTGATTTGCTCAGCATCGACACTTAGCGGAGGGGAAAGACTTGTATCTATAGCTATGGATGAGAAAAGGCCGAGTCAAAGTGGAATAGTGGAGATAACCTTGTCCACTATTTGGAATTTTGCTGGGCGGAAAGGTTTGCAAGTAGACTTGAGGGGGCAGCGATATATCGCCATTGAGAGCTGGTCCCCGCCACAAACTCCGTTCCCTGGCCACCGACTCCATCCCTATCCCCGGCCACTGTCTGAGGCTGAACCAGTCTGTTCGCGACCTTGGTGTCGTATTTCACCCAGCTGGCGCAGTGGGATTTAAACTCACGGCCCCGGATCATTAATCCAGGCCTCTGGATTACTGGTCGAGTAACAGAACCACTGTGACGCCATACCACGTCATTAATCGTTAAACAAAGGAAACATGGTAAAATAGGAGCAGGAGTGGGCCATTCGGCCCTTCGAGCCTGCTCCACCATTCAATATGATCATGGCTGATCCTCTAACTCAATACCATATTCGCGCTCTCTCCCCATTCCCCGTGATACCTTTTGTGTCTAGAAATGTATGTCATTCTTAAATATATTCTTGTGAACCTTCGCTGCACTCCATCTATGGCAAGTATGCCCTTTCTTAGGTAAGGAGACCAAAACTGCACACTGTACTCCAGGTGTGGTCTCACCAAGGCCCTTTATAACTGTAGTAAGGCATCCTTGCTCCTGTATTCAAATCCTTTTGCAATGAAGGCCAACATACCATTTTCCTTCCTAACTGCTTGCTGCATGTTTGCTTTCAGTGACTGGTGAACAAGGACACCCAAGTCCCTTTGTGCATCAACATTTCCCAATCTATCACAATTTATATAAAACTCTGCCTTTCTGTTTTTCCTACCGATTTGGATAACTTCACAGTTATCCACGTTATACTGCATCTGCCATGTATTTGCCCACTCACTCAACTTGTCTAAATCGCCTTGAAGCCTCGTTGCATCCTCCTCACAACTCACAATCCCACCTAGTTTCGTGTCGTCAGCAAATTGGAAATATTACATTTGGTTCCCTCATCCAAATCATTGATATATATTGTGAATAGCTGGGGCCCAAGCACTGATCCCTGCGGTACCCCACTAGTCACCGCCTGCCACCTCGAAAAAGACCAATTTATTCCTATTCTCTGTTTCCTGTCTGTTAACCAATTTTCAATCCATGCCAGTATATTACCCCAATCCCATATGCTTTAATTTTGCACAATAACCACTTATGTGGGACTTTATCTGAAAATCCAAATACACATATCCACTGGTTCTCCCTTATCTATTCTACCAGTTATATCCTCAAAAAACTCCAGTCGGTTTGTCGAAAACGATTTCCCTTTCATAAATCCGTGTTGACTTTGTCTAATCCCGTTGATATTTTCTAAGTGTCCTGCTATCACATCCTTTATAGTAGACTCTAGCATGTTCCCTACTGCTGATCTTAGGTTATCCGGTCTGTAGTTCCCTGTTTTCTCTCTCCTTCCTTTTTTAAATAGTGGGTTTACATTTGCCACCATCCAATCTTCAGGATCTTTTCCATAATCTGTAGAATTTTGGAAGATGACAACCAAGGCATCCACTAGTCCCATGGCTACCTCTTTTAGTACTCTGGGATGCAGTGTATCAGGCCCTGGGGATTAATCGGCTTTCAGTCCCATTCAATTCTCCAGCACTATTGTTTTACTAATTCTGATTTCCTTTAATTCCTCCTTCTCACTAGACCCTTGGTTCCCTAGCATTTCTGAAAAGTTATTTGTGTTGTTGGTGAAAAATGAATTCACTCGAGTCTGTGTCAAAGGAGAAGATCACAGTTTATTTAACAGTGTACTCTGGGAGAAGAGCCATAGACCCCGCGGTCTAGTTAATTCACTTCTCGAACTTACAGTGATACCGGAATTCTTTTATACATTATAGGGCCGGTTAAGCAGTTCATTACATACAAATGTCTTCACCCAATCACGTTCCCTCAGCAACAGACTTCTAATTATAAACTGGACTTTAAGCTAAAAAATGTTACTTCCCTATCGAAACTTTCAACATCGAAATGTCGTGTCAGCTTTGTCTAGTCGGACTACCAGGTCATGCGGTGATTGGTTCTCAAGTGTAACCGTTGTACCTTGCACGTACGCATGTTGACCACAGACAGTACTCATCGCACTGTGCCAGCGAAACAATTCTGTATTTACGAATTTACTTTTTATATTACAATCTTTATGCCCTATAATTTTTACTCCAACAGTCCCTCCTGTTGGTCCCTGATCAAAACTCCTTTTGTGACAGGGAACCAGCATCATACGGATTTTTGGTAATGTATGTAGATATGTTTACATTCCAGGGGCTCACAATCCGTTAGTCAGACTGTGGCATCCTTGTATAGGGACTCATATCCACACATCTCTCTCTCCGGGTGTCATTTGATTAACCATCATGACACTTACAGCAGGCCGTGACATTTGAGCGCAACAACATTTTAACAATAGGGCCAGACCATACATCACTAATATTATAACAAAGAACAAAATCAATCCTTGTACTACTGATGTCCCGAGTGAACTCAACCATCCAGTTGCCCAGCCCCAAAGGTTGGATGCCGGAGGTTGTTTTAATTTTTTTACTTCTTCATGTATGTGTTCTGCCAAGTTAGTTATTGCTTCCGAGTTACCTGGTATATAGGTACAACATTCTGTACCTATTAGGGCGCAGGTTTCCCCTTTCTCTGCCAACACATAGTCAAGGGCCATCCGATTTTGTAGAGCTACTGTGTGGAGGGCTACCATCTCTGCATTAACCTTTACTAGATCTTCAGCTGTATCGTTGGCCACCTGCTACAAGATGGAGACAAGGTTAATGGATTCCCTTGCCAATTTAGCTGCTCCATACCAGGGGAACGCAATTGCCCAGAATCTTTCAGTCTTCGTGATGGCTCATCTGGTTCTCCCGCGGAGGTCCTTCAGTGAACCCATGTGATGTATGTAGGGTATGACATAAGCCAGATAAAATGAACCCGTCCATTCTCGGGGCAATCAGGGATAGGCCCTATGACCGCACACGAAATGAGTCCCGTTGTAGGGGGTATACTTATTTACCTCTGGGGGGTCCCATTGTACTGAGAAGTCACCGCTTCTGTTTAGTGATGGGAGTTTCACACTACCCGTCTCACCAGGCAAGGCAATGTTATATGTGCAGTTACTGTAGCCCACAATAGGATCTGTCGGTCGTCCCCTCTTTACGAGATATAGTCCCCCCCTTGTCCGTCTTACTCTTTGTTCTCAGGAACGGTGGTAGATAGGAATCGTTATATGTTGACCGTGTCCACCCACTACAATATTCTGGGTTGTACCCATGACGTTGCAGCTTTGCTATAGTTCTGCCGTCTGTCTTGGCTTCATAACAGCTCACACTTTTGCATCGTGCTCTAACTCCAAACATCCAACTGACCGTCTCATCATCACTAAGTGGGAATAGTTGTAGGGGGAGTCCTTCCTCCGAGTGCGTGGGGACATGGGCGCAGACCCAACAGCTGGCAACATCAACTCTCTTGGCATATGTGTATGACATATATAAAAAGGTGTTCACCCGTAACCCTATTTTGGCCCTTTGGGGTACTCTAGCCTTAGTCCTCCCGAGGCTACATATTATGTTTATACAAATTAGGAAACTACACCTGATATTGCGTAACACGTTCATCTTATCACTTTATGTTAACCATGTCCCAAAGACTATATCGCCAACCGAACCACTTTGTTGCTTGAAGATTCTATTTTCCTGTGGGGGTGAATAGAATACTGTCATTATGCTGGTTCCTCGATAATAATCGTTTGGATTCCCTCCTCCTGCTCGACCGGTTGGAGTCGATGGGATCGTTCCGATACATGCTTCACGATGCATCCCATAGTGTATCCCATTATGACAATGCATATTGTCCATACCATCGTCCGTACTAGCGCCCATTCCCATTCTTTGAATTTTCTAACGTATTCTTCATTTCCCACAAAAGGTACATGCTCTCTTGTAGCCATTTTTAAGCTGGCGAAGGGTCATAGACTTTTAGCTGTGTCCAGTGAGTCCATCGTCCCATGCCCTTCATATCAATGCAAGCACACATATCTCCACTAATTAGAATCTGATATGGTCCTGACCATTTTGGGGCTAACCCGGGTTTTCCTGGTAAACCTTTAACCATTACCTTATTCCCGGCTGGAGGGATATATGGGAAAGCGATCGATTCTAAATCCTTATCCTTTTCTTCCTGTCTGTCCTGCGTTTGCTGCCTCATTTCCTTTAATTGACTGCTTAATTCGAGGACATACCTTCGGAGCTTATCCTTTACAGGACCCACATCCTCTCCTCCAGTTATTATGCCATGGGGGAGTTGCATTGCCCTCCCCGTCATTAGCTCATATGGTGATAAGCCCGTTGTTCGGATGGGGTGGCTCTTAGTTTCATTAAGACTTGTAGTAACACATCAACCCACTGTTGATGTTTGTCCCCTGAAGCCTTGGCTCAGGCTGTTTTCAAGGTTCGGTTCATTCGTTCCACCATTCCAGAACTTTGGGGATGGTACGGAATGTGGAATTTCTGCTTTATGCCCATCCACTTGCATACATTCTTCACTACTGCTCCCGTAAAGTGAGTTCCCTGATCTGAGTAAATTTGGATCGGTATTCCCCACCTGGGAATTATTTCCTCCGCCATTATTCGTGCCACGGTGGTGGCAGTACAGTACAGGTAATGCCTCAACCCACCTAGGAAACTGATCTATTATAACCAGGCAATACCTCTTACCCCTTGACCTGGGGAGGGGTCCGGTGAAGTCTATTTGTATATTTTCCCATGGGCCCCTCGGCCGTGGTTGGTGGGACATCCGTATCTTAACGGGTCGTCCTGGGTTGTGCTGGGCACACGCGATACACCGCTGGCACTGTTTTGCCACCTCTCTTCCTAACCCAGGCCACCGCCATTCTTTACTTATTAGGTCAATCATCGGCCCTCTTCCTGTATGGGCGTCTGCATGGTGTTGCTCTAAGAGCATTTGTCTGATACATGCAGGGGCTATCACCATCCCGTTTTTCCGCCATATAGCTTCCTTGTCTGATCCACCTCCTGTGCGGTACCATTCCTGTTTCTCCCCTTCTGGGGTCTCTTTGTGTAATTTCCTTATAGCTATTTCTTCCACCTGTGCAATGGCTATGTTTTCTTCAACCACAGAGGCGGCGGACCTGGGTGGAGCGGCTGCGGCGAGGCGGAGGACTCAAGAGGCGGCGGCGACCAGGTAGGCCCACAGAGGCGGCGGACCTGGGTGGAGCGGCTGCGGCGAGGCGGGGGACTCAAGAGGCGGCGGCGACCAGGTAGACCCACAGAGGCGGCGGACCTGGGTGGAGCGGCTGTGGCGAGGCGGGGGACTCAAGAGGCGGCGGCGACCAGGTAGACCCACAGAGGCGGCGGACCTGGGTGGAGCGGCTGCGGCGAGGCAGAGGACTCAAGAGGCGGCGGCGACCAGGTAGGCCCACAGAGGCGGCGGACCTGGGTGGAGCGGCTGCGGCGAGGCGGGGGACTCAAGAGGCGGCGGCGACCAGGTAGGCCCACAGAGGCTTTTAAAGTGCGGGACGCAGTGGTTGCTGGGTAGGTGATTAATTTTTACCTGTATATAAGTTGGGCGGTTCCTAGTGGTAAGCCATGGTGACCGGAACTCCGGCGCTGGGTCTGTCCCTGTGGCTCAGAAGGGAAGGGGGGAGAGCAGGATAGCAATAGTTATTGGGGACTCAATAGTCAGAGGGACAGATAGGAGGTTCTGTGGCAGCAAAAGAGACTCACGGATGGTATGTTGCCTCCCGAGTGCCAGAGTCCGTGACGTCTCGGACCGTGTTTTCAGAATCCTCAAAGGGGAGGGGGAACAATCACAAGTCGTGGTACACATCGGTACCAACGACATAGGTAGGAGAAGGGACGGGGATTTAAAACAGGAATTTAGGGAGCTGGGTTGGAAGCTGAGAGCCAGTACAAACCATGTTGTAATTTCTGGTTTGTTGCCGGTGCCACGTGCTAGCGAGTTGAGGAACAGGGAGAGAGTGCAGATAAACACGTGGCTGCAGGGATGGTGTAGCGGGGAGGGTTTCAGTTATGTGGATAATTGGAGCACATTCTGGGGAAGGTGGGACCTGTACAAACAGGACGGTTTGCACCTGAACCAGAGGGACACCAATATCCTGGGAGGGAAATTTGCTACGGCTCTTCGGGGGGGTTTAAACTAATTTGTCAGGGGGATGAGAAAAAGGGCTGCAGTCCAGGAGCCAGTGGTGAGTGTAGGGAGGTACTGAGGAGGGTATCAAGGTCGCAGGAATGTACCGGCAGACAGGAAGATGGCTTGAAGTGTGTCTACTTCAATGCAAGGAGCATCCGGAATAAGGTAGGAGAACTTGGAGCGTGGATTGGTACTTGGGACTACGATGTGGTGGCCATTACGGAGACATGGTTACAACAGGGACAGGAATGGTTGTTGGAAGTTCCGGGGTATAGATGTTTCAGTAAGAGTAGGGAAGTTGGTAAGAAAGGTGGAGGAGTAGCATTGTTAATCAAGGATAGTTTAACAGCGGCAGAAAGGCAGTTCGAGGGGGATATGCCGTCTGAGGTAATATGGGCTGAAGTTAGAAATAGGAAAGGAGCGGTCACGTTGTTAGGAGTTTTCTACAGGCCCCCAAATAGTAATAGAGATGTGGAGGAAGAAATTGCAAAGCAGATTATGAATAGGTGTGGAGGTCACAGAGTAGTTGTCATGGGTGACTTCAACTTTCCAAATATTGATTGGAACCTTTATAGGTCAAACAGTTCGGATGGGATAGTTTTTGCACAGTGTGTGCAGGAGGGTTTCCTGACACAATATGTGGATAGGCCGACAAGAGCTGGGGCCACGTTGGATTTGGTACTGGGTAATGAACCGGGCCAAGTGTTTGATTTGTATGTGGGAGAGCACTTTGGAGATAGTGACCACAATTCGGTAACTTTCACTATTGCAATGGAGAGGGATAGGGCCATACGGCAGGGCAGGGTTGATAATTGGGGGAGGGGTAATTATGATGCGATTAGGCAAGAATTAGGGAGTATAAGATGGGAACAGAAACTATCAGGGAAAGGCACAAACGAAAAGTGGAGCTTTTTCATGGAGCAATTACTGCGTGTCCTTGATAGGTATGTCCCTGTCAGGCAGGGAGGAAATGGCCGAGTGAGAGAACCATGGTTCACAAAAGAGGTTGAATGTCTAGTCAAGAGGAAAAAGGAAGCGTATGTAAGGATGAGAAAACAAGGTTCAGTTGGGTCGATTGAGGGGTACAAGGTAGCAAGGAATGAGCTATAAAAAGAGCTTAGGAGAGCTAGGAGGGGGCATGAGAAGTCCTTGGCGGGTCGGATCAAGAAAAACCCCAAGGCCTTTTACTCTTATGTGAGAAATAAAAGAATGACCAGGGTGAGGGTAGGGCCGGTCAAGGACAGTAGTGGGAACTTGTGCATGGAGTCAGAAGAGATAGGAGAGGTGATGAATGAATACTTTTCGTCAGTGTTCACCGAGGAGAGGGGCCATGTTCTTGAGGATGAGAGTGTGATAAAGGTGGATAGGCTGGAGGTGGTAGATGTTCAGAGGGAAGATGTTTTAGCAATTTTGAAGAACCTGAGGGTCGATAAGTCCCCTGGGCCAGATGGGATATATCCTAGGATTCTTTGGGAGGCAAGGGAGGAGATTGCAGAGCCTCTGGCTTTGATCTTTGGGTCCTCACTGTCCACGGGAATGGTGCCAGAGGACTGGAGAGTGGCGAATGTTGTTCCTCTCTTCAAGAAAGGAAATAGGAATGACCCTGGTAATTATAGGCCGGTTAGTCTTACTTCGGTGGTTGGTAAGATAATGGAAAAGGTCCTGAGGGATAGGATTTATGACCATTTGGAAAGGGGCAACTTAATCAGGGAAAGTCAACACGGATTCGTGAAGGTTAAGTCTTGCCTAACAAATTTGATTGAATTCTTTGAGGAGGTAACTAAGTGTGTAGATGAAGGTAGAGCAGTTGATGTCGTATACATGGATTTTAGTAAGGCGTTTGATAAGGTTCCCCATGGTCGGCTCATGAAGAAAGTAAGGAGTTGTGGGATAGAGGGAAATTTGGCCGATTGGATAAGTAACTGGCTATCTCATAGAAGGCAGAGGGTGGTGGTGGATGGAACATTTTCGGACTGGAGACCAGTTACCAGCGGTGTGCCACAGTGGTCGGTGCTGGGTCCTCTGCTGTTTGTGATTTTTATCAATGACTTGGAGGAGGGGACTGAAGGGTGGATCAGTAAATTTGCTGATGACACCAAGATTGGTGGAGCAGTGGATGAGGTGGAGGGCTGTTGTAGGCTGCAAAGAGACATTGATAGGATGCAGAGCTGGGCCGAAAAATGGCAGATGGAATTTAACCCTGATAAGTGCGAGGTGATTCATTTTGGTAGGGCAAATTTGAATAAGGATTACAGGGTCAACGGCAGGGTTCTGAGGAACGTGGAGGAGCAGAGGGATCTGGGGGTTCATATCCACAGATCTCTGAAGGTTGCCACTCAAGTGGATAGAGCAGTAAAGAAGGCCTATGGTGTGTTGGCGTTTATTAACAGAGGGTTTGAGTTTAAGAACCGTGAGGTTATGCTGCAACTGTACAGGACCTTGGTGAGACCACATTTGGAATATTGTGTGCAGTTCTGGTCACCTCACTATAGGAAGGACGTGGAAGCATTGGAAAGAGTGCAAAGGAGATTTACCAGGATGCTGCCTGGTTTGGGGGGGAGGTCTTATGAGGAAAGATTGAGGGAGTTGGGGCTTTTCTCTTTAGAGCGGAAGAGGATGAGAGGCGACTTAATATAAGTTTATAAGATGATGAGGGGGATAGATAGAGTGGATGTTCAGAGACTATTTCCTCGGGTTGAGGCAGCTGTTACAAGGGGGCATAACTATAAGGTGCATGGGGGGAGATATAGAAGGGATGTCCGAGGTAGATTCTTTACTCAGAGAGTGGTTGGGGTGTGGAATGGACTGCCTGCTGTGATAGTGGAGTCGGACACTTTAGGAACTTTCAAGCGATTATTGGATAAGCACATGGAGCGCACCAGAATGATAGGGAGTGGGATAGCTTGATCTTGGTCTCGGACAATGCTCGGCACAACATCGAGGGCCGAAGGGCCTGTACTGTGCTGTACTGTTCTATGTTTCTATGTTTCTTGTTCAAGAGCTTGCTGTGCTGCTAAATCAGCGGCATGGTTCCCTTTTTGTTCCTGATTTTGTATTTTCTGGTGCGCCTTTATTTTTATTACTGCTGCTAGTGTTGGGGCCTTTGCGGTTTCCAAGAGGGCCTCTATCCTCTGCTGGTGTTTTATACGATCCCCTCTTTAGCAACTATGTGACACTCCCACTGGACCGCCGCATCATAATTATTCGCCGCCACTATTCACATTTTTAATATCGCTTGTTGGGATTGGGACAACCCGTCCTTAAACATTTGAATAAAGGGCTGGTCTGTCATCTGGGGATCTGCTTGTCCCGATGATTCCTGGTATACGACGAAAAATCGTTCGCCATAATTACTACTGCTTTCCCCTTTCCGCTGTTTTATCATCATTACACGTCCCCAATTGGGTGAGGATCCTCCAAAGGCCGCCTGGACCGTTGTTTTAAAGGGGTTGTAGGCCGCGAGTTGGGCCGTCTTGTCCGTAATTAAGGCGATTTGGCCGGTCCAGCCACCGTCTTGGTGGCCGTTTTGTTTATCCACCTCCCTCCATTTATCAGCCGGGCATTTAGCCCGTACTAACTGATGGATGTCCCGAGGATGGAGGTCGTGTATATCCCACATCTCCTCGAGATTTCTCCAAAATTCCCCATTTGTGCTGCGGGGCTTCAATGTTCCCAAATCTTTCAATATTGTTTGTTTTTCTAAGGGGCTAAAAGCTTGGGACTTGGCTGTGGGATTTTGTACCGTTCCCCCTCTTTTTAAAGGGGCTGCCTTGACTGCGTTTGGGTTCTTTTTCTCTTTCTCTAAGTTTTCATCATCACTCTCTTCCATGGAAGGTGCTGATGCCTCTGGGGCGTAAGGAGGTGGCATCTCGTCCTCATTTTCGGAGCCCTGGACTTTTACCGAGGCTCACAAATGTGCCCGCCTTTCATTCCATAGTTCCGTTTTGTCCCATCAAGGACCGTCTGGCCTCCTTTGTGTAATACTAACTCTTGTTCTAATTCCAGAATTCTTTCACGTTTACTTGCAAGGCTAGTGTGGAGTCGCTGCACCTTGTTAGTTATTGCGACTAATTGGTTTCCTAGTATCACCCCCGCCTTTTTTGTCTTTTTCTGTTTTTGACCGTCCCACCAGTCTCTTTGTACTTTCGGATTCTGGAGCGTTGGTCCCACCCCTCCTTCGTCATCTTATCCACTAAACCCTTCCGGTCGTCTGCATAGAACCTAGTAAGGGACCCCATTGTCCCCCATTCTATTTCTTTCCCCAACGCCATTTGTAGTCCAACTTACAGTCTTACCAAATGCTGAGTTCCTCAACTCGGGCTTGTTCTTGATAATTTAAAGACCTTCAAGCGGTTAATCAGTCACAACACACATTAATATTTGCTGGCTTCACGGTCCCAGGGTGTTTTGGAGCCTCTACCCCTACTTGATCCTGGCCGTCACATGGGACTATGTCCTCTTAAGTCAGACTCAGGCTAGGTGTTAGAGACCGGCACCCTCCTTGTCCATGTCGTTCCGTCACTCACTCATTCCTTCGCGACATTTATCGCTACACAGTGTTCCCTTTAGTACTTGCGATCTGCACTCTCACAACTGTGTTCTCCTACCTCTCGCAGACTTTACTTGATTCGTGATGCTACGGCACTGTCACTCCGCCTTTCCAGGTGACTCAATTTCTGGATGGTCAAAATTGACTTCTCGTCCGGGTTCACCGGTGCGGGTGGTCTTTCAGTTCCAGAGCATCCTGCCGACTACGCCAATTGTTGTGAAAAATTAATTCACTCGAGTCTGTCTCAAAGCAGAAGATCACAGTTTATTTAACAGAGGCACTGGAAGAAGAGCCACAGACCCCGCGGTCTAGTGAATTCACTTCTCGATCTTACAGTGATATCAGAACTTCTTTTATACATTATAGGGTCGTCAACGCAATACATTGCATACAAATGTCTTCACCCAATCACGATCCCCCAGCAACAGACTTCTAATTATAAACTGCACTTTAAGCTAAAAAATGTTACTTCCCTATCGAAACTATAAACATCGAAATGTCGTGTCAGCTTTGTCTAGTCAGACTAGATCGTCATGCGGTGATTGGTTCTCCAGTGAAACCGTTGTACCTCGCACAAACACTTGTTGACCACAGACATTACTCATCGCACTGTGTCAGCGAAACCATTCTGTATTTACGAATTTACTTTTTATATTACATTCTTTAAGCCCTATAATGTTTACTCCAACAGTGTCCTCTTCCTTGAAGACAGAACCAACGTCTTTGTTTAATTGCTCAGCCATTTCCTTGTTCCGCATTATAAATTCTCCCGTTTCTGACTGTAAGGGCCCTACATTTGTCTCCACTAATCTTTTTCTTTTAAGATGCTTGTAGAAGCTTTTGCATTCCACTCTTATATTGCTTCTTATTCAATCTCTTGGTTCTTTTTTCTGAACTCTAAACTACTCTCAGTCCTCAGGCTTGCTATTTTTTCTGTCAACTTGATATGATTCCTCTTTGGATCTAATACTATCCTTAATTTTTTTGTTTGCTATGGTTATACTGCTTTTCCTTTTGCGTTTTTGCGCCAGAAAGAAATGTATACCAGCTGCAATTCATGCATTCGTTCCTTAAATGTTAGCCATTGCCTATCCACCATCATGCATTTTAATGAAGCTCCGCAATCTATCATAGCCAACTCACTCCTCATACCTTCGTAGTTTCCTTTGTTTAGAGTTAGGACCCGAGTTACGGATTGGAATTCTTCACTTTCCATCTTAATGAAGGATTCTATTATGTTATGGTCACTCTTCCCTAAAGGAATCTGCACAACAAGATTATTAATTAATCGCTTCGCATTGCACAATACCCAATCTAGGATAGCCTGTTCCCTAGTTGGCTCCTCAACGTACTGGTCCAAAAACCCATCTCAGACACACTCCAGGAATTCATCCTCCACAGTATTATTGCTAATTTGGTTTGGCCAGTCAATATGTAGATTAAACTCACCCATGATTACTGTAGTACCCTTGTTACATGCATCTCCAATTTCCTGTTTGATGCCATCCCCTTAATTACCACTACTGTTTGGAGGCCTACAGACAACTCCCACCGATGTTCTCTGCCCTTTGGTGCTTCTTAGCTCCACCTCGACAAGTTCTACATCTTGATTTTCTGGGCCAATATCCTTTCTCACTATTGCTCTGATTTCATCCTTTACTAACAACGCTACCCACCACCTTTTCCTTTTTGCCTATCCTTCCTACATATCGAATATCCTTGGATATTCAGCTCCCAGCCTTGGTCACCCTGCAGCCATGTCTCCGTAATCTCAATTAAATCATGTCCGTTTACATCGATTTGCGCTGTTAATTCGTTTACCTTATTATGAATGTTTCATGCTTTCAGATACAGTCAAAGAACAGCGGAGAATCTGAAGCTGGAAATGTAAGTTAGAACAGTGAATTCAATACCAAATCAGGCACAGAAAGCGAAATAAAGGGAGGAAAAGAAAGATTAGATCAAGAGAGAGAAAAGAAACAGAATAAAGTAAAATTATTTTTATTATCTAAAAATCTAAAACAAATGATTTCTGAATGAAAGAGTCTCCACACGTATAAAAGTTAATTTTCGGTGCCAGAGAGGTTCTTTGGCTGTAATTAAGACTCACTAAGACCGTTGAAAATGGGACTGAGACTGAAATGGACGGGGTTGTTGCGGTGTGTGAAATATTGTTACGATCCATGGTTAATAATCGAGGCGATGCTGTGGGATCCTTTAAAGATCGGTGGCAATTCAAACAGCCCCAAAACGCACTGTTCTCTGAACCCGGGCAAGAGGGGGGGGGGGGGGTGATAGCGCCGAATTCTAACCACTAGACCACCAGGGAAGCTGCAGCAAGCTCCCTGCCAGAAAGCATAGCAACACAGTCTTTCCTGCGTGCTCCTTTGAAATTCAGATACTTTCGCGCCAGGCAAACTGTTCGTACAAAATGCATTTTTTTAGTTGAGAACACAAAAGACGTGTTCGCGAAACCACGGCACCAAGTGCGGGTAGGCATCCACTTGAAATCGATTTCCTTCTGTGCATTTCTCTGGATGTTGTCTCTCCCGGGCCGGATGAACATTTCATTGATTCATTTGTCCTGAACTGAAGCCTTTTGCCCATCTCGCGGGGTCAGAGCCGCTCTGTCTGTCTCTTCCTGCTTCTGACCATTAACGGGAACAGGCCGCCATTTCAACGTTCATCAGCAAACCCAGAAACACAAATAAACAGAAAGATGAGTCTCTCGGCCCCGCTGGCAAAGGTGGCCGTCATTTTACAGAAGGCAAGGAAGTGTATTTTGGATTGCTGCACCGAATGATGCGCTGCTGACTGTAGCGGCAGTAGCAGCGGTGCAGCAAGTTGAAAGCTTGATCAGGCTGCTTTGATTGGTGGCAGTTCAAACAGCCCCAAAACGCAATGTTTCCTTACCGAGAATCCAATCCGGGCCGTAGCTTTTCCTCAGAGACAGAAAGAAACACAGAGACACACAGAGTGAAGCCGTCGGGATATTGAATACTGATCACTATACTATCAAGGACCTGGTAGAGGAAGTAGTTATACATAGATACATAGAAGATAGGAGCAGGAGTAGGCCATCCGGCCCTTCGAGCCTGCTCCGCCATTTAAGGAGATCATGGCTGATCCTCCAATTCAGTATCCCGTCCCCGCCTTCTCTCCGTAACCCTTAACCCCTTTTGCCTGTAGAAATACATCTAATTCCCTCTTAAATATATTTAATGAGCTGGCGTACACTGCCCTCTGTGGCAATGAGTTCCACAGGTTCACCACCCTCTGAGTGAAGAAATTCCCCCTCATTTCTGTCCTAAATGGTTTAGCCCTTATCCTTAAATTATGTCCTCTAGTTCTGTTCTCACCCGCCAAGGGAAACATTCCTTCTGCATCTAGTCTGTCTAGACCTGTCAGAATTTTATACACTTCTATGAGGTCCCCTCTCAATCTTCTAAACTCCAGTGTGTACATCCCTAAACTACATAGTCTCTCCTCATAGGTCAATCCCGCCATTCCTGGTATCAGCCTGGTGAATCGCCGCTGCACCCCCTCCATGGCAAGAACATCTTTCCTCAGATGAGGCGACCAAAACTGTACACAGTACTCGAGGTGTGGTCTCACCAGTGCCCTGTACAGCTGCAGCAAGGTATCCCTGTTCCTGTATTCCAACCCTTTTGCTATGAAGGCCAGCATACCGTTTGCCTTCTTGATCGCCTGTTGCACCTGCATGCTCGCCTTCAGTGACTGGTGTACAAGAACACCCAGGTCTCTCTGTACTTCCCCCTCTCCCAATTTATTGCCATTTAAATAATAATTTGCCCTCCCGTTCCTGCACCCAAGGTGGATAACTTCGCACTTGTCCACATTATAGTGCATCTGCCATTTATCCGCCCAATCACCCAGTCTGTCCAAATCGCACTGGAGCTTCCTGGTCTCCTCCTCTGAGCCCACCCCCCCTCCTAGTTTAGTGTCGTCTGCAAATTTGGAAATGCTGCATCCGACTCCCTGATCCAGGTCATTAATGTAAATTGTGAACAGCTGGGGACCCAGGACAGATCCCTGTGGTACCCCACTTGTTACTGCCTGCCATTCAGAAAATGAGCCGTTTATTCCAACTCTCTGTTTTCTATCTGACAGCCAGTTCTCTATCCACGTCAATACTTTCCCCTTTATACCATGAGCTTCAATTTTCCCTGCTAATCTTTTATGTGGGACCTTATCGAAGGCCTTTTGGAAGTCCAGGTACACCACATCTACTGGCTCTCCCCCATCTATTTTACCAGTTACTCCCTCAAAAAATTCCAATAGATTAGTCAAGCACGATTTACCCTTTGTAAATCCATGTTGACTCTGTCCTATCCTGTCCCCATTTGCTAAGTGCTCCGCTATTTCATCCTTAATGATGGACTCCAGCATTTTGCCCACAACTGATGTAAGGCTTACAGGTCTGTAATTACCTGCTTTTTCCCTACCCCCCTTTTTGAATAGTGGGGTAACGTTAGCTACCCTCCAATCCATGGGCACTGTTCCCGAGTCTAATGAATTCTGAAAAATCATACTTAGTGCATCCGCTATCTCTAGGGCCACCTCCTTCAGTACCCTAGGATGCATGTTATCAGGCCCTGGGGATTTGTCCGCCTTCAATCCCTTTAGCTTCCTTAACACCATATCCTTAGAGATATTGACTTGCGTCAGTTCCTCCTTTGCAAATGTCCCTATTTTTCCCGATATCCCAGGGAGGTTTTTTGTGTCTTCCTTCGTAAAGACTGACCCAAAGTATGCATTTAGTTGGTCTGCCATTTCCTTATTTCCCGTTATATATTCCCCCGTATCTGACTGCAATGGGCCAACTTTGGTTTTCACCAGTCTTTTCCTCTTGATATACTTATAAAAGCTTTTGGAGTTAGTTTTTATATTTTCCGCCAGCTTGCTTTCGTAAGCTATTTTGCCCCTCTTGATTAAGCCCTTTGTCCTCCTTTGCTCTATCTTAAACTGTTCCCAATCTTCCGCTCTGGCGCTTTTTTTGGCTATTTTATACGCCCTATCTTTGGATTTTATGCTGTCTCTAATTTCCCCTGTTATCCACGGTTGAGTCACCTTTTTAGATTTCCTTTTATGCCAGATTGGTATAAACAATTTTTGCAATTTTGTCATTCTATTTTTAAATGCTTGCCATTGTTTATCTACCTCCAGTCCTCCCAGGAACGTTGTCCAATCAGACCTACTCAGTTCCCGTCTAATGGCATCATAATTCCCCTTGTTTAAATTCAGGACCTTAGTATCTGAGTCAATTTCTTCGCTCTCCATTTCGAGTGAGAAATCGATCATGTTATGATCGCTCTGACCCAAGGGTCCCCGTACAACAAGATTACTAATTAGTCCCTTCTCATTGCACAGTACCCAGTCCAATATAGCCTGTTCCCGAGTTGGTTCCTCGACATATTGATCCAGATAACCATCCCTTAAACACTCAAGGAATTCCTCCTCCTCATTATTTTTACTGATTAGGCTATTCCAATCTATATGTAAGTTAAAGTCACCTATGATGACAGCTGTGCTCTTATTGCACGCTTCTCTAATTTCCCTCGTGATGCCCTCCCCAACCTCTATTTTACTATTTGGAGGCCTATATACCACTCCTATTAATGTTTTTCGCCCCTCGCTATTTCTTAGCTCCACCCATATAGATTCTGTATTAACTGAGTTAATATCCTTCCTTTCAATTGCATTTATCCCTTCTTTTACCAGCAATGCTACCCCTCCTCCCTTTCTTTTTCGTCGATCCTTCCTAAATACTGAATACCCCTGTATGTTAAGCTCCCAGCCCTGCTCACCCTGCAACCATGTTTCCGTAATCCCAATTAGATCATAATTATTAACCTCTATTTCCACAGCTAATTCATCTACCTTGTTCCTGATGCTTCTCGCATTAAGGTATAAAACCCTCAGGCTTTTTTTATGCTCACATTTTTTATGAATTAGTTTGGCCCTTTGTTTTTTGTTCCTCACTCTTTTACCATTTATTTCTGTCTGCCTTTCACTTTCCTCTATTTCACTACATAGGTTTCTAGCCCCCTGCCATACTAGTTTAAATGCTCCCGAACTGCTTTATCAAAAATTACCCCGAGAACATCAGTTCCATCTTTGCAGTGCTTGAGGCAAAGATTCAAACACACACACAGACATGTGTGTGTGCTCTCTTTGTGTATGTATGTCTCAGATATCAGCCCTGCAATTTTTTCCCATTCAATAGTTTATCCAATTCCCTTTTGAAAGTTGCTATTGAATCTGCTTCCACCGCCCTTTCAGGCAGCGCAATCCGGAACACACTCCCTGAGTCACTGGGCTTATCCACTTGTTTGCTGCCTCTGTTTTTTCTCAGTGGAATATTTAGTTTTGAGCTTCTGGCAATAATTGGCCACTAATCGATCACAGGGGAAAGTGACTGAGAAATAAACAGTGTCTGTGGCTGCATGAAACAGACATACTTTTTCCACTTATATGTCAATTTATTTATCAGCATCAAATCAGAAATTGAGCAGCTAAAATGATATTACAGTTCAATACAGAGCAGAGTGAATGAATTAATATACCTCAGGACGGGGATGGAGCCTCGGCCCTTCCCACAGAAGATCTAAATTATATGATTGATTATTGATGCTGGCCGATTTATTTCTACACCTTGGAATTCTGGAGAACCTGCTTCATTATTTGTAGAACAAGCTGAGCCGACAGCTCCCTCCCTGTAACAACAGATAAGGGTAAGCCAGCAATAGGTCTGGCTGGTTTACCCGGTACACTCTGAGACTCTTAACTTACAGGGAGGTTCGGTCGAGCCCCACATTGGGGTGATTGCCTGTTATCCTGGCAGCAGTCATGATGCCTTCATCCTGCACCAGTCTAGTGTGCCAGCAATCTTCCAGCCACCATGTCAAACCAAAGGGTGGCTGCTCGGAGACAAGAGCTTTCCGCTATGCACCTGGCTGATGACACCTCACCAATACCCCACCACTCGCGGCCAGCACTCATATAATGAGAGCCATGCTGCCACGAGGTACCTCATCGCGCAGACTATCGGGGTGTTAAAGCAACGGTCCCTCAGCCTTGACGGCTCATGAGGAGCTCTCCAGTAAACACTGGAGTCCCATTTGGTGGTGATCTGCTGCATGCGCCACAACGTGGCCATCTTGAGGGCGAAGTGATTGCCACCACGGGTTCTGGGACCACCTCAGGAGGAGGATGAAGTGGAGGAAGAGCAGGTGGAGGAAGAGCAGGAGGCGGAATAGTTAGAAATGGAAGAGCAGGAGAACGAAGAAGAGGAGGATGGAGAAGGGAGGAGGCAGGCAGTAGATTCTTGTTCTGGACAGGCTGTCCGTGAGCGCCTCATCAGATTCCAGTTCCAGTGAATGAAACTCCACATGCCTGCTGCTCACCAGTTCCCCATCATACCATTCCTCTGTCACAGAACATCACAGCGTCCTCCTGGTCACAAAGATGAAATGAGAGCCATCACAAAACAAACATTCCAAACATAATTTATAAAGTTATCAAATCACAATCAGAATAACAAAGTCAACTCTAATCACCCTTGTGCTTTCCCTCAGTGTCTGTATTTCTTTCGTGTTGCTTCTCCTACTCTCGTGCTCCTACGAAGTGCTCCCCCAGTGGCTACAGAATGGCTGATGGTAGGCTGCTGACTTTCAATGGGGAGACTGCAGATGGCCTTGCAGGAAGACCTCGAGCAGCTCTGGGCTTAGAATGCCCGGCTGTAGACTGCACCAACTGGACGGCAGCAGCCTGAGTTGGCTGGATGACAGGCAGCAGCAAGGGCACTGCCAGAGTTGCAGTGGTGGGAGTATGAATACTGTTATCCTGAGAGAGGACTGCAGGTTCTTGCTCTGTGGAGCCACTGCCACTTCCCAGGGTGGCGCCTCTGCAATTCTAGCCTTCTATTTGGTGAACGATTGCCGGAGTGCTGTGAGACCCCGCACTTCATACTCGTAAATCCAGCCACGATGGCAGCAATGTGAGCTTCCACTGCAGTACTGAGACGTTGGGTCGCTTCCGCCTGTGCTGCAAAGGAAGCTGTGACATCACCCATCACACACAGCATCATGGCTGGGTCTACTAGGTCTCTCATGGAGTTGCCCATCATTTCCATCCTGGAAATCACGGGCTCCAAGCTCCGTGCAAATTCCTGTGCAATGCTGGAGCTGGACATCTCCATGCTCCTTGGCACTGACAAGAGGCCCTCTGGCAGGCTTGCCATTGCACCTAGCATTTCAGTGGGCATACCCATCACCCTTCTTCTGATGGCCGTCCCATTCAGGTACTGATCTGATTCCTGTGCATCAGAACTCGTGCATGAACTCACCCACTGGGGAGCTGACACCCATCTATCTTTTCCCCCTGACCTGGCTGCAGCCCACTGGTGTCCAGTAACTCACCACCAGCAGAGCCTGCCTCTATACTACACTCTAAAATCCTCGCAGTGTCATTTTCTGAGCTGGTGCCTGTGAATATCAGATGCATTGACGGTGCTCCTGCTCTGCTCTCCTCCAAAGATTCGGGGACAGGTTGGCGTAGTTGGAATTCGTGCGTATCTGAAAGGAGAAAGGCACAAGGGTCGAGATGTGGTGAGGGAAGGGGGATAGCAAGATATCCATGCCTACACCATCAGTGTGTTGCATTGAGCAATGTGTGAGGCTTGTGGTACAGATGGTGCGATATGGCATTTGATGATGCATTCACCCACCTTGACCACTCGTCTGAGGTCATTAAACTTTTTGCGGGACTACATCCAGGTCTTGGGGCTAACACTTGTCGCACTGACGGCTTCAGCGATCACCTCCCGCAGCCTTCTGTTGTCCTTCCATGAAAGCCTCTTGCCACCCTTAGATAGACGGCCTGACAGCGTCTTTGAAACTCGAGGACCAAGGTTTCCATTGCTGCATCTGAAAATCACCTCGTCCTTTCTCTTAGCTGTTGGAACATGGTTTTCTCCACAATGAAAATGAGGTGCTTCTGCAACAAGGCACTTCCCCTTTAATAGTGCAGCGAACCTAGGCTAACATTTATTGGCCAGTAGACTGCATACGATATTGTCCCCCCTGTTCAGCACTAATCCAATCAGCAGCGGATTTAGCGCTGAGATCAGCATTGCAATCATTACAATAAGCAGGAAGCACGAATTGTGTGTGCTGCCTGCAACACTTAGAAAGGACTGGGGCAGATCGAGCTTTGCGCTGCCTGCGCCTGTTTTCAGGCCTTGTACAATTTCTAGAGCTATATTCCAGATCAGAACAAATTGCCGCATTACAACAATGCTCCTGATATCACTCCTGGATTTTTTCTTGCAAATTATCCTAAATCTGTGTCCTTTGGTTACCGACCATCCTGCCAGTGGAAACAGTTTCTCCCTATATACTCTATCAAACACTTCATGATTTTGATCGCCTCATTTAAATCTCCATTTAACCCTCTCTGCTCTAAGAAGAACAATCCCAGATTCTCTAGTCTCTCCACATAACTGAAGTCTCCGGTAACAATTTAGGGATTAGCTCTTTGTCTGATTGGGATCCCTGGAAATGTGATTTATTTGCACTCTGCAACTGGAAGTGAGAAAATAAGTGTAAGGACTCCTGACAGTGAGTTCTTTGCAGGGGTTCTGTGGAACAGTTAGTATTTGCGAATGGGTTCCCAGGAATTGTGCCATAACTCCAGTAAGTTCCATGCAATTGTAAATGTTTATTCAGGTACCAATGATTACATCACCATCTACAGGGTTGGGGCTCTTGGGATCTTGTTATCCCGGTTCCTGGAGGTGTATCAATATTAGTGGGGAGTCCTCAGGAATGTTTCAATGTTTAGAGCAGGTACATGGCCATATCTGACTATGTACAGCGTCAATGGTTGTGTATTTCTGGGAAAGATTCACGGGTCATGAGCACACATTCTTTGGGGTCGCCAGGAGTGTGTCTGCATTTTAAGGGCAATGGAAATAGGACAATGTTTGCCATGGATCTTCAGAAATGAGCAAAGAATATTCCCGGGGGCTCAACCAGATGACTTGCTTTCACTGACTGAGGTTAAAGTCCACACTGAGAATTGGATAGAAATTCTCTGAAATTACAGAACCTCATTATCACAGAGATAACCAGAAACCTGTAACTAAACCTGTTCTCGCTTCACCCAATGAGGTCATACTGACTATTCCACATAGTCTGATTAACCCTGAGCTTTGGGGAGATTCACTTTACATCTGTGCAATATCGGGCTAAATATAGTTTATGATATTGCAACACGTTGTGTAAAAGAGATTAACTGAATCTGTTTGTTCAGTCACTGTAATTAATGTCAGTCTCCTTGCGCCCTAATTATGTCAGTGGAGATTTATCTCGCCTTACATAAGGGCCTTCGCTCAGTGTGTTAACCCAGAGTGTCTCTCGGAGCTTGGTCTGCAGAACAACCCGGGATCAGCGTTCAGCAGAAGTTGGAAAAACGGATCGGAGTCCTCCATGAGAAAATATGGCATTGCGTGCAATTCTACGTGTACAGAAGATTTATTATCCCACCCTCGCTGTTTTTGGTGTCCCTGGTAAGTCTCTATCTCCAGGTATTAATCCTGTAACCATTTTAATTGTATTCCTGCCTGTAACTGTCAAATCCCAGTTGCTGTCGGTGTTCCTTGTAAGTGACCATATTACTATTTCATACTGGAAACGATATTTAACTGTAAACACTGTGTTCATTATGCAAGTCTGCATATCCAAAAATTCATTGTATTCAGTTTATTCCTCTTGCTTTGTGTCTGAAAGTAACTTGTTCCCCGACAGTGTCACTGGGTGATTTATTGAATGAATATCTTACAATCTGCAGTCCGGTCTGAGTCTGGGAGTAGATTTTACACTTTACCCTCTGGGCGTTAAACAGCGACTGAGGAGGCCGGTGGAACAAGAAGTGGGCGAGAAGGATTTACAACACCAGCCACAGTCGTTCCATTGATTTTCAAGGAAGGTGAATCTGGCGGGTTCTATTATTGGTGAGGGTCTGTTACCCGCCCCGATTATCTGTGTGTGCTCCGGACAGGCGGTGATTGATTGTTAAACAGTAAAGATCGAATCAAATCCATTCAGGAATATGTTCATGGCTTCAAGGATATTTTTTATATCTGTTGGGTAAAATTAATGATACAGAGTTGCAATTGGCGATAAATCATTCCAACTGATTTTAATTCCAATTGATTGTAAATGGAGTAAGGTGCATTGTAGATTCGTTTATCATTTTATCGTTTTGTATTCCCTCTATCAATTTCAAACCTATTCAGTTCTCACTCACATGTGGACAGCGCCAGATTAGTATTGTTTCACTTCCATTCAGATTATTTCTCAAACACAAGGTGGCAGATAGAATCGTTAGTTACATCATCAGCCCCTTTATAGTGGCTGCCCATCCGAATAGCTTTGAAATACGAATGGAAATTCTCCCATTACAAAATCATTAGATAGATTGATAGATAGATAGATAGATAGATAGATAGATAGATAGATAGATGGATGGACAGACAGATAGATAGATAGATAGACAGATAGACAGACAGATAGATAGATAGATAGACAGACAGACAGATAGATAGATAGATAGATTGATAGATAGATAGATAGATAGATAGATAGATAGATAGATAGATAGATAGATAGATAGATAGATAGATAGATAGATAGATAGATAGATAGATAGATAGATAGATAGATAGATAGATAGATAGATAGATAGATAGATAGATAGACAGACAGTGGATAGACATACTGACAGATAGACAGACAGGTAGTACATTTTGTATTGGTAATAGTGTAAGATCGGTTATGTAACACTGGCCTCCCATTATACACCTCTCACGAATTTCCTTTACATTGATTTTAATGGATAGTGAAACCGAGTGGGGTTTTAGAAACATTGGCACGTTCGATATTGTCTCGTTTACTTCTTTGCTGAAATTTAAAAGTTGCGCCAGTAATCAATGATTGAAATCGGGCAGTGTGTAAAACACTCAGCAAATCCGCTATTGGCCATTTTTATCCGGGAGCAAAAGAGAATATTCCGTTATTATTGCCAATACTGATTTTTTAAGTTTCTCTCTCTTCCTCTCCAGAAGGTATTGTGTCCTTGATGAGTTTTCACAAGACAGCTATCTCATGTGCCACACATGATTACAGATGATTCTCCTTTGGTCCATTTTTCCACTGCCGTTTCACACCCCAGATGTTTCCTGCCCAGAAGGAGACGGTTCAGCCTTCTCTCAGTCTCAGCTGTTTGCTGCAGTATTTCAAAAACGACTCCCCAGACCCACTCTCTCCTCATGACCCGGTGTCTTCCTCTGCTCCTTGTACTGTTCTCCTCTTTAGTTAGAAGTATATCCTCTAAGAGTGATTTACGCTGTCTCGAGTTCCGACCCATCTCACGGCTGATGTTAATTTTGAAATATCTCATTGATGATTTTAATTCACTCTTGTTCTCTGCCTCTGTATCTAATTTCAGCTATCATTTGAAGCTAACCCGCCCGGCGGGAACCAGGCGAGTTCGGGCCGGACACCCGTTTTACAGCCCGCCCGATTTCGCTCTGCATTGACTTCAAAGTTGCGGACCATTGGACCTTGAGTAAAACAGGTGTCCGACTTGAACACACTCCATTCCCGCTGGTCGGGTTAGTTTAACCTTCGGGTTTATACAAGTCCTTGCTAGGTTTCGGCACCAGGGACCACTCTGAAATTACCGTTCATTAAGTTTGAGGCGAGGCAGCAGGTGTAAAATATCATTCTGCCACGGCACATAACGTGACTGAACAATCCTTTTACTCGTCAAACATTCAAACAGACACTTTCCAGCAGAAGTCATTACACAGTGTACAGGAGCAGGACCAAGGCGTATACCCCACCATATCCCAGGGTCAATGATCAGGAGCAGGACCAAGGCGTATACCCACCGTATCCCAGGGTCACTGATCACGAGCAGGACCAAGGCGTATACCCCACCATATCACAGGGTCACTGATCAGGAGCAGGAACAAGGCGTATACCCCACCATATCACAGGGTCACTGAACAGGAGCAGGACCAAGGCGTATACCCGACCATATCACAGGGTCACTGATCAGGAGCAGGACAAGGCGTATACCCCACCATATCCCAGGGTCACTGATCAGGAGCAGGACCGAGGCGTATACCCCACCATATCCCAGGGTCACTGATCAGGAGCAGGACCAAGGTATATACCCCACCATATCCCAGGGTCACTGATCAGGAGCAGGACAAGCCGTATACCCCACCATATCTCAGGGTCACTGATCAGGAGCAGGACTCATGTGAACAATGGTCAACAGAAGAGGTGAGAGATAACATAAAGCTAATGGAAAGAACATACAAAAGTGAAAATAATAGTGTAGATCGAGAGAGCTGCCAGAGATAGAAAGAACAGCAAAGGAAGACAACACATATATTAAGAGCTGGAAAGAGGGAATACGAAAAGAAAATTGCGATGGATTTCAAGAGCAACACAAAAGGTTTTTACAATTATATAAGAGAAAAAGTAGTCGGGGTAACGTAAGCAAGAAAACAGTATCAGCAAATATAATGGCACTGAAGACTGATAATCCCGAGAACCAGCTGGTTTCCACCCCAGGGTTATAAAGAAAGTAGTGAGGAAATTGCAGATGGTTTAGCAGTAATCTTCCGAAGCTCTCTCGAGTCATGAATTGTCCCATTAGGTTGCAAATGCAATTGTTATTTAGGAAAGGTGAGAGAGAGATACCAGGAAATTAAAGACCAGATAGTCTAACATCTGTTTTGGGAAGTGATTCAGCTAAACTGAGCATTTGTTGGGTATTAAGTTATATAGACACGAGGCAGATGAATGGAGTTTGGATACAGATAGCCCAGATCTCATTAAATGGCGGAACAGGCTCGATGGGCTGAATGGCACACTCCTGCTCCTAAGTTCATATGTGACATCCCAACAATAAACAGGGTCTCTGATCAGCATCAGGAGTCAGGGGATTACATACTCAGCATATCTCAGGGTCAGTGATCAGGAGCAGGACCAATGGGAGTTTCACCCACAGCACATCCCAGAGTCACTGATCAGGAGCAGGGCCAAGGAGGTTACACCGTCAGCATATCCCAGAGTCACTGATCAGGAGCAGGGCCAAGGGGGTTACACCCTCAGCACATCCCAGAGTCACTGATCAGGAGCAGGGCCAATGGGAGTTACACCCTCAGCACATCCCAGAGTTACTGCTTAGAAGCTGGAACCAGAGGGATCAACCCCACCATATCACAGGGTCATTGATTCCAATTTTAACTGACTAGGCCCAGATTTGACCGTGGGACCTTCTGTCAGCACCATCAGGTTTTGTTGGCATCAGTCAGTGTGTTTACTCTTTGTTCATCAGGGGAAACCACATTCTATTGTTGGACATTTCTGAATAAATATAACCGTGTTATTTTCATGTTTATTTATCCAATTTGATCAGACCTTGACTTCACAAATCATTACTGACAGTTGACTTGAAGTCTTAGCTCTAACATGAAGTTCTGTGACATCGGATTCCATCACGGGATGTTGTGAGCTCTCAGTAAATTACATCCATTGATCCACGACACTGATATTTCTGCTCCCATCCTGATGTGTAATTTCCCTTTCCCCCCCTTCCTTACAGTTAACTTAGTGACGATTGTGACCCTGTCTCGGGGAAAGTGTGGTCTCTCCAAATGTGTCACTCGGTACCTGGTGGCCATGGCAGCGGCGGATCTACTGGTCGTTATCATCGATCTGATACTGAGGCACATTCCAGTTGTTTATTATACAAAGTTTGCTTTCTGTACGACATTCCCGTGTGTAATATCCACGCTGTCCTACTTTATGCAGCCACAGACTGTTCTGTCTGGTTCACCGTCTCTTTCACCTTTGATCGATTTGTGGCCATTTGTTGCCAGAAGCTAAAAAACAAATATTGCACCGAGAAATCGGCGGCGGTGGTTATTGGAACAATGACTGTGTTGTTCTGTGTGAAGAACATTTTCTGGTACTTTATGCTTACAGGCAACTATATGCTAATGAGACTTCCCTGGTTCTGCGGTATGACCTTCAGCGTTATGCTTTCACCAGTATGGGCAGCAATTGAATTGCTACATTATATTTTGACCCCGTGTGGACCATTTATTCTGATTCTGATGCTCAATGTTTTAACCGTCAGACACATTTTAGTGACCATCAGAATTCGCAAGAGACTTCGGGACCGGGTCAGCGGGGAGAGTCCCAGCGATCCAGAGACAAAAAACAGAAGAAAATCAATTACTGTACTTTTTGTGATCTCGGGGAATTTTATCCTTCTGTGGGCTGTGCTCCTGGTGGCCACGATGTATTCTAGAATTGTTTTAATGTACTGGTTGGATAGTGGTGCAATGTTAAACATTGTACAAGAACTTGGGTTTATGCTCCAGCTCCTGAGTTGCTGCACAAACACTTTTATTTATGCCGTGACCCAGAGTAAGTTCAGAGAGGAGCTGAAGAATGGGGTGAAATATCCCTTCACTGTACTTTCTAAGATTATAAAATAACGAGGAAAACGGAGATTTTCACACGTAGGTTACAATGTTGTTTCACACGGTATCCCAGCCCCTCACCACCCAGTCTCTGTAATCCTGTTGTTTTGAAGGCAAACCGAGCTGATTTGATTGAGATTGAATTTGATGCAAGGTGTGTTTTGTAAACTTGGAGCAGCTGCCGTGTGTGGAAAATCCTTTACTGTAATCACACATTTAAATAAAATTAAACTGACATGGAACAACCCCCGTGACAACTGTTTATTGGGTTTTATTGCTGTCTGTGTTCATGGATTTCGGCCGGACGGACTGTGATTCTATGTAATGGACTGTAACTGGGAAAAGATACAACACCAGTCGGCAATACCGCGAGTTCCCCTTTACAGAGACCATCTCCGGGTAGTTTACTGATTCGGCTGATGGATACTGCGCGCATTACAATGGTTACCTTTATAAAGCCTGGAATTTGCGGTGGTTAATGACGGCGAACAAACAACATTCGCTGTTATTACCCCTCTGAAGCTGACCGCAACTTCAGGATGTAGCGCATGGGCATCTAAACACGGAAATCCTGAAGTTGCGGTCAGTCATTCACTGCTCCGACACTGGCTGCGCTGTGCCCCCGCCCCCACCCCCATAGCCGGCAATCAGTGGAATCAGGGAAATCAGTGAAACTGACGGAACTCGGGCTTTTCCCGGCAATATCGCTGTTAAATACCCCGTTAAATGGATTCGGTGTAACTGGGGTTTTAACAGCGAATTGACTGCTAAACAAGCGTTATGGCCCTGAATAACTATTTTTAATTTTGTGGAGTGTCAAATTTCTCCATTGTGATAAAATGAAGTTTATTATAAACTTTAAACAAAATTATATAATTTTAAAGTTTGTTGATATTTATTTCAGGTTTATCTTTTCCCCATGTGAGATCCCCAATCTTTGATTTTCTCTCTATAACATTTTTAAAAAGTCTGATTAAATGCAACTTCTTCGCGTCCTGCTTCCTGTGAGAATTCTGCATTGTGCTGCACAGACTATAAATTAATAAATCAGCGTCATTAACAAATATAATTAGTTGATGCTCAAGCCAAAAAAAAGTAGATATAATAAACAGGTAAGGATGAAATTGGTCCTGGGCGGGTCAGTAAAACGGGCGATAGTGAATCGACAGCCTTTTTGTCGAGCCCAGGATTTTCTTTTCAATTCAACACGGTGCTCCATACGGGGTCTGACCAAGGCTCTGTATAACTGAAGCCTTATTTCCTCCTGTTCATATTTGAGCTACCTTCAGATGTTATGTTTAATCCCCTCAGGATACCTTGGGATTGGGAAAAAATGGTGCCTTGCCAGAGCTGCCCACAAACCAAGGAGCAACAATTGAAAAAACTGAATTAATAATTAAAAAAGTGAACATGACGTGGTGCAGATTAAATAAAAGAAGTTAAGATTTTTTTATTTAATTATTGCAAAATACATCACATTATCGGGACAATAGTAGAGGCAGTTCAAACACCAGCGACAACTAATATACATGGATGAGCGATTTGATTTCAATCTTACACCACGTATGTCTCGTAATCTTCTGCTGTGCCTTTTCTAATTTCAGTTTTACTAGAACACTTGGACAACTGTCATCGTGGCTTCTTTAACATGAGACCCTCCGTAAAGCAAATGCATAGGGTTTATGCAACCTGTCATCATAACTTAACCCTATAAGCCCTTGTATCATTCTGGTGAATCTGGGCTGTTCCTCCTCCAGGGCCATATATACATGTCCTGAGGGTCGATGCCCAAAATTAAATGCAGTTCCCCAAATGGGGTCTGGCCAAGGCTTTGTAAAACTCAAGCATCGCTTCCTTTCATTTGTATTCCAGCCGCCATTAGCTTTGAATATTAAAGCCCTCGAGGCACCAAGGGAGTGGCAATACATTGAACCTTGTCAGCATCGCCCCCAACCCAGGAACCAAAACTTAAATAAAAGTTATGTATAATTGAAAAAGTTAAAACCAGAAGTGGTGCAGATACAACAGAAAATGCAAAGGTATTTTTATTTCAAAATTACAGAAGAGAAAATAATCTGTGGCCACTAGTGGAGGCCATTCATACACCAAGAGCAAATAGCGACACATCGATAGCCATTTTGATTCGAATATTACACTGGTGAATCTCGAGATTTTCTCTGGTGCCTTTTCTGTTCACTGCATTAAGAGAAACCATGGCAAACCATCAAAGTGTACTTTCAATATGAGAACTTCTGTACAGCAAATGCACAAAGCATGGATGATTGAGTGAAAGGGCTACCATATCTGATGAATTGCTGCTGCCAAGTGTTTGGGCCTTTGATTAATTAATTTAAAAAACCTTCGAGAAATCAGAGATAAAATGTGGTTTAAAGAACATAAGGACATAAGAAATAGGAGCAGGAGTAGACCATTTGGCCCCTCGAGCCTGCTCCGCCATTTAATGAGATCATGGCTGATCTGATCTTGGGTTCAGCTCCATTTCCCAGCCCGCTCCCCATAACCCATCACTCCCTTATTGTTCAAAAATCTGTCTATCTCCACCTTAAATATATTCAATGACCCAGCCTCCGCAGCTCTCTGGGGCAGAGAATTCCACTGATTTACGACCCTCAGAGAAGAAATTCCTCCTCATCTCAGTTTTAAATGGGCAACTCCTTATTCTGAAACTATGGCCCCTAGTTCCAGATTCCCAAGTGAGGGGAAACATCTTCTCTGCATCTACCTTGTCGAGCCCCCTCAGTATCTTATATATTTCAATATGATCACCTCTCATTCTTCAAAACTCCAATGAGTCTAGGCCCAACCTGCTCAACCTTTCTTCATAAGTCAACCCCTTCATCTCTGGAATCAAACTCGTGAACCTTCTCTGAACTGCCTCCAATGCATGAATACCCCTCCTTAAATATGGAGACCAAAACTGTACACAGTACTCCAGGTGTGGTCTCACCAATATCCTGTACAGTTGTAGCAGGGCTTCCCTGCTTTTATACTCCAACCCCCTTTCAATAAAGGACAACATTCCACTTGCGTTCCTGATTACTTGCTATACCTGCATGTTAACTTTTTGTGTTTCATGCACAAGGTCCTCCAGGTCCCTCTGTACTGCAGCATTTTGTAATCTCTCTCCATTTGAATAATAATTGTTTTTAAATGTTTTTTATCAAAGTGGATAACCTCACACTTTCCCACATTAAACTCCATCTGCCAAATGTTTGCCCACTCACTTAGCCTGTCTATATCCCTTTGCAGATTCTTTGTGTCCTCTTCACAACTTGCTTTCCCACCTATCTTTGTATCATCAGCAAATTAGTCTACATTACACACGGTCCCTTTATCCAAGTCATTAATATAGATTGTAAATAGTTGAGGCCCCAGCACTGATCCCTGCAGCATCCCACTTGTTAACGTTTGCCACCCGGAAAACGAATTATTTATGCCGACTCTCTGTTTTCTGTTAGTTAGCCAATCCTCTATCCATGCTAATATATTAGCCCCAACCCCGTGAGCTCTTATCTTGTGCAGTAACCTTTTACATGGCACCTTATCGAATGCCTTCAAGAAATCCAAATGCACCACATCCACTGGTTCCCCTTTATCCACCCTGCTCGTTACATCCTCAAAGAACTTCAGCAAATTTGTCAAACATTCATAAAACCATGCTGACTCTGCTTGACTGTATTACGATTTTCTAAATGTCCTGCTACTGCTTCCTTAATAATGGACTCCAGCATTTTCCCAATGACAGATGTTAGACTAACTGATCTATATTTTCCTGCTTTCTGTCTCCCTCCCTTCCTAAATAGGGGCGTTACATTTGCGGTTTTCCAATCCACTGCGACCTCTCAAGAATCCAAGGAATTTTGGTAGATTGCAACCAGTGCATCCACTATCTCTGCTGCCACTACTTTTATGACCCTAGGATGCAGACCATCAGTTCCCTGGGACTTGTCCACCTTTAAACCCATTATTTTACCGAGTGCTTTTTCTTTAGTGATTGAGATTGTTTTAAGTTCCCCCCTCCCTATAGCCACTGATTATATATTATTGGGATGGTGTTAGTGTCTTCTACTGTGAAGACTGATACAAAGGGGGAAGGGAGAGATAGAGGTGGAGGGAGAGAGAGTGGGACAGGGAGATTGAGAGGATGGAGAGATAGAGAGCGCGGAGAGAGAGAGAGCGTCGGAAGAGAGAGAGAATGAGGAGATAGAGAGAATGAGGAGAGAGAGAGAATGAGGAGAGCGAGGGGAGAGAGAGAGAAATGGGAGAGGGGAGAGGGTAGAGAGAGGGGAGAGAGAAGAGGGGAAGAGCGAGAGAGAGGGGAGAGAGGAGAGAGGGGGAGAGGTGTTTGTAAACACATCAGCCTTGTCTTTTCCACTCATGTGATGGGCTCTGTCATCATTGAGGATGGGGATAGTCATGGAGCCTCCTCCTCTAGTTAATTGTTTAATTGTCCACCACAATTCACGACTGGATGTGGCAGGACTGCAGAGCTTTGATCTGATCCGTTGATTGTGGGGTCGCTAAGCCCTGTCTATAGCATGCTGCTCCTGCTTTTTAGCATGAATGTAGTCCTGTGTTGCAGCTTCGCCAGGTTGGTACCTTATTTTTAGGTACACCTGGTGCTGCTCCTGGCATGCCCTTCTACACTCCTTATTGAACCAAGGTTGGTCCCCTGGCTTTATGGTAATGGTAGACTGAGGGATATGCCGGGCCATGAGGTTACAGATTGTGGTTGAATAAAATTCTGCTGCTGCTGATGGTCCACAGTGCCTCATGGATGCGCAGTTTTGAGCTGCTAGATCTGTTCTGAATCTATCCCATTTAGCACGGTGGGAGTGCCACACAACACAATGAAGGGTGTCCTCAGTGTGAAGACGGGACTTTGTCTCCACAATGACTGTGCGGTGGTCACTGATACCAATGCCATCATGGAAATTTGCCTCTGCGACAGGTAGATTGGTGAGGACGAGGTCGTGTATGTTTTTCCCTCGTGTTGGTTCTCTCACCACCTGCCGCAGGCCCAGACTGGCAGTTATGTCTTTCAGCCCTCGGCCAGTTCAGTCAGTAGTGGTGCTGCCGAGCCACTCTTGGTGATGGACATTGAAGTCCCCCACCCAGAGTACATTCTGTGCCCTTGCTACTCTCAGTGCTTCTTCCAAGTGGTGTTTAACATGGAGGATTACTGATTCATCAGCTGAGGGAGGGCGGTCGGTGGTAAACAGCAGGAGGTTTCCTTGACCATGCTTGACCTGAAGCAATGAGACTTCATGGGGACCGGATTCAATGTTGAGACCTCCCAGGGCCACTCCTTCCCGACTGTATACCACTGTGCCGCCACCGCTGGTGGGTCTGTCCTGCCGGTGGGACAGGACATACCCAGGGATGGCGATGGAGGAGTTTGAGACATTGGCTGAAAGATATGATTCTGTGAGTATGACCATGTCAGGCTGTTGCTTGACCAGTCTGTGGGACAGCTCTCCCAATTTTGGTACAATTCCCCAGATGTTGGTGAGGAGGACTTTGCAGGGTCGTCGGGGCTGGGTGTGTCATTGCAGTGTCCGTAACTGGTGC
Source organism: Squalus acanthias (assembly GCA_030390025.1). Lineage (NCBI taxonomy): Eukaryota > Metazoa > Chordata > Chondrichthyes > Squaliformes > Squalidae > Squalus > Squalus acanthias. The sequence continues at coordinate 403,618 of JASTWF010000270.1, forward strand.
CGACGTCGATGCCGGGTGGCGCTCCACCTATATACGGGTACCAATGAATTGGCCCCGCCCCCTGCCTTTGAAAAAGCCCGCGAAGCTCTTACCCCGCTGGGGAAAAAGGCCACGTAGGTGAGTTTAATGACATTGGCAAATTTAGAAATTCTACGCTGTATTCCTCAAACCTTAAATCTGTGTCCCCTATTCCTTGTACCATCAACAATTACAAATGTAGAAAAGTTATGCTGAACCTTTATAAAGTGCTGATTAGGCCACAAATGGAGTATTGCGTCCAGTTCTACTCGTCACACTTTAGGAAGGATGTGAAGGCCCTTGACAGGATGCAGAGGAGAACTACCAGAATGGCTCCGATTTTGGGGGACCTTAGCTACAAGGGCAGGTTGGAGAAGCTGGATTTGTTTTCATTGGAGCAAAGGAGTTTGAGGGGTGATTTGATGGTGGTGTAAAAGATTATGACGTGTTTGGATAGGCTAGACGGGGAAAGGCTGTTGCCACTCATTGATGGTACAAGGACTAGGGGACACAGATTTAAGGTTTTGGGCAAAGGGTCCAGGGGGGAACGAGAGGAAAAACTTGTTTACGCAGCGAGTGGTGAGGACCTGGAATTCGCTGCCGACAGAAGTGGTGGAAGTGGAGACACTCAATGTTTTCAAGGGGAGACTGGATAGGCACTTGAGGGAAATAAACTTGCTGGGCTACGGGGATTGAGCGGGGGAATGAGACTAACTGGATTGCTCTACAGAGAGCCAGCACGGACTCGAAGGGCCGAATGGCCTCCTTCTGTGCCGTTATGATTCTATGACCTACATTTGTAGACCGCGGTTCTCTTCTGTGATGTTCTTACTGCAGCTCACGGAGCAGCGTTTCCGTACTGTAGTGGTTATCACGTTCGCCTAACACGCGAATGGTTCCCTGTTAGAAGCCGAGCGGAAACATTGTGTAAAATATTTTTCCTTAAAATATAATTAATATGAATAATTTCATTAATTCTGTGGTTAAATATGATAAAATATCTCATAAAACACGTGTATTTTCTCTGTGCAATCAGCAGCAGCAGAATTGTATTCAACCACAATCTGTAGCCTTCTAGCCCGGCATATCTCTCACTCTACTATTACCATCAAGCCAGGGGACCATACCTGGTTCAATGAGATGTGTAGAAGAGCAGGCCAGGAGCGGCACCAGGCGCACCTAAAAATGAGACCATTCCAAAATGGTGAAGCTGGATATGGAACCAAAGCGGGCCAATGCAGTTGAGATACAGATTATCCCGGATCTAATTGAATGACGGAACAGGGCTGAGAAGCTGAATGGCCTCCTCCTGTTTCTATTGGTCTGTCACCATTAACAAAATGTTACGAAATGGCTTTCTCCGATCCCAGTGGATGATCTCATACTTACCGACATTGTACCCAGTGACACAGTTCATTCCATGATCTTGCAGCCAAAATATACATTTTGAAAACCTGGAAAAGTTAAAACACTGTTTTTGGGTGGATTCGAACTACTAACCTTTGCGGTTAATAGCTGAACGGGCTAACCGATTGCGCCACAGAGACCTTTTTGGACCACAGCTGACAACATATACTAAAGCCGGAAGTTACCCAGATAAAACCTCAGGTCACAGGGAGCAAGACAGCAACTGTCCAGTCTCTGTTCACTTGTCCAAATTAAAGAATGTAACATTTATTGTCGGAACATAGAAATAGTCGCTGAAAGAAAATCCGTTAAACAAATTGATTTGAAAACACGCTTTGAGCCATTAGACCGATTCATCAACTAATGGTGACGGTGAGATATTAACATGGTATCTGGGTTTCTCACAACTGTTGGAATCTTCCCACGAGTTCTTTTGCTGTTGTATTTGTTCATCAATGTGGAGATCAGATATACACGTGGTCGCTTCACTGGGAGGCCTGGGAACCAGATACACCAGAGCACAGGCCAATGATGGGACTCTGCCCTTTCTGCTCTATATGGGGGTCAGTAGCAACCGAATGAGAACAACGAACCTACCACAGGCCTGGAATGGAGCCTTGGCCCATCCATCTGTGTGGGGCTCAGTTACATGCTGGATGAGATCAGCAAACTGAGCGCTGTCCGGGAACGGATCCTGATCACACCCTGCTCTGAGTGGCTCCACTGGGTGAGAACATCAGCACAGGTCAGATATAGAGCCTGGGCCCTTCCTACTCTGTGGGGCTCAGTAACACATTGCTTGAGATGGAGTAACACACCACAGTCCGGGGATGGAGCCTGGGCCCTTCCTAATCTGTGGGGCTCAGTAATACACTCCTTGAGATGGAGTAACACACCACAGGCCGGGGATGGAGCCTGGGCCCTTCCGGGGATGGAGCCTGGGCTTTCCCTGTTCTTTGTGGAGCTCAGTAACACACTGCTTGAGATGGAGTAACACACCACAGGCCGGGGATGGAGCCTGGGCTTTCCCTGTTCTTTGTGGGGCTCAGTAACACACTGCTTGAGATGGGGTAACACACCAAACGCCGGGGATGGAGCCTGGGCTTTCCCTGTTCTTTGTGGTGCTCAGTACCACACCGCCTGCAATAAACTAACAGGCCTAAGGCCGAGTATGGAACCTGATTACATTCTGTTGTGTGGGGCTCAGTACCACACCGGGTGAGATCTGCAAACTCTGCACTCAAGCGGAGCCCCTGGGGCGGAGCCATCAGCTGCCTCCCTGCAAGAACAGACATGGTGAATGGACAGAGGCTGTTGTTTCAATGTTTTTAAACTGATTTCACAGGCGATCCCCAGCTCTGAATCCCCCAGCAGAGAATTCAAGGAGAGTTTGATGTAAATGAGATTCAACATCAGTATCAGAACATTACTCTTTGATTCGGGACTCTGATCTCTCTCCAGCATCTCGCTGCTGAAGATTGAACTTGACATAATTGCAGCTTGGCTCGGGATCAGTGCGGCTCAGCGAGACTTCGGCCCGTCTCTCCCTTCACAACCCATCAGTGCCGAGAAAAGAACGGGGAATTTTACACACGTGTTTTGTTCTGTAACTTTATTTGAAGATTTCAGTGCATTTCACGCTGTGTTCAACACGGAGAGGTCCCCCCTGGTGTATCAGCTTTCTTTCTGCATCAACACTCCAACTTTACATTAACACAACCTGAGCTCCGAGATCTGGTCCGGTCTCATTGCCCCGAAAGTGAGGATTGAGCGGGAGGGGCAATGCCACCCGGGGTTAGATTTTCCTCCAAGCGGGTGATACAACATTTAATTTACTGTGAAGCCCAAATAGCTCAGTTGGGCGAGCGTTAAACTGAAGATCTAAAGATCCCGGCTTTCGGCATTTGTTGGTTGGTTAGTTTGTGTCTCCTTCACTATAAGAAGATAGAATCAGAAGCGGTTTTCCGCTCGTGAACTCGCGTCCACCAAATGAATGGGAGTGAGACCACATCTGAGCCGCGGGATCCGGCTCCAGCCGCCCGCTGCGGGTTCGAATCCAGTCGGGGTCCCGCCGCCTGGTTTTATATCGGGACAGTGTTTGAGGGAGGGGCTGTTCAGCGGTGGTGCGATGATAATTTTTAGAATGAGGTTTGTGAGATTAAAGAGCTCTTTTCCTGTTACTTTCGATTGACACTCTGCCCAGTTGTATATACGAACAGTTGACAATGTTTAAGCGATGTGGTGTGTTCAATGTTTGTGCAGTAACTCGGTCACCCAGTGTGAGCCTGAAAGACAATCCCCCAGCCTGGGCTCGAATCTTTCAACAGGCACTTTGTGGCCGGTTAGCTCAGCTGGTGCGAGCGTGATGCTCAAAAAGTCAAAGCCGCGGGTTCGATCCCCGTAAGGACCATCAGAATTTGTTCATGCTTTTTCGAAATACTTAAAATACAACCTTTTTTAAGAAACAAATCCACACAGAATCTCACGAGGGAATTCTTTGGATTAACATCCATTGCATTTTTGTCAGTGGGGCGGAGAGACACATCTTTCTGTTTATTTGTGTTTCTGGGTTTGCTGATGAACGTTGAACTGGCGGCCTGTTCCCGTTAATGGTCACAAGCGGGTAAGAGACAGACAGAGCGGCTCTGACCCCGCGAGATGGGCAAAAGGCTTCAGTTCAGGACAAATACAACAAATGAAATGTTCGCACGGCCCCGAGAGAGACAACATCCAGAGAAAAGCACAGAAGGAAATAGATCAATCTAAAACGTTATAAATATTTCCCATGCTTGATGTCTCTCTATTCAATCGCCAACCACTCAGTGCCGGAGAAATAATTCCAGTTTAAATCGTTCAGTTCGAGAATGGCAGCGGAAGGAAACTCAAATGAATTGAAAACTGCCGAATCCCGGGATTGAATCAGGGACCATTATTAAATCTGTAGAGAGAAAAACAGAGTTCACGTTTCAGGTCGATGACCGTTCGTCTGACGTTAACTGCTTCTCTCTCTACAGATGCTGCCTGATCTGCTGAACATTTCCAGCATTTTCTGTTTTTATTTGAAATTTCCAGCATCCGCAGTATTTTGCTTTTGTACCTTTATAAATCTTCAAGTCGCTCATCCCAACTGAGCTATTGCGGCTACGGAGCAACCTACATTGCGTCATCCTGTCGGAGGGAAAGGGAAGGGTTTGTGTCCAGAGTCCGCTGCGTTTACATCAAGCATCTAATTCACCTGCAGGTTGGAGGAGCAGAGGAGGCTGGAGGGAAAGAAGTGATAGGAGCAGAAGGAGAAGCCATTTGAAACTGGCAGAATCTTGTGTCTGACTGTTGTTTCAAGTGATGCAGGACAGCCCTGCGTGGATTGGCAGTTTTCCCAGGAGCTGCATTGTTCGGTGCCTGCATTTTAGACATGGAAACATGTCCATCAGGAGCTTGTTGTAATATTTCACCTCACTGTGCATTTCAAGTGGATGCCAACCCGTACTTGGTGCTGTGGTTGCGCGAACATGTCTTTTGTGTTCTCACCTAAAATGCCATTTTGTACAAACAGTTTTTTGGCGCGAAAGAGTTAAAAAGGGGACAAAGAGTGAAATGGACGGGATTGCTGCGGTGTGTGAAATATGGTGACGATCTATGGTTATTATCCGAGGCGACGCTGCAGGATCCTTTAAAGATCTCCCGCGGATCCACTGAAACCAGTCGAATGTGGAGCTTTGAGAGGAGCTTTCTGCACCGTCAGGGCAGGAAACGGGAGTGAGGGACACTGTCGGTATCTGTGCTGAGTTTGAGTCTGTGGAGAATTGTACAGAGAAAATATACGGGCTATTTGAGATTTTTAACTTTATTGATATTTAACCACAAAATGAATTCTTCCATTTTTTTAAATTAATTCAATTTTAATGGGAAGGTTTTCAAAATATTTCCGCCCGGTTTCGAACCGGGGAACTTTCGCGTGTTAAGCGAACGTGATAACCACTGCACTACGGAAACTCTGCCGTTTTTAATGATAGCAAGAACATCACAGAAGAGAACTGCGTTTTGCAAATGCAGGTCTGGGATTAAATCGGCCAACAAAAGCCCGAGAGAACCTTATTGCCGATACTTTTACCAATCACTTAAGTATGTGTTTTCTGGTTAACAACAATTCTGCCACTGGAAAATTTTCTCCTTATTTACTTTATTAAAACTCTTCATGATATTGAACACGTCTACAAAATCTCCCCTTATCTTCTCTGCTCTGAGGAGAACAAGCTCTTATTCTCTACTACTCCACGTAACTGAAGTCTCGCATCCGTCCCAAATCTGAGTGCCCGAATTGCACACAATACTCCAAAGGTTTGGCATAACTTCCTTCCTTTTGCCCTCTATGCCTCTGTTTATAAAGTCAAGGATCCCGTTAGCTTTTCTAACACAAGACAAAATGTTGCGGATGCAGGAAGTTTGAAATAAAAACAGAATGTACTGGAAATACTCCACAGCTGTGAATGGTAGATGAGTTGCAGAAATAAATTTGGCCTCAAATTAGAGCATACGGGTTCCATGGTGTAATGATGAGCATTCTAGACTTTGAATCCCGCGATCTGAGTTCAAATCTCGTTGAACCTGATTCCTTCTTGTCCCAGCTGTTGTAAAATTTGGGGCAAACAAACAAACGTCATTTTCTTGGCAGCTGTGTGATTGGCTGCTCAGCAGCGGGAAAGTGTTGACGCTGAAGGTTTGGATGAGAAAAGGCAGGCCAAAATGGAATGGTGGAGTTAAAATTGCCCAGTTCTTCCAATATTGCTGCTGGGCGAGGTTTGCAAGTAGCCTTGATGGGGCAGCGATGTATCGCAATTGCAGTGCTGGTCCCCGCCACAAACTCCGCTCCCGAGCCACCGAATTCATCCCTATCCCTGGCCACTGAGGCTGAACCAGGCAGCTTGCAACCTTGGTGCCGTATTTGACCCCGAAATGAGCTTCCGACCAAGACGGTCTACTTCCACCTCCGGAACATCACCCGACTCCGCCTCTGCCTCAGCTGATCTGCTGCTGAAACCCTCATCCTTGCCTTTGTCGTTCAAAATCAACCTGCAGGTGGCCACACATAGAATAAACAGAGCCAGAGAGACAGACAGAATCTGGAAACACCGGGAAATAGGCAAGAGATATTGACAAGCAGGTGTTTCCCAGACCAGAACCTGTCATCATTGATGAAGAACTGGAGCCTGTCCCAAATACTATCAACACAGAGCTGTATATACTGGGGTTTATAAAGATTGCTGATATTGCAGCCCACCTGTCCTCTCTCGGCACTTGGTTCTACCCATAGCCCTGAATAAAGCAGGTAATGACCTGGGGAGTGGATTACCTGAAGAAACTGAAGATGAGAACTCTGCTTCTCAGATTGCTGGAAAGATGCCGTAGTTTTGTGTCTAAAAGCGCTTTGCGATCAGAACATTGCCGGAAGCCCTGTGGTTAATGAAAGGGCTTTTGATGCTTGATTTTCTTACACTCCTTGGAATACAGGAAAACCTGGGTCGTGGTCTGCAGAACAAGTTAAACCCCTGGAGTGGAGCCACCAGCCGCCTGGCTGCAATCAGCGACAATGACGTTCAAAGTGATCAGACCCGGCGAGCTCAGTCGGTCAGAGTGTGAGACTCTTAATTTCAGGTTCGTGAGTTCGAGCCCCACGTTGGAGGACAGCATTTTGTTAAAATTTTATGTTGCTTTCACGGGAAAGCATCATTAATTAACCGATAATCTTCTTTTGCACAATGAAAGAAATGCTAACTGAGGGAGAGTCGATAGTTCAATAATTTGTTTTGCACTTTGCAAGTTAACTGTTGCCCATATCTCATTTTACACACTGTACTTCAGGAGTCTGGCTTAAAAATCTGCATTGCTGATGACACCAGGAATCTGGGGCAACTATTGACAAATTTAACAGGACCGGTTATTTCTACCGTGTACAGAAAATAGAATCACTACTGAACATAAATCCCCATTGTGCTGAATTTCAGATTCAACGCAGTCACCTTTGAAATAAACGGAAATTATTTTACAGTGAAAAGATTTGGAAGTAAGTGTTACTCGTATTTGTGCCTTTAATTAAAATTTATGGCGTCTGACTCCCGTTCATGTTTCTTCTTCCTCTGTTGAATAAGAAAGTGGGAATGACGTTGACCAGACTGCACTGCGCCTGATGTTTGTGAGCTCATCCTTTATGTTGAGCGGTTTCTGACCCTTTGATCGACGTCAGCTTTAGCTCAGCGCTTACTTCGCAGCATCAACTTAATTCTAAGTTCGAAACCTGTCTCACCGCGGGCGCTGCTTGGCATTTTATTGTCATTTTCAACCCCCTGCTTTTACACCGAAACAAATTGTAACGGTGTTTAATTTAGCAGTGTGAGATTTTTAGAGGGCAACTTTAAACGATTCGCAACCGATTCCTGTCAGCACTGAATCCGGGTTCGATTCCCAATTAGAAACTTAATTTTGATATCACTGTTTTTAATTAATTAATGCGAAGTAATTTTATTAATTAATAACATGCAACTAATGCGAAAAAATAAGAATTGTTTTAATAACCATTATTGAACGAATAACTTTCTTTTGCAGAATGAAATACATTAAAATGTGGTGACTGAGGGACAGTCGAAACTTCAGTCATTAATTTGCTCTTTGCCTGTGCTGAACTTTTAACCCATATCTCATTTTATACATCGTATTTCAGGAGAATGGTTTAAAGTGTTCATTGCTTGTGAAAGCAGGGATCTAGGGCAACTTTTGTTAAATTTTAGAGGACCGGCTATATCACAGAAAATAAATATTCTCTGACATAGTGTTTTCAGACCATACACTGACCGATCATTCTTAGGCCCAAAGTGGATGATCTGACACTTGCCCACATTGAACTCCATTAATCGGTGTTCAGCGGAGATTTAATAGAACTGTTCAAAGTTATGGGGGAAACTGTTTCCACTGACAGGAGGGTCAGTAGGGCTGTGGGGGAAAAGCAGCGGAGTGGGACTAATTGGATAGCTCTTTCAAAGATGCTGCATCAATTGTTCATTTTAATCTGCGATTGATAGATTTTTGTTAACCAAAAGCATTAAGGGATAATTCAAGTATGTGAGACTCTTTATAATTGTTTCCATCATCTTAATCAACACACAACATTGTGTTGCTACTGCAGGAATTGCTAATCAGTTTACTGGGTGACAGCCAAACTTGAATAACCTTTTATCGAATCTTAGAATCACACAGCACAGAAGGAGGCCATTCGGTCAATAGTGTCTGTGTCGGCTCTTTGAAAGAGCGATCCAATTATTCCCACTCCCCAGCTCTTTTCCCAATGCCCTGCAAGTGTTTCTTTTTCAATGTATTGCCCATTTGAAAGTTAATATTGAATCTGCTTTCACCACCATGTCAGGCAGAAAAATATTTACATCAATGATATTCAAGTCCCATTTCACACAGAAATTTCCATGCTTTGCATGTCATTAATTTTTTTCCCTTCTCACTTTATTTTAGCTGTTTGCTTAAAAATGTTCGGAGTTTGTGACATCCACCATTGCTAGATTGAAAAGGATTGTAGACCCTTTCCTTGGAAATCTCTACCCCAAAGTGTTGTTGATGCTCATTCGTTGAGTATATTCAAGGCTGAGATAAATGATTTTTGGACTGTAGTGGAATCAAGCGATATGGGGATAGGCAGGAAAGTGGAGTTGAGGTCGAAGATCAGCCATTATCTGATTGAATGGCGGTGTAGGCTCGGGGGGCCATAGGGCCTACTCCTGCTCCTAATTATTTCGGTCTTATGTTCTTATGTCCTTTCACAGGAGAGCAAACTCGCCCCTGGTCCTGCAGGAGCAGCAAGTTCCAACAAAATGTTTCCGCGAACGTGATAGCTCCTACACTGCTGAACCGTCTCCACTTTCAGTATCAGGTGTAATGGAAATGTTCAGCGAGCAGGTGAACCGCTGAATCCCACTTTTGAGGGATGTCCCAAAGCGCCTCACAAGAAATGAGTTGCACTTATATATAAGTAACGTCAGAAGTGGGATTCGTACCCAACCCTCCAAAAGTGACTGCGACCTGAACGCAGCGCCTTAGACCGCTCGGCCATCCTGACTGTTCAAAAGGTCATTTGAAAGCTTTCACTTCCGCATTTAAGAGGTTCCAGTCCGAGTGCTTGTTCAATGCTGCTCGGTGGCTCAGTGACCGGGACATCATCTCCCCGGGGTGTTTCTGAGACTGTGCTCGGTGTATGGGGAGGTTTGGCGCGGGTCCCTGTTATCTTGCAGCCCAGGGATGGACAATAACCCTCTGAGCTCTGGAGCTGGGCAAGGGCGAGTAATTAATGGGTTTGTTTCAGCGTCTGAAATGTGGCTCAGATCTGCTGGTATTAACCGAGGCCGGGGCTGCGAGATGTTGCATTTTGTTCACGATTATTCAGAGGAATATCCGCAGTCAGGAGCTGAAAAGGACCAAGAGCAAAAAAAAGATAAGAAATGTAAGCAATTGTGATAAACTCTTTAAAGTCTTTTCTGGTAGTTTAGTGTTTTAATTATTTTAATCACCATTCATTAACCGATAGCGTTGTTTTTGCAGAATGAAGGAAATGCTCACACTGAGGGACAGTCGAAACTTCAATAACTTAAATTTAATAATTTGCGAAACTTTATATTCATTGATGAAGTTTTATCACCTATCTGATTTTACACACTGTGTATTAATTTATTTCACAACAATAAAACTCTCGAACATAATGTTTCCGGCTGGGACCGAACCAGGGATCTTTCGCGTATAAAGCGAACTTGATAACATCTACACTACAGAAACCACTGACTCAGACCGCCTCGAGAAATATCTGTTCAGAGAGAAGGGGAAATGCTGAATCCCAGATTCTGGATTAATTTCCCATCACGAACATTTCTCTGATCGAAAGTGCACAAGTCAAAAATGTTCCTTTCAAACTCATTTAATTCCCGAAATTCCTTCTCCCGACTCTTCTGAATCAGAAGCCTCTGATTTTGCCCACTCAATCTATGTCCCTTTGCAATTTCCTGCTCCCAGCCACACGACTTACTGTGCCACTAACTTAGTGTCGTTAAACTTGGTAATATACACCTATAGAAGACTTTTGGATTACCTTTTATGTTAGCTGTCATTCTATTCTCATTACCTCTCTTTTCCCTCTTCTTTTCCTTTTCACTTCTCCTCTGAACTTTCTATATTTAGCCTGATTCTCAGATATATTTGGAGAGTTGAAGTCCCCCATTATCACTGCTCTATAGTTCATAGTCGTAGAGTCATAACGGCACAGAAGGAGGCCATTCGGCCCATCAGGTCCGTGCTGGCGTTCTGTAGAGCAATCCAGTCACTCCCATTCCCCTGCTCTATCCCCATAGCGCTGCAAGTTTATTTCCCTCAAGTGCCTATCCAGTCTACACTTGAAAACATTGAGTGTCTCCGTTTCCACCACTTCCGTCGGCAGCGAATTCCAGGTCCTCACCACTCGCTGCGTAACAAAAGTTTTCCTAACGTCCCCCTGTATCTCTTGCTCAATACCTTAAATCTGTGTCCCCTAGTCCTTTTAACATCAACTAGTGGGAATAGCCTCTCCCCGTCTAGCCTATCCAAACTCATCATAATATTATGCACCTGTATCAAATCACCCCTCAACCTCCTTTGTCTTAAAATACTCCTGTGCCGTGCCTTGGGACGTTTTACTATGTTAAAGGCGCTGTATAAATAAGAGTTGTTGTTGTTGTTGTTGTGGTTGTAATGAAAACAAATGCAGCTTCTCCAGCCTGTGCTTGTAGCTAAGATCCCCCATCACCGCGACCATTCTGGTAATTCTCCACTGCACCCTCTCAAGGGCCTTCACATCCTTCCTAAAGTGTGGTGACCAGATCTGGACGCAATACACCAGTTGCGGCCTAACCAGTGCTTTATAATGTTTCATCATAACTTCTCTACTTTTGTACTCAATACCTCTATTTATGAAGCCCAAGATCCCATATGTTTTGTTAACCACTCTCTCCATATGTTCTGCCACCTTCAAGGACCTATGCACATTAAATCCCTTGTTCCTCTGTCCCTGCACACTCTTTAAAACTGTGCCACTAAGTGTATATTGCCTCTCACTGTTTCTTCTGCCAAAATGCATCACCTCACACTTCTGTGTATTAAATTCCATCTGCCACTTGTCTGCCCATTCTGCTAGCCTTTCTATGTCCTGCTGCAGTCGATTGGTATCATCCTCACTGTTTGTTACACCCCCAAGGTTGGTGTCGTCGGCAAATTTAGAAATTCTACACGGTATTCCAAAATCCAGGTCATTGATAAATATCACAAAAGCAATGACCCCAGCACTGACGCTTGGGGAACACCACTGTCTACCATCCTCCAGTGCGAAAAACAGCCATTTATCACAACTCGCTGTTTTCTACCCTTAAGCCAATTCCTTATCCAAGCTGCCACTGATCCACCTATTCCATCAGCCTCAATTTTGTTATCCAGCCTTCTATGTGGTATTTTGTCAAACGCCTTCCTAAAATCCATGTGGACAACATCCATTGCATTGCCTTTTGTGCAGACTTCAGCGAACATCCCCATTTCTGACCTTAATTTGGAGGGAAGGTCATTGACGAGGCAGCTGCAGATGGTTGGGACTAGGACACTGCCCTGTCTAGGCCCCTCGTGATTTTGAAGACCTCTATCAGATCTCTTCGCAATCTTCTCTGCTCTAAGGAGAACAACGGCAGCTTCTCCAGTCTATCCACGTAACTGAAGTCCCTCATCCCCCGAAACATGCTTGTTAATCATTTCTTCCTTCACATCCTTCCTAAAATGTTGTGCCCAGAATCCTTCAGCTGAGGCCTAACCAATGATGTATAAAGGCTTAGTATTACTTCCTTGCTTTTGTCCTCTATTGCTCTATTAATAAAGCCAAGTATCCCGTATGCGTTTTAACAGCTTTCTCAACTTGTCCCGCCACCTTCAAAGATAGATAAATCTTTGGTAAATCCAGGTCTCTGCAAGTTTATTTCCCTCAAGTGCCTAGCCAGTCTACACCTGAAAACATTGAGTGTCTTCGTTTCCACCACTTCTGTCAGCAGCGAGTTCCAGGTCCTCACCAGTCGCTGCTTTAAAATGTTTTTCTCACAATCCCCCTGTATCTCTTGCCCAAAACCTTAAATCTGTGTCCCCTAGTCCTTGTACCATCAACTAGTGGCAACAGCCTTTCTCCGTCTAACCTATCCAAACTCATCATAATCTTGTACACCTCTAAGAAATCTCCCCTCAACCTCATTTCTCTTAAAATACTCCTGTGAAGCGCCTTGGGACATTTTACTACGTTAAAGGCGCTATATAAATACATGTTGTTGTTATAATGAAAACAAATGCAGCTTCTCCAACCTGTCCTTGTAGGTAACATCCCCCATTCGCGGAAGCAATCTGGTAAATCTCCACTGCACCCTCTCCAGGGCCTTCACATCCTTCCTAAAGTGTGGTGACCAGAACTGGAAGCAGGTGGTGAAAGCGGGCGTGAGACGGTGACTGACAGCTAAGCGCTGCTTCGGATGCTGTCTGACACCCGGTGGGAGTGGGCGGGGATTTTAAAGCCCTTTAATTACTCCAAGTCAGGAGAAATCAAACAGTGCTTGAGGAACGTGCATATATACAAACATCGCCGCTCCCATTGTGGGCCTCGTGGCGCAACGGTAGCGCGTCTGACTCCAGATCAGAAGACTGCGTGTTCAAATCACGTCGGGGTCACTGTTCTGTTGGATAATCCCGGAATTCATATTTTCTTTGCTGTTTCAGAATAATCAGAACCTTGCTCCAAAGACTATCTCACTGTTTCCCCAGTGTAAGAGAAAGAATCGCCAGAATGCCTCATTTATTTAATGTGACAAGACACAAGCACAGGTATTCGTTCAAAATCAAACAGCAGGTGGCCACACATCGAATAAACAGAGCCAGAGAGACAGACACAATCGCGAAACACCGGGAAACAGACAAGGGAAATTGACAAGGACTGAAAGCGCTTTGCGATCAGAAAATGCCTGAATCCCTGTGGTTTATGAAAGGGCTTTTGATGCTTGATTTCCTTACACACCTTGGAATTCAGGAGAACCTGGTTCGTGGTTTGCAGAACAAGTTAAAACCCTGGGGCGGAGACAGCAGGCGCCTGGCTGCAATCAGTGACAAGGACGCGCTAATTTATCAGGCCCGGTTAGCTCAGTCGGTAGAGCATAAGACTCTTAATCTCAGGGTCGTGGGTTCGAGCCCCACGTTGGGCGAATGCTGTTGGTTAAACATGTATGTTGCTTCCACGGCGAAGCGTCATTAATTAACCGATAACCTTCTTTTGCTCAATGAAAGAAATGCTCACTGAGGGAGAGCCGATATTCAATCATTTTATTTGTGCTTTGCATGTTACCCATATCTCATTTTGTCAAATTGAACAGGACCGGTTATTTCTACCGTGCAAAGACAATAGAATCAGCAGTAAACATCCAAAGCACAGAAGGAGGCCATCCGGCCCATCGAGCCCATGCCTGCTCGCTGCAAAACACTTCAGCCAGTCCCACTCCCCCGCCCTTTCTCCGTAGCCCCGCAACATATTTTCCTTCGGGTACTTATCCAATTCCCTTCTGAAAGCCACGATTGAATCGGTCTCTACCACGCTTTCAGGCAGTGCATTCCAGATCCTTATCACTCGCTACTTAAAGTTTTTTTTTCCTCATGTCGCCTTTGGTTCTGCTGACAATCACCTTAAATCTTGATCCACTGTTTTCGACCCTTCCACCAATGGGAACAGTTTCTCTCTATCGACCCTGTCTAGACCCCTCGTGATTTTGCACACCTCTATCAAATCATCTCGCAATCTTCTCTGCTCTAAGGAGAACAACGACAGCTTCTCCAGTCTATCCACGTAACTGAAGTCCCTCATCCTCCGAAACAAGCTTGTGAATCGTTTCTGCCTTCACATCCTTCCTAAAATGTTGTGCCCAGAATCCTCCACCTGAGGCCGAAACAATGATGTATAAAGCTCAGCATTACTTCCTTGCTTTTTAAATCTATGACTCTATTAATAAAGCCAAGGATCCCGTACGCTTTTTAACAGCCTTTTCAACCTGTCCCGCCACCTTCAAAGATAGATAAATACACCCCCAGGTCTCTTTGTTCCTGCACCCGATTTAAAATTGTACCATTTAGTTTGTGTTGCATCTCCTCAATCTTCCGACCAAAATGGATCACTTCACACTTCTCTGTGTTAAATTCCATCTGCTGTGTCTCTGCCCATTCCACCACTCTGTCGGTGTCCTCATGAGGTCTGTTACTTTCAGGATCGTTGTTTACCACATGTCTGAGTCTCCTGTAATCTGCAAACTTGGAAATTCAGCCCAGTATACCCAAGTCCAGGTTATTAATATATATGAAAAAGAGCAGTGGTCCGAATACAGACCGCTGGGGAACACCACTGCATCCTCCTCTCCCCTGTTTCCTTGCCTCTGTACTTGCTTAAAACCTGTTACATCTCTAACTTTTTTCAGTTCTGACAACAGGTCAGCGACCTGAAACGTTAACTGTGTTTCTCTCTCCACAGAAGCTGCCTGACCTGCTGAGTATTTCCAGCATTTCCTGTTTTTAATTAAGACACAAACACATTCGTTCAAAATCAAAATCAACCTGCAGGTGGCTACACACAGATTAAACAGAGCCAGAGAGACAAACAGAATCAGGAACCATCGGGAAATAGACAAGAGATATTGACAAGGACTAAAAGCGCTTTGCTTTCTGAAAATTGCCTGAACGCCGGCAGTTAATTTGATGGTTGATTTCCTTACACACCTTGGAATTCAGGAGAGCCTGGTTCCAGGGGATAGATGGCCTCCTCCTGTTGCTATGTTCCCATGTGTAAAGTCTGGATCAATTTCTGCCAATCTCGCAGCCTTCCTAAATATAGCACCGTAATTCAATTCTGATAAAACAAGCCCCTGAAGTATCCGCCAGCTGTGCAGGTTCAAACTCGAGTTATGTTCGAAATCTAACGAGCAGCTCGGCGTTTCCGTGGTGTGGTGGTTATCACGTTCACCTAATGCGAAAAGTTCCCGGATTGAAACTGGGCGGGAGCATTTTTAAAAACATGTTAAACAAAATATTCGATAGAATATTAGAATAATTCACATTTGTGGTTCAAGATTAACAACTATTACATTTGCTGTTCCTCTGTACAGTTCTGTTCACACTCACAGGGGCAAAGAGATGGTATAAGAATGGAATGGCAGCCAGCATAAAAGGTAATCCAAAAGCCTTCTACAGGCATTTAAATAGAAAAAGGGTAGTAAGAGGAGGGGTGGGGCCGAATGGGACCAAAATGGAGACCTGCGCATGGAGGCAGATGGCATGGCTGAGCTACTAAATGAGTACTTTGCATCTGCCTGCACCAAGGAAGAGGATGCTGCCACAGACATAGTGAAGGAGGAGGTAGTGGAGACACTTGATAGTATAATAATTGATAAAGAAGAGGAATTAGTTAGGCTGGCTGTGCTTAAAGTAGATAAATCACCAGGAGCGGATGGGATGCATCCTAGGAAACTGAGGGAAGTAAATGTGGAAATTGCGGAACAACTGGCCATAATATTCCAATCCTCCATAGATACGGGGATGGTGCCAGAGGACTGGAGAATTGGAAATGTTAAAGCATTGTTCAAAAAAGGGTTAAAAGATAAACTCAGCAACTACAGGCCAGTCAGGTTAACCTCGGTATATGGAAGCATTTAAAAACAGCAATCAGGGTCAAAATTTACAGTCACTTGGATAGGTGCGGATTAATTAAAGAAAGCCAGCAGGGGTTTGTGAAAGGCTAATCGTGCTTAACCATCGTGTTTTTCGCTGCCGAACGGCCTACACCTGCTCCTGTTTCTTATGTAGTGATGTTAAGATTGGGTCCCACTTGAGAAATCTTAAAAGAAGTGGCTTGTGAGATAGTTGATGCGTTAGTTATAATTTTCCAAAATTCCCTAGATTCGGGGAAGGTTCCATTAGATTGGAAAATAGCGAACGTAACTCCTTTATTCAAAAAGGGAGGGAGACAGAAAGCAGGAAACTACAGTCCAGTTAGCTTAACATCTGTCATAGGGAAGATGTTAGAAGCTATTATTAAAGACGTTATAGCAGGGCACTTAGAAAAGTTCAAAGTAATCAGGCAGACTCAACATGGTTTTGTGCAAGGGAAATCATGTTTTACCAATTTATTGGAGTTCTTTGAGGGAGTAACATATGCTGTGCAGAAATGGGAATCGGTGGATGTACTGTTCTTAGATTTCCAGAAGGCATTTCATAAGGTGCCACATCAAAGGTTATTGCGGAAAATAAAAGTTCATGGTGTAGGGGGTAACATATTGGCATGGATAGAAGATTGGCTAGCTAACAGGAAACAGAGAGTAGGCATAAATGGGTCATTTTCTGATTGGCAAAATGTTACAAGTGGTGTGCCACAGGAATCAGTGCTGGGGTCTCAACTTTTTACAATTTATATAAATGACTTGGATGAAGGGACCGAAGGTTGGGTTGCTAAATTTGCTGATGACAAAAAGATTGGTAGGAAAGTAAATTGTGAAGAGGAAAACAACCCCAGCCTGTTGCAGTTACAGTATCAGCGGTTTCCGTGGTGTAGTGGTTGTCACGTTCGCTTTACACGCGTAAGGTCTCCGGTTCGATCCAGGGTGGGTTCATTTTGTTTTAACTTGTGGTGTATGAACATCTCGAGGCGAGTTTATTCTCCTGTCAAAAGGGCTACAGTGGCTGCTCCCTTATTCATTTATTGCTCTTTATTTCACTTCACTATATAGATAACTTTGAGTGAGAGAACACTGATCAACAGTGACGCCCATTTCATCTTTTGATCGCTTTGGGAATCTCCGAATCCCTCCCCGGTAAAGTTCAGAAATGTAATTCATTAATCTGCACGGTGGCCGTCAGTAAGAAGCCTTTTCTGTCTGGATCCGGGAGCGGAGCTAGTTTGAGGCTGAAGATTGCCGCTACTGTCGATAGATTTTTGTTGGTTAAGGGTATTAAGGGTATTACTGAACCTAAGCAGGTAGATGGAGTTAACCCACAGATCAGCCCGGGATCTAAATGAATGGCGGAACAGGCTCGAGGGGCTGAATGGCCTCCTCCTCTTCCTATTGAGTCGCTGCAATGCAATGCACCCGAGTGCTGGATGGTCTCCGGTGTGTTGTGGTTATCGCAGTCCGCTAACACACGACAACTCAACGGTTCGAAAGTGGGTCGAGACAACCTGATGGCTTTTCTCCATTCAAGTTCAGTAAATATGAAAACTGGAATCAATTACATGTTTGGTTAAGTATGAATAAAATACGCATTGAAAAGCGAATTATGCCACTCAAATGGCATAGTTACAGTGAGCGAAGTAATTCTCAATGATATTTCCCATATAGGACACAGTTTTGGTTGCGTACTATAAGGTTTTTTGGGGAAAGTTGGCGCTGATTTAGGGAATCTCATCCTCGCGTGTCGTTACTGAAGATGTGGACTTAATTTATTTAAAAATTGAGGCTCGGAACCTCTCATTGAGAATGTGGGAGCAGAACAGCACAGGTTAATAGGACAACACAGGGTCAGCGATAGGATTCAAATTGCAGTTTCAATCGGTCTGTATGGCTATCTTTTTAATAAGTTGGTCTCGGGTTGTGATTCTCGCTTCGGGGTTGTTGGTTAAATTTTGCCAGAAGTTCCCGGATTCAAATCCCGGTCGAGCCCGCGTTTTGAAATTGCAGTTGAAACTTTTGCAAGAAAGACTTGTCTTTCTGCAGCGCCTTTCACCCACTCAGGACGTCACAGCTGTTTCTCGTCGAAATTGATCCCAACGAGAGTGATGTGATTCGGCGAGGGAAATCACGGAGCTTTTCAGGAGGTTACTCACTTTGGAATGAAATATGTTCCAATATATTCGATTGGGGAAATGTTAGTGAAAGAGCGCCAGTGGATAGAGAGAGAGAGAATCAACAATTCAATCTCGCCTTTGACACGTTCTTTCCTGTTTGTGGTGTAATGGTGAGCGCTCTGGACCCTGAATCCAGCGCTCTGAGTTCAAATCTCGGTGGAACTTGTTTTGTGTCAATCTCTATGATTCCCATGGAAATGGCGACACTTTTTAACATCTGCAGACAGATCGATTCTAGTAAATAACATTCCACGTGCCTCCAATCCTGAGCTGCTGCTGCAATCCATGTTACTGGAGCTCTGAGTCCAGCTCCTGCCACAATGACAGAATGCTGTTCTTGGCGGAGATTGTTGAAACGATGCGTCTCTTTGTGTCAGACCACAAGTCTCACTGAACAGGAGTTAAGAAAGATTCCAGTGACTGTGAATGGGAGGAGAGCTGGAGAAAACAGAGTTGGCTCAGAGGAGCGCACGTGGAATGGTGTGATGGTGAGCACTCTGGATTTGAATGCAGTAATCTGAGTTAAATCTCGCTGGAACTTGAATTCTTGTCCCGCCTGTTGGAAAATTTGGAAAAAACAATGAAAAGTCTCCTGGAAACCGATCGCTGCTCTGGGCCGTTTGCTGCCTTCATCAATGAAGATCGATCTCCTTTTCTAAATGTCCAATCACAAGCTCAGCCTGTCTTTCCCTGTTCCAAATCAGCGGAAGTGAAAGTTGTTTGTTGTCCAATGCAGCGTCTGTCTGCACAACATCATGGTGTTTGCTGAACTTCTCTTTGTAATCTGCATTCAGAAGTCAGACTTGTAGAGTTTCAAAGCATTGCTTCTTGAAATGCAGACATTGCATGTACTGTGTTCTCGCACTAGTGCAAATCCCTCCATGGCCTCGCCCCTTTCTATCTCTGTAATCTCCTCCAGCCCTACAACTCCCCGCGATATCTGCGCTCCTCCAATTCAGGGCTTTTAACAGCCCTGACTTTAATCGCTCCACCATGGGTGGCCGTGCCTTCAGTAGCCGAGGACCTCAGCTCTGGAATTCCCTCCCTGAACCTCTCCGCCTCTCTATCTCTGTTTCCTCTTTTAACGCGCTCCTTAAAACCTACCTATGTGACCAACTTTCGATCATCTGTGCTAATAATTCCTTTCGCGGCTAGGTGTCACAATTTGGTTCAGAACCATTCTGCGGAGCGCCTTGGGACGGTCTACGCCGGTAAAGGCGCTATATAGATGCAAGTTGTTGTTTATGACAAAAGAGGCAAGTTTCTTTCAAATATTTGCTCTCAATAAGATGTCAGTGTCGGTTCCATGGTGTAATGGTGAACACTGTGGACTTTGAATCCAGCGACCTGATTTAAATCTCAGTAGAACCTGATTTGTGTCAATCTCTGTGTTTTACATGTAAATGCAGACACTTATTAAAATCTGCGGACAGATCGATTCTAGACTACAACATTCCACAAACCCCCAGTCGCCTGAACTGCTGCTTCAATCCATGTTACTGGAGCTCTCAGTCCAGCTCCTGGCACAATGACAGATTTTGCTCTTGACTGAGATAGTTCACTTTTCAGTTGAAACGATTGATCTCTTTGCGTCAGACAACAAGTGCCACTGAACTGGAGTCAGAAAAGATAACACATGCAAAATACTGCGGATGTTGGAAATCTAAAAACACTCCAGAAAATACTGGAAAATCTCAGCAGGTCAGGCAGCATCTGTGGAGAGAGAAACCGAGTTAACGTTTCAGGTGAATGACCCTTTGTCACAAATCTGTTGGTCTCTCCACAGATGCTGCCTGACCTGTTGAGTATTTCCAGCACTGGCAGAAACGATTCCACTGGCTGTGAATGGTAGCAGCTCAAGCAACGGGTGTGTGTTCCATGGTGCAATGGTGATCACTCTGGACTTTGAATCCAGTGATCTGATTTTAAATCTCGGTGGAACCTGATTTCTTCTTGTCCCAGCTGTTGGAAAATTTAGAACAAAGAAGTAAAAGGCACCTGTGCCAAGCGCTGCTCTGGGCAGTTTGCTGCCTGAATCAATGAGGATTGAGCGCCTTGTCTAGATGTCAAATCATAATTTTCCTGTTCCAAATCAGCGGAAGAGAAAGTGTGTTGTTCAATGCAGCGTTTGACTGCTCAACAGAATGCTGTTTGATGAAATGTTCATTTCCATCTGCAGTCAGCTGGTAGACATGAAGAACTTCAAAGCAGTGCTTCCTGAAATGGAAGCATTACATGTATTGTGTTCTCGCCCTCGTGCAAATTTTGCATTGTCTTTTCAAGCTTTGTGCATCAGTTCCTTGCAATGCTGAAACACTTTCTATCTGGTAAGACTGTAATATAAGTTGTGTTGTGCAGTGTGAATGTTCAGCATCGACACTTAGCGGAGGGGAATGTCTTGTATCTGTAGCTATGGATGAGAAAAGGCCGAGTCAAAGTGGAATAGTGGAGATAACCTTGTCCACTATTTGCAATTTTGCTGGGCGGAAAGGTTTGCAAGTAGCCTTGAGGGGGCAGCGATGTATCGTCATTGAGTGCTGGTCCCCGCCACAAACTCCGTTCCCTGGCCACCGACTCCATCCCTATCCCTGGTCACTGTCTGAGGCTGAACCAGTCTGTTCGCGACCTTGGTGTCGTATTTCACCCACCTGGCGCAGTGGGATTTAAACTCACGGCCCCGGATCATTAGTCCAGGTCTCTGGATTACTGGTCGAGTAACAGAACCACTGTGACGCCATACCACGTCATTAATCGTTAAACATAGAAACATAGAAAACATGGTAAAATAGGAGCAGGAGTAGGCCATTCGGCCCTTCGAGCCTGCTCCACCATTCATAGAAACATAGAAACATAGAAACATAGAAAATAGGTACAGGAGTAGACCATTCGGTCCTTCGAGCCTGCACCGCCATTCAATGCGTTCATGGCTGAACATGCTACCTCAGTACCCCATTCCTGCTTTCTCGCCATACCCCTTGATCCCCCTAGTTGTGAGTGTTATATCTAACTCCCTTTTGAATATATTTAGCGAACTGGCCTCAACAACCTTCTGTGGAAGAGAATTCCATAGATTCACCACTCTCTGGGTGAAGAAGTTCCTCCTCAGCTCAGTCCTAAATGGCTTCCCCTTAATCCTTAGACTGTGACCCCTGGTTCTAGTTTTCCCTACCATTGGGAACATTCTGCCCGCATCTAATTTGTCTAAACCAGTCAGGATTTTAAATGTCTCTATAAGATCCCCCCTCATTCTTCTGAACTCCAGAGGATACAAGTTCAGTTGACCCAATCTTTCTTGATATGTCAGTCCGGCCATCCCAGGAATCAATCTAGTGAACCTTCGCTGCACTCCCTCAATAGCAAGAATGTCCTTCCTTAAGTTAGGAGACCAAAACTGCGCACAATACTCCAGGTGTGGCCTCACCAAGGCCCTGTACAACTGCAGCATCACCTCCCTACTCCTGTACTCAAATCCCCTTTCTATGAAGGCCATCATTCCGTTTGCTTTCTTGACTGCCTGCTGCACTTGCATTCCCACCTTCAATGACTGATGTACCATGATGCCCAGGTCTCGTTGCACCTCCCCTTTCCCTAATCTGCCACCATTCAGGTAATAGTCCGCCTCTCTATTTTTACCACCAAAGTGGATAACCTCACATTTATCCACATTGTACTTCATCTGCCATACATTTGCCCATTCACCCAACCTGTCCAAGTCACTCTGTAGCCTCCTAGCATCCTCCTCATTGTTCACACTGCCTCCCAATTTAGTGTCATCCGCAAATTTGGAGATATTACATTTAATCCCTTCGTCCAAATCATTAATATATAATGTAAACAGCTGGGTTCAATATAATCATGGCTGATCATCTATCTCAATACCATATTCGTGCTCTCTCACCATACCCCGTGATACCTTTTGTGTCTAGAAATTTATCTCCTTCTTAAATATATTCTGGTGAACCTTCGCTGCACTCCCTCTATGGCAAGTATGTCGTTTCTTAGGTAAGGTGACCAAAACTGCACACTGTACTCCAGGTATGGTCTCACCAAGGCCCTGTATAACTGTAGTAAGACATCCTTGCTCCTGTACTCAAATCATTTGCAATGAAGGCCAACATATCATTTGCCTTCCTAACTGCTTGCTGCATGTTTGCTTTCAGTGAATGGTGTACAAGGACACCCATGTCCTTGTGTGCATCAACATTTCCCAATCTATCACCATTTAAATAATACTCTGCCTTTCTGGTTTTCCTACCCAACTGGATAACTTCACAGTTATCCACGATATACTGCATCTGCCATGTATTTGCCCACTCACTCAACTTGACTAAATCGCCATGAAGCCTCTTTGCATCCTCCTCACCACTCACAATCCCACCTAGTTTCGTGTCATCTGCAAACTTGGAAATATTACATTTGGTTCCCTTATCCAATCATTGATATATATTGTGAATAGCTGGGGCCCAAGCACTGATCCCTGTGGTACCCCACTAGTCACCGCCTGCCACCCCGAAAAAGACCCATTTATTCCTACTCTCTGTTTCCTGTCTGTTAACCAATTTTCAATCCATGCCAGTATATTACTCCCAATCCCATGTGCTTTAATTTTACACACTAACCTCTTATGTGGGACTTTATTAAAGGCCTTCTGAAAATCCAAATACACATATCCACTGGTTCTTCCTTATCTATTCTAACAGTTACATCCTCAAAAAATTCCAGTAGGTTTGTCAAAAACAATTTCCCTTTCATAAATCCATGTTGACTTTGTCTAATCCCGTTGATATTTTCTAAGTGTCCGGTTATCACATCCTTTATAATAGACTCTAGCATGTTCCCTACTACTAATGTTAGGCTAACCGGTCTGTAGTTCCCTGTTGTCTTTCTCCCCCCTTTTTTAAATAGTGAGGTTACATTTGCCACCCTCCAATCTTCAGGATCTGTTCCATAATCTATAGAATTTTGGAAGATGAAAACCAAGGCATCCACTATTCCCATGACTACCTCTTTTAGTACTCTGGGATGCAGATTATCAGGCCCTGCCGATTTATCGGCTTTAGTTACATTAATTTCTCCAAAACTAATTTTTTTCTAATACTAATTTCCTTTAATTCCTCCTTCTCACTAGACCTTTGGTTCCCTAGCATTTCTGAAAAGTTATGTGTGTCCTCTTTCTTGAAGACAGAACCAAAGTATTTGTTTAATTGCTCAGCCATTTCCTTGTTCCCCATTATAAATTCTCCCGTTTCTGACTGTAAGGGACCAACATTTGTCTTCACTAATCTTTTTCTTTTTAGATGCTTGTAGAAGCCTTTGCAGTCCACTTTTATGTTCCTTCTTAATCAATCTCGTGGTCCTTTTTTGCTGAACTCTAAACTGCTCCAAATCCTCAGGCTTGCTACT
This sequence comes from Squalus acanthias, assembly GCA_030390025.1. Classification (NCBI taxonomy): domain Eukaryota; kingdom Metazoa; phylum Chordata; class Chondrichthyes; order Squaliformes; family Squalidae; genus Squalus; species Squalus acanthias. Next base: position 427,415 of record JASTWF010000270.1, read on the forward strand.
TTTTCAGGCAACTTTATATGCCACCTCTTTGGATCTAATACTATCCTTAATTTCTTTTGTTAGCCATGGTTGGGCCGCTTTTCCTTTTGTTTTTTTGCGCCAGAAAGGAATGTATAACGGTTGCAATTCATGCATTCGTTCCTTAAATGTTAGCCATTGCCTATCCACCATCATGCATTTTAATGAAGCTCCCCAATCTATCATAGCAAACTCACTCTTCATACCTTCGTAGTTTCCTTTGTTTAGTTTAAGAATCCTAGTTGCGGATTGGACTTCTTCACTTTCCATCTTAATGAAGAATTCTATCATGTTAAGGTCACTCTTCCCTAAAGGACCCTGCACAACAAGTTTATTAATTATTTGCTTCGCATTCCACAATACCCAATCTAGGATAGCCTGTTCCCTATTTGGCTCCTCAACGTACGGGTCCAAAAAAAACATCTCGTACTCACTCCAGGAACTCATCCTCCACAGTATTATTGCTAATTTGGTTTGGCCAGTCTATAAGCAGATTAAACTCACCCATGATTACTGTCGTACTCTTGTTACATGCATCTCTAATTTCCTGTTTGATGCCATCCCCAACATTACCACTACTGTTTGGAGGCATATAGACAACTCCCACCGATGTTTTCTGTCCTTGGTGCTGCTTAGGTCCACCTAGACTGATACTGCATCTTGATTTTCTGAGCCAATATCCTTTCTCAGTATTGCACTGATTTCATCCTTTACTAACAACGCCACCCCACCTCCTTTTCCTTTATGCCTGTCCTTCCTAAATATCGAATATCCTTGGATATTCAGCTTCCAGCCTCGGTCACCCTGCAGCCATGTCTCCGTAATCGCAATTATATTGTATCCGTTTACATATATTTGCGCTGTTAATTCATTTACCTTATTATGAATGTTTCTTGCATTCAGATACAGTTAATGAGCAGCACAGAGTCTGAAGCTGGAAATGTAAGTTAGAACAGTGAATTCAATACCAAATCAGGCATTGAAAGCGAAATAAAGAGAGGAAAAGAAAGATTGGATCAAGAGAGAGAAAAAACAAACAGAATAAAGTAAAAATATTTTAATTATTTTAAAAATCTAATACAATTGAATTCTGAATGAATGAGACTCCACATGTATATAGGTAAATTTTCGGTGCCAGAGAGGTTATTTGGCAGTAATTAAGACATTAAGACCGTTGAAAAGGGGACTTAGACTGAAATGGACGGGGTTGCTGCGGTGTGTGAAATATGGTGGCGATCTAGGGTTATTATCCGAGGCGACGCTGCAGGATCCTTTAAAGATCTCCCGCGGATCCACTGAAACCAGTCGAATGTGCAGCTTTGAGAGGAGCTTTCTGCACCGTCAGGGCAGGAAACGGGAGTGAGGGAGAGATACCTTCGGTATCTGTGCTGAGTTTGAGTCTGTGCAGAATTGTACAAAGAAAATATACGGATTCTGTGAGAAAGGTCATTTTACTCATAGAGTCATAACTGCAAAGAAGGAGGCCATTCGGCTCATCGAGTCCGTGCCGACTCTCTTTAGAGCAATCCAGTCAGTCCCATTCACCCGCTCTGTCCCAGTAGCCCTGCAAGTTTATTTCCCTCAAGTGCCTGTCCAGTCTCCCCTTGAAAACATTGAGCGTCTCTGCTTCCACCACTTCCCTTGGCACCGAGTACCAGGTCATCACCACTCGCTGCGTATTTAACCGCAACAGGAATTCTTCAATTTTGTAAATTTATTCAATTTTAATGGGGAAGGTTTTCAAAATGTTTCCGCTCGGTTTCGAACCGTGGACTTTTCGCGTGTGAAGACAAACATAATGACCACTACACTGCGGAAACTCTGCCCCGGCAATGGTTGTAAGAACATCACAGAAGAGAACCGCAGTCTACAAATGCAGGTCCGGGATTAACATTTGTATTAATACACTTTATTATCATAATTTGGCAAAACTCATTAAACTCTGTAAAATTGTTCTAATTGATGAATCAACTTTCTGTTTCAGTCTGAAGGAAATCCTAACATGGTCACCGAGTGATAACACCATAGCTTGTGGGTGCGATTCCCATACGGAACCATCATACTTATTGGGCCGGATATTCCGATTGCTAGGGGTGTGTTCGCGTTGTGGACACACCCGCGGGGACATCGGAAATGCCGGTTTCAGGCATGCGAAGCCCATACGCTGAAACTGGCATTTTCGTTCTGTCAAGAATGCTCTTGACAGATCGGATGCCTTCCCTGGAGAAGGGCCTCTGTGGGCGGATAGTTTCGCTTTCTGGAGAACCTCTGCCCTTAAAAATCTTACACCTGGTAAAAGCAGGCGTAAGATTTGAAAAAAGTTAAAAACATTTGTTTTCACTCATTTATCATTTAAAAATATTTCAAAAAAGGTAAGTTTATTTTTAGCCCCATAATAATCTTTAATTATTTTTTTCAAAAGATTACATTTTTGTTTAAAATATTTAATTTATTGTAATTTCAACTAATTTTAAAAATGAGGTTAAAAATATATATATTTAATATTTTAAAGTGTTTTGGGGTGATCTCCATTCATATATTTGACAGGTCTATCTGTCAAGTGTATGAAGGGAGATTCTCTTCTTTGATTGGCTCCACATGACCTACGTGATCCCAGGAACGCTTGCGAACCGCATGCGCCTCTGGGATACGTGGATCCTGCAGATTTCGAGTGGAGAGGCCCAGGAGCGGAAGTGCCCGGGCCTCGGGAGCCCTCAGGTAAGTCAGTAGATTTTCTCCAGATCGGAGGCCTCCGCACGCGGGAAGCGTCCGATCGGAAAATAGGGCCCATAATTTATTATGTCACGGTCTTTTCTAACATTTAAAATACAAGCTTCACAAAGAAAGAAGTGGACAAGGCTTTAGTTTAGCACAAATGCATCAAATGAAATGTTCACCCGGCAGCGCGAGAGAGAAAATTCAGAGAAAAGGACAGAAGCAAATCGATGAATATAAAACGATATACATATTTCCCATCATTGTTGTTTCTCTATTCCATCGCCAAACCTTCAGTTTCGGATAAATAATTTCAGTTAAAATCGTTTAGTTCGAGAACGGGCACCGGCAGAAAACTCAAATGAATTGAAAACTGCCGAAACCCGGGATTGAACCAGGGACCTTTAGATCTTCAGTCTAACGTTCATCCAACTGTTTGTAAAAAATGACATTTTAGGTGAGAACACAAAAGACATGTTCGCGCAACCACAGCACCAAGTGCGGGTCGGCATCCACTTGAAATGCACAGTGAGATGAAATATTACCACAAGCTGCTGATGGACATGCTTCCATGTCTAAAACATCATTTGAAACAAGTCAGACACAAGATTCTGCCAGTTTCAAATGGCTTCACCTTCTGTTCCTGTCACTTCTTTCCCTCCAGCCTCCTCTGCTCCTCCAGCCTGCAGGTGAATTAGATGCTTGATGCAAACGCGGCAAATTCATGACACAAACCCTTCCCTTTCCCTCCAAAAACAGTAGGGCTTGCTCTGTAGCGGAAATAAAGCAGTTGGGGAGCGACTGAAGATCTTAAAGGTCCCTGGTTCAGTCCCGGGTTTCACTAATTTAAAGTTTATTTGAGTTTCTTTCCGCTGCCATTCTCGACCGGAACGATTTAAACTGGAATTACTTATCCGGCACTGAAGGGTTGGCGATGGAATAGAGAGACAGCAAGGATGTATATGTATATCTTTTTTTTAGTATCTATTTCCTTCTGTGCTTTTCTCTGGATGTTGTCTCTCTCGGTGCCGGGTGAACATTTCATTGATGTATTTGTCCTGAACTGAAGCCTTTTGCCCATTTCGCGGGGTCAGAGCCGCTCTGTCTGTCTCTTACCCGCTTGTGACCATTAACTGGAACAGGCCGCCAGTTCAACGTTCATCAACAAACCCAGAAACACAAATAAACAGAAAGATGAGTCTCTCCGCCCCGCTGGCAAAGGTTGCCGTCATTTTACAGAAGGCAAGGAAGTGTATTTTGGATTGCTGCACCGAATGATGCGCTGCGGACTGTTGCGGCAGTAGCAGCGGTGCAGCAAGTTGAAAGGTTGATCAGGCTGCTTTGATTGGTGGCAGTTCAAACAGCCGCAAAACCCAATGTTTCCTTACCGAGAATCGAATCCGGATCGTAGCTTTTCCTCAGAGACAGAAAGAAACACAGAGACACACAGACAGAGAGAAGCCGTCGGGAAATTGAACACTGATCACTTTACTATCAAGGACCTGGTAGAGGAAGTAGTTATGCAGTGCTTGAGGCAAAGATTCAAACACTCACATAGACATGTGTGTGTGCTCTCTTTGTGTATGTATGTCTCAGATATCAGCCCTGCAAATTTTTCCCATTCAATAGTTTATCCAATTCCCTTTTGAAAGTTCCTATTGAATCTGCTTCCACCGCCCTTTCAGGCAGCGCAATCCGGAACACACTCCCTGAGTCACTGGGCTTATCCACTTGTTTGCTGCCTCTGTTTTTTCTCAGTGCAATATTTAGTTTTGAGCTTCTGGCAATAATTGGCCACTAATCGACCACAGGGGAAAGTGACTGAGAAATAAACAGTGTCTGTGGCTGCATGAAACAGACATACTTTTTCCACTTATATGTCAATTTATTTATCAACATCAAATCAGGAATTGAGCAGCTAACATGATATTACAGTTCAATACAGAGCAGATTGGATAAATTAATATAGCACAGGACGGAGATGTAGCCTCGGCCCTTCCCACAGAAGATCTAAATTATATGATTGATTATTGAAGTTGGCCGATTTATTTCTACACCTTGGAATTCTGGAGAACCTGCTTCATTATTTGTAGAACAAGCTGAGCCGACAGCTCCCTCCCTGTAACAACAGATAAGGGGAAGCCAGCAATAGTTCTGGCTGGTTTACCCGGTACACTCGGAGACTCTTAACTTACAGGGAGGTTCGGTCGAGCCCCACATTGGGGTGATTGCCTGGTATCCTGGCAGCAGTCATGATGCCTTCATCCTGCACCAGTCTAGTTTACCAGCAATCTTCCAGCCACCATGTCAAACCAAAGGGTGGCTGCTCGGAGACGAGGGCTTTCCGCTATGCACCTGGCTGATGACACCTCACCAATAACCCACCACTCGCGGCCAGCACTCATATAATGAGAGCCATGCTGCCACGAGGTACCTCATCGCGCAGACTATCGGGGTGTTAAAGCAACGGTCCCTCAGCCTTGACCGCTCATGAGGAGCTCTCCAGTAAACACTGGAGGCCCATTTAGTGGTGATCTGCTGCATGCGCCACAACTTGGCCATCTTAAGGGCGAAGTGATTGCCACCACGGGTTCTGGGACCACCTCAGGAGGAGGAGGAAGTGGTGGAAGAGGAGGAGGAGGAAGAGCAGGAGGCGGAATAGGTAGAAATGGAAGAGCAGGAGAACGAAGAAGAGGAGGATGGAGAAGGGAGGAGGCAGGCAGTAGATCCTTGTTCTGGACAGGCTGTCCGTGAGCGCCTCATCAGATTCCAGTTCCAGTGAATGAAACTACACATGCCTGTTGCTCACCAGTTCCCCATCTTACCATCCCTCTGTCACAGAACATCACAGCGTCCTCCTGGTCACAAAGCTGAAATGAGAGCCACCACAAAACAAACATTCCAAACATAATTTATAAAGTTATCAAATCACAATCAGAATAACAAAGTCAACTCTAATCACCCTTGTGCTTTCCCTCAGTGTCTGTCTTTCTTTCGTGTTGCTTCTCCTACTCTCGTGCTCCTACGAAGTGCTCCCCCAGTGGCTACAGAATGGCTGATGGAAGGCTGCTGACTTTCAGTGGGGAGACTGCAGATGGCCTTGCAGGAAGACCTCGAGCAGCTCTGGGCCTAGAATGCCCGGCTGTAGACCGCACCACCTCGGCATGGACGGCAGCAGCCTGAGTTGGCTGGATGACAGGCAGCAGCAAGGGCACTGCCAGAGTTGCAGTGGTGGGAGTATGAATGCTGTCATCCTGAGAGAGGACAGCAGGTTCTTGCTCTGTGGAGCCACTGCCACTTCCCAGGGTGGCGCCTCTGCAATTCTAGCCTTCTATTTGGTGAAAGATTGCCGGAGTGCTGTGAGACCCCGCACTTCATACTCGTAAATCCAGCCACGATGGCAGCAATGTGAGCTTCCACTGCGGTACTGAGACGTTGGGTCGCTTCCGCCTGTGCTGCAATGGAAGCTGTGACATCACCCATCACACACAGCATCATGGCTGGGTCTACAAGGTCTCTCATGGAGTTGCTCATCATTTCCGTCCTGGAAATCACGGGCTCCAAGCTCCGTACAAATTCCTGTGCAATGTTGGCGCTGGACACCTCCATGCTCCTTGGCACTGACAAGAGGCCCTCTGGCAGGCTTGCCATTGCACCTAGCATTTCAGTGGGCATACCCATCACCCTTCTTCTGACTGCCGTTTTATTGAGGTACTGATCTGATTCCTGTGCATCAGAACTCGTGCATGAACTCACCCACTGGGGAGCTGACACCCATCTATCTTTTTCCCCTGACCTGGCTGCAGCCCACTGGTGTCCATTAACTCACCACCAGCAGAGCCTGCCTCTATAGTACACTCTAAGATCCTCGCAGTGCCATTTTCTGAGCTGGTGCCTGTGAATACCAGATGCATTGACGTTGCTCCTGCAATGCTCTCCTCCAAGGATTCGGGGACAGGTTGGCGTAGTTGGAATTCGTGCGTATCTGAAAGGAGAATGGCACAAGGGTCGAGATGTGGTGAGGGATGGGGGATAGCAAGATATCCATGCCTACACCATCAGTGTGTTGCATTGAGCAATGTGTGAGGCTCGTGGTGGAGATGGTGCGATATGGTATTTGATGATGCATTCACCCACCTTGACCACTCGTCTGAGATCATTTAACTTTTTGCGGGACTACATCCAGGTCTTGGGGCGAACACTTGTCGCACTGACGGCTTCAGCGATCACCTCCCGCAGCCTTCTGTTGTCCTTCCTTGAAAGCCTCTTGCCACTCTTAGATAGACGGCCTGACAGCGTCTTTGAAACTCGAGGACCAAGGCTTCCATTGCTGCATCTGAAAATCACCTCGTCCTTTCTCTTAGCTGTTGGAACATGGTTTTCTCCACAATGACAATGAGGTGCTTCTGCAACAAGGCACTTCCCATTTAATAGTGCAGCGAACCTAGGCCAAACTTTATTGGCCAGTAGACTGCACACGATATTGTCCCCCCTGTTCAGCACTAAGTCAATCATCAGCGGATTTAGCGCTGAGATCAGCATTGCAATCATTACAATAAGCAGGCAGCACGAATTGTGTGTGCTGCCTGCAACACTTAGAAATGACTGGGGCAGATCGAGCTTTGCGCTGCCTGCGCCTGTTTTCAGGCCTTGTACAATTTCTAGAGCTATATTCCAGATCAGAACAAATTGCCGCATTACAACAATGCTCCTGATATCACTCCTGGATTTTTTCTTGCAAATTATCCTAAATCTGTGTCCTTTGGTTACCGACCTTCTGCCAGTGGAAACTGTTTCTCTCTATATACTCTATCAAAACACTTCATGATTTTGATCGCCTCATTTAAATCTCC